>CANXME010002117.1:1985000-2495000 GCA_948144175.1 Closterium sp. NIES-65
CTCTCCTCTCCTCTCCTCTCCTCTCCTCTCCTCTCCTCTCCTCTCCTCTCCTCTCCTCTCCTCTCCTCTCCTCTCCTCTCCTCTCCTCTCCTCTCCTCTCCTCTCCTCTCCTCTCCTCTCCTCTCCTCTCCTCTCCTCTCCTCTCCTCTCCTCTCCTCTCCTCTCGGCTCCTCCCGCGCACGCATCCAACCACTCATTCTCTACTCCATGATGCTCCTCCCGCCATTCAATTTAAACAGCAAGGCCGAGTGAGAGCATGCACGTGTGGTGGGTACTCGTGCAACGCCATTCTGCAATCAAGCAACCTCTTTATGTCGCCTCCTCTCCACTCGTCTCATCTCCTCCTCTCCTCCTCTCCTCCTCTCCTCCTCTCCTCTTCTCCTCTCGCCTCTCCTCCTCTTCTCCTCTCCTCCTCTCCTCCTCTCCTCTCCACCTCTTCCTTCCTTCCCTCCTGCCAGTGTCACGTCACACTGCCTCACTAACCCCCCTCATCACTTCCCCGTGCACCTCTCTGTCATCCTCTCCACCGCACTGCACCTCACCGCACAGCTGGATGGTGCCAACAGTGATCGCATGGGGCAAGGACGACCCATACATCCCCATCACAGAAGCCCAGGCCATTGCCAAGACCAACTCTTCATCAGTCACTCTCCGGGTGCTGGAGGGGGCTGGGCACACGCCGCAGGAGGACTGGTGAGTTGGGGGCGGGTGGAGGAGGGCAGAGCTACATGGGTTGTGGGGTAGAGGGAGAGAGGGGTGCAATAGGAGGGGCAAGGACGAGCTGTATATCCCCATGATAGAGGCTTGGGCTATTGACAAGGCCAAGTCCGCTGTCACTCCGCTGCAGTGGTATAGAGGGGTAGAGGGTTAGAGAGGGAGAGGGGGTAGAGGGATAGAAGGACAGAGGAATGGCCTTTGAGGGCACAGAGGGCGGAGGGTGCATGCCGCAGGATGACTGGTGGGCTGATTAGGTGGAAGAGGATAGGAGGGATAGGAGGGCATGGATCCCCTTTAGGTGGACGGATCTTCTGAGCCATCACAGATGACAGCATGATACACACACCACGAGGACTCTGATCTCTTCCCGAATGGGAGGACGATGGAGTGAGTGGCAGCACGGTAGACGGGTAGGGTGGTGGAGTGGTAGGCGGTAAGAGGGTAAAAGGATTGGTGCATGTCAGGACGACTGGTGAACTGGGGGAGTGGCAGGAGTAGGTGGCATGGGTTGGGTTGGTTGGTGATAGGAATGATTCCCACTTCTGAGATGCCTCAAAAATAAGCTGTGAAGGAGAGATGGGGTGGTAGCAAGAAATGACCCTTGCATGCCCATCAGCTCAAACTGTAGTGTACGTGCTGCCTACTGCTCAGAGTGTAGCACATGCTGCCAGACATCTAGCTTACCTTCTCCTGTTATACTGAATGTTCCAACCCATGCTGACACATGCAGGTCGGAGAAAGTGGTGGACAGCCTTCGAGTCTCCTTCAATTGAGCTGGCCATGGATGAAAGAATGATGCTATCCTACTGTCCCTTTCTTCACATGGCTTCATAATGGCTGTCTTGATTGTTCTCATACAAGAAAGATTGTTTCTAAGTGTTCAGAAGTACCATACCACCGAAATCTTATGCAATCGAAGGCACAACAAACTATGTGACAGGACATCACCTAAGTTATAGTAGTTATCACATTCCTAGCAAACTTCGGAACTGTTAGTGAAAGTTATTTGGGGCGGCAGCAATTCGCTGAGGCAATGTCTGACAAAGCGTTGGCAATAGAAGTATAATAGCACTGGCAATAGAAGTACAAAAGCACTGGCAATAGAAGCACAATGCACTGGCAATGGAGGATTGACTAACCCATGTGCAATTCGCTATTCACATGGTACCGTTCTCCACCCGTCTTCAAAGTTGTAGTGCAAAAAGCAATGTCATAGCAACTCAACGTCGCAAGGTAGTCAGTTTGTGTGCTGGACAATGAGACCCTTATTTGTTCATCGGTACAAGGGAGGGAACCATTACGCTTTGGATGCACATCCGAAACCCAGCGGGGTGTAGCTTCTCGCATTGTCGCCGGTAATGCCGACTCTCGGAGCAGACCCTTGTGTAAAACAAATGCGTGTTTAAGAAAGCGTTGTTTTTTTTTGGTTTAATAGTGACTGCATCCGGTCTACAACAAGTACCTTGCCTATACACAGTAAGGTTATGCGAGCTATTTAGGCAATGGCGCTCGTGTTGACGATGAGGAGCGCACCGATGGCGAGGAGACCGCCGAAGGTGAGGAACCACAGGAGCAGACCAGCCTTGCCTGTACGGATCAAACGATGGTCAGTTAGATTTACTATACTGTAAATTGAGAAGTTAAATATCAACTACAGGTGCAAGTACTTACCACCCTCGTAGGTGTCACCCTTCGCGGACCACTCCTCGGGGGTCCAGATGGGGCTGTAACCATCGACGTTGGCACCGTACTTCTTGGCGAAGACGAAAGCACCCTTGCCCTTGGAAGGAGAGCCGGAGGGGTCCACCTTGAACTTGTAGTCACCGCTGAGGCCTGCACGGAAGGCGTAACAGCAAGCACAGAGTTGGGAGTCAGCAAAGACTCAGCTGTTTCTCCGATTGCTTTCATTCTCTATGGGACCGCTGCCAGCCTAATTGAGCTATTTAGTGAAAATACTAACCCAGGGGGGTCTTGGTTTGGATCTTCTTGCCACCGCTGGCGGTCACCTTCAGGCTGCGGGTCGCAGAGACGGTCTTCCTGGCGGGGAGGCTGGGAAGAGCGACGCCCGCGAAGGTGCTGGAGAGAGCGGCGGTGGCAGCCATGGCTACGGTGTGTTTGGTGACAACGAAGGGTGAAGCAAAGAGCGGTTGGGTGGATGATTTCACAGGGATGCTCGAAGCTTAACGAATTCTGAGGGTGTGGGACAATATGACCCCCCCAGGATGGTTTTCCCAATGTTTTCGACTATCTGCCCGAATCGGCCCACCAATCCGCCTCGAAGGTCAGCTATTGGTTCGTAGGAGGCACGAATGACGCCAACTAGTTCCAGGGCAGGAAAAAAAAAGGTTGCCGACATCGCTATCAGGTTGAAAGCGAAGGCTATCTGGATGAGCAATAAGGGATTGCCACGTCACGAGAACTTCGAAATGACCGAGTCTTTCTGATCCACGCTGGGACACATTCCTGCCACACCCTCCACGAACCCCGTAACTGGGTCCCTGCCCTGCTGACCTTCAATTTTGAGACTTGTTCGTGATCGCCGAAATGCGCGAAACTGGCGGCTATCGCATGGACTCGTCGCAACTGAAAGCTTGTGAGATTGTAACTCCCAACCTCTTCTTAAACATAACTCAGTAAAAATGAACTGAACTCCCATGAATTTCTCATGCATGCCGGCATGGAACAAACCAACCATTTTACAGGATTGTTGTTGTAAAAGCTGATGTTTTTATTCATATGGTAGATGAATTTTGTTGCGATCAAAAGGTTGATCGTGCATAGGATCGCACAAGGAAGGTTCGCAGAGAGTGTATTGTAGCAAAAGTGTTCACCCCAGGTCAGAGTGAATTTAAAATGAAAGAGATGATAAAAAACAAGGGCATAAATTATATTATATAGTAATGCAAAGCGCACTGTGTTTCTCAAGTTACTATTCCTGACATCCCCCTTCATTCCTCACTGTAGCAAGTCTTGACCCGCTTGACTACTCCGCTGAGTTCGGAGCAGTGCTGGTACTGCTGACGAGGTAGTCACTTCGTGAGGATATCGGCTGCCATGTCACCCATTGGGTAATAGGTCAGATCGGCCTTGCCCTTGTCAACTTCGTCTTTGGGAAAAAAGTACCGCAACGCAATATGTTTGATGATGTTGATGAAACCCGGATTGTACGCGACTCTGATCGCGCTCTTGTTGTTGCAGCGTAGACGAAAGGTTGGCAAAAAAGGGATTTTTGAGAAGAATAGAACGAGAATGAGTGAACTATGAGTGAAGTGGGTACAAGTACTAACCCTAATTGGGTTGTACCCCCTATAGGA
Source organism: Closterium sp. NIES-65 (assembly GCA_948144175.1). Taxonomy (NCBI): domain Eukaryota; kingdom Viridiplantae; phylum Streptophyta; class Zygnematophyceae; order Desmidiales; family Closteriaceae; genus Closterium; species Closterium sp. NIES-65. The sequence continues at coordinate 1,989,032 of CANXME010002117.1, forward strand.
TACCCCACTATAGCCTACACAAAAGCATAAGCTATAATGTTCTGACACACCCCCATAGGCAAAGTGGGGGAGAACAAGGGGTCACAAGACCAGTCAAGCAAAGCAAAGCAAAGCAAGCTCAGGGTGGATCACAACGTCACCACACAGTCCGAGCACAAGGTCAAGGCCACAAGGCCAGTTCACATGCAGGAGTGCACATATATATATAACACTAAACAAGCAAGAGCAGGTATAAATATATGTGCAAGAGTACAAGTAAGATCAAGAGGTGAGCAACTGAGGTAAGACAGGTACAAGTCCCAGCTGAGTGCAGAAGCGCTGATGATCACAAGGCGGAAGTGCCTTGGTGAAAACATCAGCAGTGTTGGCCTCAAAGGTCACGTACGCAAGTCGCAACTGACCACGCTGCTGCAGCTCACGAGCAAGAAAGTAGCGGAGAGCAATGTGCTTCGTTCTGTGCTCCAAGCGCTGCTCTCGACACAAGGCCAGCATGGCCTTGTTGTCTACGTACAGCACTGGAGGAGAACGAGGCGGCTCTCCAAGGTCAGTCAGCAGGTAGGTGAGCCAGCGAAGCTCCTGTGCAGCCATGGCCCCGGCGTAGATCTCAGCCTCACAACTGGAGCCGAGAACAGAAGACAAGCGAGTAGCCCGCCACGAAACACAGCCGGAACCAAGGCTGAAGGTGTAACCCTGCGACGACCGCTGCGTAGCCTGGTCGTCAGCCCAAGAAGCGTCCGCGTGCCCAGTGAGGACCACTGGACTCCGCCCTCCAAGCACTAGCCCCATGCCCGACGTACTGCACAAGTAGCGCAACACCCTCTTCGCTGCAGCCATGTGCTCTGGTCGGTGTCTCCCAGGAGCAACATAGCGTGCCAAGATGCTAAGAGGGTATGCAAGGTCAGGTCGTGTGCAGGTCATCAGGTACATGAGGCAGCCAACAAGCTCTGGGTACGGGCCACTCGACTCTACGGACTCATCCGAAGGCAGAGCTGAGAGCGAGTGGCGAGTAGACAGAGGAGTGGCCTGAGGCGAGGAGTACGTGAAGCCGAAGCGCTGAAGGACCTGCTGCACCATGTGTGACTGAGTCAAGGTAATGGTGCGGCGTGCTCTGTCCGGAGTGATCTGCAAGCCAAGGTAGCTGCGCAGTTCACCCAGGTCTGTGCACGTGTGTCTCTTCTGCAGCTCGGACTTCACGTAGGCGAGTCCAGCAGTGTCCGCTGTGGCAAAGACCAAGTCGTCGACGTACACGAGGATGTAGAACGGCGGCAGTGAAGTGTCGGTGCGCAGAAACAACGACGGGTCAGCAGTAGAGGGAGCAAACCCAAGAGCCGCAAGCGTAGTCCTCAGTGTGTCGTGCCACTCACACGGTGCGTGGCGGAGACCGTAGACTCGCCGTCGGAGGCTCCACTGGGTGCCAGGAGGGAAAGTCCCAGTGAAGCCAGGTGGACGGCGCAGCCAGATCTCCTCGTGCAGGCTACCCTGCAAGAAAACAGTGCTGAAGTCAAGAGAGTGGAGCTCGTAGTCGCGCTGAGCGGCTATGTGCAGCAGCACCCGAAGAGTGGTCATCTTTGGGGTGGGAGAGAAGGTCTGAAAGTAGTCAACTCCCTGCCGTTGACTGAAGCCACGAGCCACGTACCGCGCCTTGAAGACAGGTGGAGAGCCCGGCGGCCGCTTCACCCTGAAGATCCACATGCCACTGACGATGTTCGCCCCAGGAGGGGGAACCGCGTCAACGTAGGTGCCTGTGGACTTCCAGGAAGCCATCTCTGCATCCATAGCTGCCTGCCACTAAGAGGAGTAGGGACCCTCTACGGCCTCCGCGTAAGAGCGCGGAGTCGGGATGTCTAGTGCATCCGGGTCTCCCTTAGGGGCAAGCAGTACAGACGCGAGATGAGGTGAAGTAGCAGCCAGACACTGAAACTCCTCCTGCCTGTCCTCAAGGACGTCCGTGCCAAGGGCACACTCACCCCCAACGGACGGAGGACAGACAGACGCAGACTCAGCAACAAGACTGGCAGCGTAGTCTAGACGACAGCGAGCAGCAAAGTCGACGAGCTCAGCAACAAGAGCAGACGCAGCAGTGGACTCAAAGGAGGGGTCAGTGACGACAGTAGCAAGGAGACGCGTGACAGTAGGACTGGCAGCACGAAGAGAGTCCGACTCAGGGTCGGCAAGCGCAGGAAGAGAGGACTCAAGAGGAACCACCAGCAGGAAGTAGCGCTCGTGACCCTGCCCACGGACGCGGGCCGGGCCCCACACGTCCATGTGAAGTGTCTGCAGAGGAGCCTCTGTCGGGGGAAACTGGGAGGAGTGAGGAGCAGCCCGGAGGCGCCCCTCGACACAGGGGACACAGGAAGGTCCTGGTCCCGAAGGAAGGGGAGGGAGAGACCGGGGGAGACCAGAGACAAGGACACGGGAAGCTATGCCCCGAAGACGAGGCAAGGAGGGGTGGCCAAGACGGTGGTGCCACAAGAGAGTCTCGTGAGACAGGAGGCGACACGAACAGGGGGTAGACTCAGGACCAGACCGGGACGCAGCAGCAAACACCTGACCCGACGCAGTTACCTGGCCAGACGCAGGGACAGGAGGAGACTCAGTGGTCAGGGTGTAGAGGCTCGACCTTGGCCGACGCGAGAACGTGGCCAGATGCCGGCCTGTGCGTGCGTCCGTGCAGTGGGTCACCCGCTGACTCGCAGGAGTAAACTGGTGAACCCCCGCATCCTGCAGGTCAGCACCACTCACCAAGTTCGTCGAGAACGAGGGGAGGTACAGACCAGACAGGGTGCCCGAGGGGGCAGCCGGACACGGGAGGACAGTGGAGAAGTGAGAGAGGACAGGACCCCCAGAGGGGTCAGCCAGGGAGAGTGCAACCGGCCGACCAAGCGGCGTGAGTGTGGTGCGGTCTCGAAAGAAGGAGCAAGAAGCCCCTGAGTCAAGTGTGAAAGTGAGGGAGGCCGAAGCCGACGCAGTACCTGGGAGCGCAGCCTCACAAGTACCTGAGAGCGCAGACGCACTGGCACCTAGAGCAGCAGCCTCACAAGCACCTAGCGCAGCAGTACCAATGCCCAGGTCGGGCGGGAAACACCGGTAACAGTCACCCTCCTCACTAATAGTCAAAACATACATGGCAGCAAGGATAGCATCAAAGTCAAGGTCAAAGATAGCTACACCAGCCCTAGACAGCTCTCCTCAGCGGGTTATCTCACTAGCCTCGGGGAACTGCTGACGCCAAGCGTCCGTCAAGTGGCCAAAGCAGTGCTGGGTGGGGTGGGCACCCCCACACTGCTCACCCGCGCGGTCGCCGGAACGAAGGACGTAGGAGCACGGACCAGTACCCCCACCCCTGTGACGCTGCGTGTACCACTCACGGAGCTGCTGGGGCGGGGGGATGTCCCTCGAACGCTGCTGCTGCTCCTGCTGCTGCTGGCGCGGACCGCTAGCAGAGCCGCTCCGCTGCGGGGCACCACCCCGACCAGCTCCACCCCCTCCGCCACCGCCGCCTCCACCTCCGCCACCACCGCCGCCTCCACTCCCACCGCTGCCGCCGCCACCGCCGCCTCCTCCGCCGCTGCCACCACCACCACCGCCTCCGCCACTACTCCCACCGCCACCCCCACTCCCTCCGCCGCCTCCAGCGCCACCTCCACCGCCCCCTCCAGCTCCACCCTCGCCCTTGCCCCCCTTGCCCTTGCCAGGGCGGCGTCTCCCGCTAGGGGCAGACGCCGCGCCGACCGACTCAAGACCAAGCAGGTCGGCAGCAGCAGCAGAGGCAACAGAGGGCAGTAGGGGGGAAGGAGAACACCCCTCAAAGATGGGGGTGCGAGGGTTACCACGAGAGGCTCCGATAGCGACGATGCTCTTTCCGCCGCTAGGAGGGCCTTCTTGAGGAGGTCGACAGTGAGAGTGGTGGGACAGACTGAGAGGAAGTGGTCCCTGACTACGCGACGGGAGTCAGGGAGGTCTGTGACTATGTAGTAGAGAGTGATGTACATGGGGGGGGGGTTCTTGGCGCAGAACTCAGCAGGAAGGGCGGCGCGGTAGCGAGTGTCACTAGTGCGGAGGTGCGTAATGAGGTCAGCGACAGTGGGAAAGGCGGTGAGATCAGGAAAGAGGTACGGTAGCATGAGATGGCTCAGTGCAGCAGTGGCTGGGGAAGAGTAGCGCGCAACTACAGCGTCGTACAAGGTCTGAGCACTCTTGTACTGACTAAAGTGCGCGCGCTCAGTGGTGGGCAAGTGGCGACGCACAGCAAGACGTGCAGCAGCATCGCGGGTGGCCCACTGAGAGCGAACAGTGGGGTCAGCATCAGCAGCAGGGGCAGGAGAGGCGCCAGAGGTGAGGTCAAAGAGGGAAAGGCAGTCCGCCCTATCGCACTGTAAGAACAGGTGCAGGTAGTCGACCCAGACCTCAAAGTCAATGGCTCGACCCTCAGCCTCAAAAGTGAGGACACTAGGGGTAGCCATGACGACGGTAGACTAGCAGTGCAAGCAGTAGGGGAAGGGCACGCAGTGACAGCGGTACGGTGCTCACCGGGCAGGGCAGGTCGGGCGGCTCGGCGACTTGGCGGCTCGGCTGCTGGGCGGCTCGGCTCCCGGGCGGCTCGGCGGTAGGGCGGCTTGGGTGCCGGGCGGCTCGGGTGCAGGGCGGCTCGGGGGCGGGGCGGCTCGGCTGCCGGGCGGCTCGGGTGCAGGGCGGCTCGGGGGCGGGGCGGCTCGGTTGCACTGCGGCTCGGTGGTCCGGCGGTGCGGCGGCTGCTGCTGGGCGACTCGGCTGCTCCGGTACCGGGCGACGTGGCGGTCGGCTGCGTGGGCGGCGGGGCCGCGTAGCTGAGGGCGGCGAGGCCGCGTAGGTGAAGGTGGCGGGGCCGCGTAGGTGAAGGCGGCAGGGGCCGCTCAGGTGAAGGCGGCAGGGCCGCGTTGGTGAGGGCGGCGGGGCCGCGTAGGAGAGGGCGGCGAGGCCGCACAGCTCAGGGCGGCGAGGCCGCGATAGGAGGGCGGCGGGGCCGCAAGAGCAGAGCGACGGGGCCGCGATGTAAGGGCGGCGGGGCCGCGACCGCAGGGCGACGGGGCCGCGGCAGCAGGGCGACGGGGCCGCGAGGTAAGGGCGGCGGGGCCGCGAGAGCAGGGGCGGTGGGGCCGCGATCAAAGGGCGGCGGGGCCGCGAGAGCAGGGGCGGCGGGGCCGCGATGTAAGGGCGGCGGGGCCGCGAGGTAAGGGCGACGGGGCCGCGATCAAGGGGCGGCGGGGCCGCGATCGTAGGGTCGGCCGCTAGGGCGGCTCGGTAAGAGAATGGCCCGAGGCAGGACTCGGGATGAGTGCGCTTCGGGCAGGAAAAAAAATCGAGTGGTGGGCCCTAGGCGCAGTTCCCACAGGGGAACCTGCTCGATACCATGAGAAGAATAGAACGAGAATGAGGGAACTATGAGTGAAGTGGGTACAAGTACTAACCCTAATTGGGTTTTACCCCCTATGGGATACCCCACTATAGCCTACACAAAAGCATACGCTATAATGTTCTGACAATTTTCACCTCCTATACGAGCTCCAGTGGATAAAGTCGCTTGCGAACTACTGCTGTCGCGGCGATAAATTTTGCTTTCGCCAATGAGAGGGCAATCATTTTCTGTTTCTGTGAGTTTCAGGAGATGGGGCCTTTTGGCTCGAGGCGGAACAGGAACCCGTTTCTGGACCGTCGATTGTCGGGGTCAGTAGCATGATCGGCTTCCACTTGGCCGATGAGATTGAAAGAGGGAGTCTTGATTGTGGAGTAGCAGAGCCCAATATTGGGCGTAGAGATGAAGAATTGCAGGGCCCTCTGAAGATCTAGGAGATTTTCAGCCGTTGGTTTGCAAGAGTACTGACCCACCTGGCTCGCAATGTACGAGAGATCTGGCCTCCAGGTCGCTGAGGCAAAGAGCAGGCATCCCAACTGCTGCTGGTAAGTGTGAAGGCCTACGGGGGATAGGGCTTTGTTGTCGGGTTTGTAGTTCAGTACGGGTGTGCGATAAGGAGTGGAGAGTGGTGCAGGGGAGATTTTGAAGAGCTTTTCAAGTGTTTCATCCTAATTGGGAGCTGATAGGTGGATGGCTTCTGGAGCGTAAGTGATCTTAAGTCCCAAGAAGTGCTTCACGTCGTGATTAGTGGTAATGTCGATGCGCATCACCGGGTTCTTCTCGAACTGGCGAGCAGCGTCTTGCTTGTCCCCGTATAGAGCAGGTAATTGACATATACGGTGAGCAAGATGTAATCACAAAAGAAATGCAGGGTATACATGCGTGGGTTTTGCGGCAGCTGCTTGAATCTTATCTCGAGAAGGTTTTTGTGCAGGTGCTGCTACCAGAGCCGTGGTGCTTGCTTGATCCCGTAAAGGAACCTTTTTAGCCGAGAAATACGCGGGTCCTCCTCGCTATAGGTGTGCGGCTGCTCCACAAAAATAACTGCATCTACTAACGCGTACAGGTTCGCGTTCTTCACGTTGATTTGATCTGGCGGAGCAGCAGGTTCCTTGCCACAGCGATGGTGAGCAGGATTCTCACGGAGGAATGGTTACTGAACAAAGTGAAGGTCTAGTCGAAGTCTATGACGTGCCTCTGGTCGTAGCCTCATACCACCCAGCGCGCTTTAAAGCGCTCGATCTGTCAATCACTATATGTGTTATTGTTGTGTAGGCTATAGTGGGTTAGCCTTTAGGGGGTACACAAAGTTAGGGTTTCCTACTTGAACTCCAACTTTTCCATAGTGCAACTACTTCTTCATTATAACATGGTATTAAGAGCGTAGGTTTCGACCTAGGATCGCTCCTTAGGGCCCACCATTCCGCTCTACCTACTAGCGCCCTCGTGCGCCCTACTGTCGGAGCGCCCTCGAGCGCCTCCCCCTCTAGTGCCCTCGTGCGCCTCTCTTTCACGGCCCCCTAAGGCCCCGTCGACCCCGCGCGCGACTCGCTTAGAGGCCCCGTCGGCCCCCTATACTCGCGCGCGCCCACCTTTTAGCGGCCCCGTCGGCCTCGTCGACCCCACGCGCCGCCCCTTAGCGGCCCCGCTGGCCCCGTCGACCCCGCGCGTGACCTTCTTAGAGGCCCCGTCGGCCCCGTATGCCCCACGCGTGCCCACCCCTTAGCGGCCCCGTCGGCCCCCTCGACCCACGCGCTGCCCCTTAGCACCCCACCGCAACACCCACGGCCCCGCCAGAACGAGCCGCCCGAACCGAGCAGCCCGAACCGAGCCGCCCAGCCCGCACCGAGCTGCCCGAACCGAGCCGCCCAGCCCAAACCGAGCCGCGCCGCCCAAACCCAGCCGCGCCGCTCGTACTGGACCGAGCCGCCCTACCTGAGTCGCACTGCCTAATGTTTTGAGGGTGCACCTAATGCTACTACTGCTACTCTACTGCTACTCCTACTACTGCTATGGCTAGCTCTCCTGTGCTAGCTACCGATGCTGAGGGCCGCCCAGTGAAGTTCGAAACCTGGCTAGATGACCTACACCTCTTCCTACAGCTCACTGCCAAAGAGGACATCTCACTGTACGATCACGCCCTAGGCCATGCTACTGCTCCTGCTGCTACTGCTGACAGCACTGCCCGCTCACAGTGGCAGACTCGTGACGCCCACGCTCGCTTCGCTAGCCGCAACTCCCTGCCGATAGATGAGCGCGAGCACTTTGGCCAGCACAAGACTGCACAGGCACTGTACACTGCTGTCGTTGCCTGCTACTCCTCACCTGCCTCTGCCGCATTAGGCCGCCTCTCACTCCCCTACCTGTTTCCCGACCTGGCCTCTTTCCATACAGTTGCTGACCTCATCACGCACCTCCGTACTAGTGAGGCCCGCTTCCGTGCAGCCATGCCCGATGAGTTTCTTGCCAAGAACCCCCCCCCGCTCTGTCTCACTCTCTACCACCTAGTCACCCGCCTCCCTGACACTCTACGTGCTGTCAGGGATCACTTCCTAGCTCGCTGCCCCACTGAGCTCACCATTGCCCTCCTCGAGAAGGAACTGCTTGCAGCTGAGGCTAGCATAGTCGCTGAAGGTGCCTCTCGTGGCGACCCCCGCACCCCTTTCTTTGAGGGGTGTTCCCCTTCCCCCCTTCTTCCCTCTGTAGCCTCTGCTTCTGCTGTCAACCTCCTTGGTTCTGAGAAGGTCGGGGCTGCGTCTGCTTCGAGCAAGCGCCGCAGCGGCAAGGGCAAAGGGGGCAAGGGAGGCGGAGGTGACGGCGGGGGAGGCGGTGGTGGGGGTGGTGGCGGCGGTGGGGGTGGTGGTGGGACTGGGGGGGCTAGTGGCAGCGGTGGGGGTGGTGGCGGCAGCGGCGGGGGAGGTGCCACGGACGGGGGCGGTGGTGGGGGCGGCGGGGGACGCGGCGGCGGCAGGGGAGGGGGTGGTCGAGGAGGTGGCGGTGGCGGTGGCGGTCGTGGAGGCACTGGCGGTGTCCAGAGCCTGCAGCACACTCCGTCGCCCCAGGAGCTCCGTGAGTGGTACGCTCAGCACGGGGGGGGGGGGGGGGGGGTGGCCTTAGCTGCACGTACGTCATCCGCACTGGTGACCGCACTGGTCAGACGTGTGGGAGGGCGCACCCCACGCAGCGCTGCTTCTCACGCCTTGACGACGCTTGGCGTACTCAGTTCCCTGATGCCACTGAGCTGCCCCGCTGGGCTAATCTGATGAAGCAAAACATTGATATCTTTGCTCTAGACTTTGATGCTATTCTCTCTGCCATGTATGTGATGTCTATTAGTGGAGAGGGTGCCCAGTACCTGCGTGTTCCGCCCGACCCGGGCATTCGAACCGGTGAGGCTGCCGCTCTAGGTGCTAGAGTGTCTGCTACCCCAGGTGCTGGTGAGGCTGCTGCTCTAGGTGCTGGTGCGTCTGAGCCCCCTGGTACTGAGTCGACTGCGGCACTGCACACCTTTACACTAGACTCAGGTGCCTCCCGCTGTTTCTTTCGTGACCACACGGCTCTTGAGCAGCTTGCCAGGCCCGTTGCAGTCTCTCTCGCTGACCCCTCTGGGGGTCCAGTCCTTGCGACCTCCTCCACTGTCCTCCCCTGTCCGGCCGTCCCGTCGGGCACACTATCCGGTCTCTACCTCCCCTCGTTCTCTACGAACTTGGTGGCGGGTAGTGCGCTCCAGGACAGGGGTGTCTACCAGTTCACCCCTGCCTACAAGCGCGTGACACACTGCACGTGTGCTCGTACGGGCCGTCACCTGGCGACCTTCACACGGCAGCCGGGGTCGGACCTGTACACACTGACTACTGAGTCCCCTCAGGTAGCTGCGTCTGCGTCTGCGTCAGGTCAGCTGTCGGCCCCCTGCTCGTGCCGCTCTCTGGCACACGAGACCGTGCTTTGGCACCACCGACTTGGTCACCCGTCCGTGCAGCGCCTTCGGGCGATGCACAAACGGTACCTCGTCTCTGGTCTTCTCAGAGTTCTCCCTCCCCTCCCACCCTCGCCTGCTCCTCCCTGCCTTCCCTGTGTCGAGGGCCGGCAGCGCGCTGCTCCTCAGTCCTCCTCGTCTCCCCCGACGACTGCTCCCCTGCAGACGCTCCACATGGACGTGTAGGGCCCCGCCCGCGTCCCTGGTCAGGGTCAGGAGAGGTACTTCCTGATAGTTGTGGACGACTACTCGCGCTACTCCACGGTCTTCCCCTTGCGCACCAAGGGTGAGGTCCCTGATGCTTTGATCCCTTGGATCCGCGCTTCTCGTCTTCAGCTCAGCGAGCGTTTCCACTCGGACTTTCCTGTCCTGCGCTTGCACTCTGACAGAGGTGGTGAGTTCTCCTCCGACCTCTTGGCAGCCTACTGTGCGGAGCACGGCATTGAGCAGTCGTTCACGCTTCCGGCCTCTCCACAGCAGAATGGGGTTGCTGAGCGCCGCATTGGCCTCATCATGGAGGTCGCTCGTACCTCCTTGATCCATGCGGCTGCCCCCCACTTTCTGTGGCCGTTTGCGGTCCAATACGCTGCGCATCAGCTCAACCTCTGGCCCCATGTCTCCTTGCCGGAGACCTCCCCGACACTGCGTTAGACGGGAGAGGTTGGCGATGCGTCGCGTTTTCGGGTCTTGGGATCCCGAGCTTTTGTTCGCGATACGTCCGCGGACAAGCTCTCCTCCCGCAATGTTCCGTGTGTCTTCCTAGGCTTTGTTCCGGACGCGTCTAGTTGGCAGTTTTACCACGCCACCTCGCGCCGTGTCCTCGCCTCTCAGGACGTCACCTTTGACGAGTCAGTACCCTTCTACCGCCTCTTCCCCTACCGCACTGTCCCGCTCCCTCCCCCGCCTCTCTTCCTCGCGCCAGGTGCTGCTGTGGTAGACCCCCTCCCCCCTCAGGGTGTCGCTCCCTCAGGTGTGTCCCAGGCAGACCCGGTTGAGCCTGTCGAGGTAGCTGTCGACTCTCGTCCTGCTCGGGGTGCTGAGCCTGAGCGTGCGGAGCCTGGGTTTGCAGAGACTGGGGGTGCTGAGCCTGGGGGTGCGGGGTCTGGGGGTGCTGAGCCTGGAGGTGCGGAGTCAGGAGGTGCTGGGACTGGGGGTGCTGAGTCTAGGAGTACGGAGCCTGCTTGTGCTGAGTCTGGGGGTGCCGAGTCTGGGGGTGCTGAGCCTGGGAGTGTTACGCCTGGAGGAGCTCTCTCCTCACAGCAGCTGCGTGAGTGGTACTTACAGTACTGCAGCCTCAGGAGAGGTGCTTCTGCAGCTAGGAGTGCTGCTGGAGCGGGTGCTCGTGCTTCCTCTCCTAGGCGGGAGCTGCCCTCTCCCCAGCGACTCCGTGAGTGGTACGCACGGCGTTGCAGTCTCAGGAGTGAAGCTCCTAGTGTCGCGGACTCTGCTACTAGTGCTGCGGACCCTTGAGTTGGAGCTGCTGCTGGTGCTGCAGACCCGGGTGTTGGAGCTGCTACTGGTGCTGCGGACCCTGGAGTTCGAGCTGTTGCTGGTGCTGCGGACCCGGGTGTTGGAGCTACTACTGGTGCTGCACACCCGGGTGTTGGAGCTGCTGGTGGTGCTGCGGACCCGGGCGTTCGAGCTGCTACTAGTGCTGCAGACCCGGGCGCTGGAGCTGCTGCTGGTGCTGCGGACCCTGGCGTTGGATCTGCTGCTTGTACTGCGGACCCGGGTGTTGGAGCTGCTGGAGCAGCTGGTCCTGGAGGTGCGTGTGCGGGAGGTGCTGCTGGAGCTGCTGGAGGTTCTGGTGCTGTCCCTGCTGCTACAGGGGGCACCTCACGGCCGCAGCCGTACTTCGTTCCACTCCTTTAGCAAGTTCTTGGTCAGTCGCCTACGCCTGGTCCCCCTCCCTCTATAGAGTGTCCACCGCCGGTCTAGTCAAAGTCACAGCTACCGCCTCCCTCGCCACTTCCTCGTCCTTCTCCCTACACTGGTCCTACAGGCGGTCTCACAGAGCGTCGTCGGCCTGAGTCTCGTCCTGTGTCGCCTGTGTCCCGTCCTGAGTCACCTGTTCGTACTACTTCCACCAGTCGCCGTACTCCGCGTGAGCGTCCGCCACCAGTCCCTGGCACACACTGGATGTCACTACGTCCCTCCAGTGCTCCAAAGCGTGTCCCTCTGCCGTCTCCTCCTGAGTCCTCTCTTCCTGCTCTTGCTGACCCGGAGTCTGACTCTCTTCGTGCTGCCAGTCCTACTGTCACGCATCTCCTGGCCACTACTGTCACTGAGCCTTCCTTTGAGTCTGGTGCTGCGTCTGCCCTAGTTGCTGAGCTTGTCGACTTTGCTGCTCGCTGTTGTCTAGACTACGCTGCCAGTCTTGTCGCTGAGTCTGAGTCTGTCTGTCCTCCGTCTGTCGGGGGTGAGTGTGCTCTTAGCACGGACGTCCTTGAGGACAAACAGGAGGATCTTGAGTGTCTTGCAGCCGCTGCGCCCCATCTCGTGTCCATGCTAGTTGCCCCTGAGGGAGACCCGGATGCACCAGACATCCCGACTCCTCGATCGTACGCTGAGGCGATCGAGGGTCCCTACTCCTCACAGTGGCATTCAGCCATGGGCGCAGAGATGGCTTCCTGGAAGTCCACAGGCACCTACGTCGACGAGGTTCCCCCACCTGGAGCGAACATCGTCAGTGGCATGTGGATTTTCAGGGTGAAGCGGCCGCCGGGTTCTCCGCTTGTCTTCAAGGCGCGTTACGTTGCTCGAGGCTTCAGTCAGCGAGAGGGAGTAGACTTCTTTCAGACCTTCTCCCCCACCCCGAAGATGACCACTCTTCGAGTACTACTGCACGTTGCTGCTCAGCGCGACTACGAGCTTCACTCTCTTGACTTCAGCACAGCTTTCTTGCAGGGCAGTCTGCACGAGGAGATCTGGCTGCGCCGCCCTCCTGGCTTCACTGGGTCGTTTCCTCCTGGTACCCAGTGGAGCCTCCGGCGGCCAGTCTACGGTCTTCGCCAAGCGCCACGTGAGTGGCACGACACACTGAGGACTACTCCTGCGACACTTGGGTTCTCTCCTTCTACTGCTGACCCGTCGCTGTTTCTACGCACCGACACTTCGCTGCCGCCGTTCTACATCCTCGTGTACGTCGACGGCTCGGTCTTTGCCACAGCTGACACTGAGTCTCTCGCCCACGTGAAGTTGGAGCTGCAGAAGAGACACACGTGCACAGACCTGGGTGAACTGCGCAGCTACCTTGGCTTGCAGATCACCCGGGACAGAGCACGCCGCACAATACCCTGACTCAGTCACACATGGTGCAGCAGGTCCTTCAGCGCTTCGGCTTCACCTGATCCTCAGCACAGGCCACTCCTCTGGCTATAGATCACTCGCTCTCAGCTCTGCCTTCGGATGAGTCCGTAGAGTCGAGTGGTCCTTACCCAGAGCTAGTTGGTTGCCTCATGTACCTGATGACTTGCACTCGTCCTGACTTAGCATACCCTCTTGGCCTTCTGGCTCGCTACGTGGCTCCTGGCCGTCACCGAAAGGTGCACTGGGATGCTGCAAAGAGGGTATTATGCTACTTGTGCAGTACATCAGGCATGGGGCTCGTGCTTGGAGGAGGGAGCTCAGTTGTTCTCACTGGGCACTGAGACGCTTCTTGGGTTGACGACCAGGCTACTCAGCGGTCGTCACAGGGTTACACCTTTAGCCTTGGCTCTGGTTCAGTTTCGTGGCGCTCTACACGTTTGTCTTCAGTTCTCAGCTCCAGTTGTGAGAATGAGATCTACGCCACAGCCATGGCTGCACAGGAGTTACGCTGGCTCACTCACCTGCTGACCGACGTTGGAGAGCGGCCTAGTTCTCCTCCAGTGCTGTACGTCGACAACAAGGCTGCCATTGCCTTGTGTGAGGAGCACAGACTGGAGCACAGAACGAAGCACATCACTCTCTTTTACTTCCTTGCTCGTGAGCTGCAGGAGCGTGGTCAGCTTCGTCTGCGCTACGTGGCCTCTCAGGCCAACACCGCTGATATATTCAGCAAGGCACTTCAGCCTGGTGATCATCAGCGCTTCTGTACTTTGTTGGGGCTGGTGCCCACTTTGCCTCACTTGTTGTAGGCTTTGCCTGTACTGTGATCTCTATATATACTCCTGCCTGTTTGCTCTGCTAGGCTGAGATCACCTTTGTTGTTTGTACTACTTATATATACTTCTGCATGTGAACTGGCTGTGAAAATTAGAAGAGAGAAGAGGACTGCACTAGCAAGAATGAGGATACAAATAGCAAACCCTAGAAGGGTTGTACTCGCTATAGAGCATCCCACTACAGGCTAGAACATAAGATAACATTCTGACACACCCCCATAGCCAAAGTGGGGTGTAATCAGCAGAGCAAGCAAAGCAGTACAAGCTCAGGGTGGATCACAATGTCACCACACATTCTGAGCACAAGTTCAAGAAGCAATAGTTTAAAGTTCACAATTATGAGCAAAGCTAGTGGTAGTCACAACGGGCAAGTGAGGAGGAGGAGAGAGGAGGCGACGGCTGAAGCTGCCAACACACGGGCAACAGGAGGCACACTGGTACAGCGGCTACCGGAACAACGCTCCGGAATACTGGAGTAACTGGCCCCGCGGCTAAAGCAGCGGGAGACGAGCAACGGTCCCACGGGCGGCTGGCACAGCTGGCTACGACTGGGCTACCGGAGCAACTCCCTGGACTACAGGTGCTGCTGGCGACACGACGGCAACCTCTATTCAGCACTCCACCGGCTCCAACACGTCAACCCCCCCTCAGCGGCAGCTGCAGCACAAGGAGACGGAGGAGGAGGAGGAGCAGGGAACGGTACAGAGTGAAGTCACCCCTATACCCCTCACCCCCAAACCCTAATTCAGGAGAAGGGGAGTAGGAGGGGTGGGGCGCCAGTAGAAGCACTGGGGGACAGCGGGGAGGGCAGAGGCAGCGAGGAACGGGCCCACCACGGGCCTGGTACAGACGCCCGAGCCGCGCGCAGGCGGTCCGAGCCGCGCGCGGGCCTGGCGCCGTCCGTACAGGCCGCGCGCGGGCCTGGCGCCTCCCGTACGGGTCGCGCGCGGGCCTGGCGCAGCCCGTACGGGCCGCGCACGGGCCTGGCGCAGCCGTACGGGCCACGCGCGGGCCTGGCGCAGCCCGTACGGGCCGCGCGCTGCCTGTACGGGCCGCGCGCAGGCCACGACGGGCGACGGAGGGCGACGCGCGTGTCCCCGTCGCCCCTCGCGGCGCCTCCAGAGGGCGACGCGGCGAACGACGGGGCAGAAGCCCGCCGCGCGCCTCGGAGCGCACAGCGGGCAGAGAACCGCCGCGCGCCTCGGGGCGCACGGCGAGCAGAAAACCGCCGCGCGCCTCGGGGCGCACGGCGGGAAGAAAAAACTGCTGCACGCCCTGTGGCGTGCGGCTCAGAGATTAGTAGTGGTAGTTGCAGCGGAAGCAAGGAGGTGGTAAGCCCACCCATAGGATCGATCCAAGGGGATCGACCTGCTCTGATAGCATGTGAAAATTAGAAGAGAGAAGAGGACTGCACTAGCAAGAATGAGGATACAAATATCAAACCCTAGAAGGGTTCTACTCGCTATAGAGCACCCGACTACAGGCTAGAGCATAAGATAACATTCTGACACTGGCTTTGTGGCCCTTTGCTTGTGCTCGGAATGTATGGTGACGTTGTGATCCACCCTGAGCTTGCTTGCCTTTCTTGACTGGTCTTGTGACCCCTTGCTCTCCCCCACTTTGCCTATGGGGGTGTGTCAAACACTATATGTGTTATTGTTGTGTAGGCTATAGTGGGTTAGCCTTTAGGGGGTACACAAAGTTAGGGTTTCCTACTTGTACTCCAACTTTTCCATAGTGCAACTACTTCTTCATTCTAACACGATCGTCTCGTTTGCTGCGGTCTTCACGCGGAAGACCCACTTCACCAAAAGGATTACCCTTCCTTTAATCGCCGCGCGATCAACGAGCACCCAGGTACCACGGGACTGCACGGATTCGATTCTTGCGTCCATGGCTTCGCGTCATTCCTTGATATGCGGGCTCTTGTGCTCGATGACGCGCAAAGCCGTGGAGATGGCGGTTTGCAAACCCAACAGTTCCAGCCCGGAGATGGTGCTATCATGGCGTTGCTACGGGACAACCTCCTGCACATCGTCATTGTCAGAATCCCAACCACTAGACCATTGGGATAAAAGGGCTTGTTTCAGTGGCGGGTCAGTGCGCCCATAACCCCCCAGGCAAACGCGCCTGTAACCCCCCCTAGGATCGATCTGGGATCTCACAGTGTAGCTCTACTGACACCCCCCCACACTAGGAGGCCCAAGACTGAGCACAGTGGCAACGCCCAACATGTGCATACACCGGGATTCAAACCCGAGACCGCTCTGATACCATGTCAGAATCCCAACCACTAGACCATTGGGATAAAAGGGCTTGTTTCAGTAGCGGGTCAGTGCGCCCATAACCCCCCAGGCAAACGCGCCTGTAACCCCCTCTAGGATCGATCGGGGATCTCACAGTGTAGCTCTACTGACAGTCATCACTCTCTAGCTCAGGTGGAGAAGGCAGTGCGGTGTCCCTACTGCTTCCTCTAGCAGGTCCCAGAGGCGAGTCGTCGCTGTCATCGTCGTCATCGTCGTCATCATCACCGATGTTGGGGAGCTTACTGGTGCTATCCTGCTCCAGGAATGCAGCAACGTCTTCGTCTTTGAGAGTAGCATAGCTGTGCCGGTCATTCGCGTAGACCCAGTTTGCTCCCGCCTGCTCATCCGCGTGGTACTGATCGAGATTGAGTCGCTCGTAAAAGATGACGTCGCGCGCGTTTGTAATTTTGTTTCTTAGCAGGTCCAGGATAATCAATGCATTTTATTCGTGGCTAATGCCTAGATGGATGCCCCAGCGTACACTGCTTGTAAATTTGCCGATGGTTGAGGTAGGAGGCTGATACTGCACCATGCACCCCCACACACGAAGCATGGATGTGTCGCCCTTCTTGCCCATCCACTTCACATGCGGCAATAGCTTCCCCATGATGGCCATGGTGGAGAGGAGATTATGCACCTGCATGGCGTGGTGCATAGCGTACAACCAACATTTTGCGGGAAGCTTGGACTGCTTCAGTAGTGCACGAACCTTCTTCATAAGGGTGCGGTTGGTGCGTTTGACGACGCCCTGCCGCGGATGCGCATAGGGGAGAGAGAGGTGATGTGATATCCCATTTTGTGCCATGTAATCCTGCAGCTCCTTACTGCAAAATTCTGTTGCGCCGCCAGTCTGCGAAATCTACCCGCTTCTTCCCCGATTGCCGTTGCGCATGCGCTAGCCATACCTCATATGCCATGCTGCGAAATTGTACGTTCGCAATCCACATGTAGTGAGTTCTTGCATTGACAAAGGTAAGCGTATACCTTTCGTCGTTGAGCCCGCAATGGCCGACGACAAGGGGATCGCTGTATACCTTGTGCAAATTGGGGTAGCAATTGGTTCCTGGCTCTAGCAGCGGGAATGGCTGATTGTGAGAGTACGACGGCTTATGCCAGCTATGCTTGCTTGTGTGAGGATCTAGGATCGAGTTCAGAAAAGAGAATGAGAATTGAGTCGAATTGAATTGAATTGAATCGAATGTCCACCTGGGTACAACACGAGGCTATATATAGGCTCGACACAAGGCCCCGTAACCAGGTGTTACGCGAAGGTTCTGCGGGTCGCGAAGCGTCCCGAACAGATCCTTACCGAATTCGGTAGAAGGCAATTCGGTGGCAACCGAAAAGCCAGAATTCGGTGCACGCAACCTAGCTCGGTGCTATAACTATAATAAAATATAGGAAAGCACCTAGCCTAGGAAATCAAGCAATTCATGCATGCATATGATTATCCTATGCTAGAAATAGCATGATAAAGTAGAGGCAAGCAAGCATAGCTGGCATAAGCCGTCGTACTCTCACACGTCCCCCCCTCAAAGCTGGGTGGCGTGAGATACACCCTGCTTGACAACATAGTCCTTGAGAGCACGGCGTGCGTTGCCCATATCAGCTTCTGCAACCCAACTGTCCTCAGTGGGGTCGTATCCCTTCCAGCGTATCAGGAACTCGAGAGTCTTGCCACCGCGGCGCCGATGAGAGAGAACGCGCTCGATCTCGTACTCGGGTTCATCCTGTATGAGAACAGGTGGTGGTGGCGGTAGTTGCCGTCCCTGGAACTGTTGGTTGGGGTCCTTGTAGGGCTTCAGTAGCTGGACATGGAAAGCGTTGTGAAGCTTCCATTTATCTGGTAAGCGCAAGCGGAATGTAACTGGTGTCACCTGTGCCTCAACGAGAAAAGGACCACAGAAGCGAGGCCGGAGTTTGGATGGGAGGTGAGACAGGTTCAAGTTGCGCGTGTCAAGATGCACCTGATCTCCGACTGCTACTGAGTGATCACGTCGCTGACGATCGGCATACTGCTTCTGGGAGTTCTGCATCGTGGTGAGACGTCGCTGAGTCTTCTCCCATAGCTGCTGCATGGTGGTGACGAAGTCATGTGCGGCTTGGACGTGTGCCGGTGTAGTTGGCTGCTGTGGTGTGAGTGGTTCCCGTCCGTAACACAGGAAGGAAGGAGTTTTCCCTGTGGCCGCATGTGATGCGTTGTTGTAAGCGAACTCTAGGGTTGGTAACTGTGTGTCCCAGTGGCTGACGTCGTCCTTGCAAGCTGTGCGCAGTAACTGTTCAACCACTTGATTGAGTCGCTCTGTCTGTCCGTCAGTCTAGGGGTGGTATGCTGAAGACATTGCAAGCTTTGTCCCCAACAGTCCCATGAGCTCCTTCCAGAACTTACTTGTGAATTTGGGGTCTCTGTCTGAGATGAGTGTAGCGGGGATGCCGTGGATGGTGATGATGCGGTCGAAGAAGAGTCGAGCAGTTGCTTCAGCTGTAGCTGTGGCGTTGGTCGGTATGAAGTGACCCATTTTGGAGAACTTATCGATCACCACGAGGATGGAATCATGTCCCCGTGAGGTCGAAGGAAGCCCTCTGATGAAGTTGAGGCTAACGACCTGCCATGGCTGCTCCGGTACGGGTAGAGGCTGAAGTAACTCTGCTTTTTTCTGCTTGCTGCTCTTCATCCGCTGGCACGTGTCGCAAGAGGTGACGAACTGCTGCACGTCTGCTGCCATCCCGGGCTAGTAGTAATACTTCGCTATCCCTGCTAACGTCTTGTTGCTCCCGAAATGTCCCGCGTAAGGTACGTCGTGAAACTCCTCCAATAGGATCTGCCGTAGCGGGGCGTAATTCGGTACCCAAATCTTTCCTGAACCCTTCCTTACAGCTAAGTCTTTCTCCCACTGTAATAGCTTCTTGGTCTGTGCTGTAGCAATCTCTGCGTCCACGGAGTACCCATGTTGGAATAGACCCTTGAGCAAAGGGTTCATCCCGTTGAGCTGGATGCCTGCTACATGTCCGGGGCGGCTCAACACGTCTGCCTTGTTGTGTAGCCCGGGCTTGTAGACGATGTCGTAGTGGAAGTGAGTTTCCAGGAAGTCCACCCACCGCACCTGTCGTCGTGAGAGTGTCGGCTGTGACTTCAGGTATTTGAGACTGCAGTGGTCAGTATAGACTGTAGTCTTGGCTCCCTCTAGGTAACACCTCCACGCTTTGAAGTCTATGACTATCGCTAAGGCTTCCTTGTCGTGAATGGGGTAGTTTAGTTCTGCTCCGTGTAGCTTCTTACAGAGGTAGGCGATGGGCTGCAAACCGCGTCCGTGATCCTGCATCAGTACTGCTCCGACTGCTTGGTCACTAGCGTCTGCTTCCACCACGTAGTCCTTGTCTGGATCCGGCAAGATGAGTACTGGCGCTGTAGTCAGTGCTGTCTGTAGCTGCTCCATGGCTTGCTGATGAGGGGTATCCCATTTGTAGGGCGTATCCTTTTTCAGTAGGTCGGTCAGTGGCGCTGCTATCTTAGCGTACTGCGGCACGAACCTGTTGTAGTAGTTGGCGAAGCCTAGGAACTGCTGTAACTCCTTCACGTTCTCTGGTACTTTCCACTTCTTGACGGCTTCGATCTTCCGTGGGTGCACGTGTACGTCCTCGGCACTCACCATGTGCCCAAGAAACTGCACCTTCTTCAGGGCGAAGTCGCTCTTTGACAGCTTCACGTAGAACTTGTTTTTCCGCAGGATCTCGAACACCTTCCGCAGATGCTCCACGTGCTCCTTCATGTTCTTCAAGTAGATGAGAATGTCGTCCAGGTACACCACCACGCATTCGTCTAGCAGGGGTCGTAAGATGTGATTCATCTCCGCCTGAAACGTTGCTGGTGCGTTGCAGAGTCCGAACGGCATCACCAAGTATTCGTAGGAGCCGTATCTGGTACGGAACGCTGTCTTGTGGACGGAGTTGTCTGCCATCTTGATCTGCCAGTAGCCCGATCGTAGGTCCAGCTTCGAAAATACTGTTGCTCCACGCAGTTGATCGAGTAGGTCGTCTATGCGCGGTATGGGATATTTGTTTTTGACTGTCTGTTTGTTCAGTGCGCGGTAGTGGATGCACATCCGTATGTCAGATTCATATGACATAGTTGCTGTAGGCTATAGTGGGGTAGCACATATGGGGTACAGGGTTTCTAGGGTTGTATTTGTACCCAATCTTTCCTTAGTCATTTCATTCTAGTTTACTTGTTTCACATGGTATAGAGCGGGTCCTTCCTAAGGACCGTTTTTTTTAGGGCCCACCGAAGCGCGCCCCGAGGCGCGCATTTTTTTAGCGACCCCTCGGGTCGCCATTTCCCTCGCGGCCCCGCTGCCCCTCCTGATCGCGGCCCCGCCGCCTGCTTGACGCGGCCCCGCCGCCTCCACTGACGCGGCCCCGCCGCCGGCTCTGACGCGGCCCTGCCGCCCGCTACGTCGCGGCCCCGCCGCCTGCTTGACGCGGCCCCGCCGCCTCCACTGACGCGGCCCCGCCGGCTGCTTGACGCGGCCCCGCCGCCTCCACTGTCGCGGCCCCGCCGCCTGCTCTGACGCGGCCCTGCCGGCCCGCCGCTGCACCTGCCGGCCCGCCGCTGCACCCTACGGCCCGCCACTGCACCCTACGGCCCGCCGCCTCCCCTGACGGGCCCACCGCTGCGCCTGCCGGCCCGCCGCTGCACCCTACGGCCCGCCGCTGCACCCAGCGGCCCGCCGCTTCACCTGACGGCCCAGCCGCTGCACCTGCCGGCCCGCCGCTGCACCCTACGGCCCGCCGCTGCACCCAGCGGCCCGCCGCTTCACCTGACGGCCCCGCCGCTGCACCTACCGGCTCGCCGCTGCACCCTACGGCCCCGCCGCTGCACCTGCCGGCCCGCCGCTGCACCGGTCGACCCGCCGCTGCACCTGACGGCCCCGCCCCTGCATCTCCCAGCCGAGCCGCCCCAGCAGCAGAGCCGCCCCAGCAGCCGAGCCGCCCCAGCCGCCGAGCCGCCCCAGCAGCCGAGCCGCCCCAGCAGCCGAGCCGCCCCAGCAGCCGAGCCGCCCCAGCTGCAGTGCCGCCCGAGCCGCCCGAGCCGCCGAGTCGCCCGAGCCGCCCAGCAGTCGAGCCGCCCGAGCCGCCCGAGCCGCCCGAGCCGCCCGAGCCCTCCCTGCACTGCCCTGTCTGGTGAGCACTGAGCTTTACTCTGCGCACTGCCCTCTCTCTACTGCTGTCATGGCTACCCCCAGTGTCCTCGCCTTTGACGCTGAGGGCAGAGCCATTGACTTTGACGTGTGGGTAGACGACCTACTGCTTTTCCTACAGTGCGACAGAGCTGACGGACTCTCTCTCTTTGATCTCACTTCTGGTGCCTCTCCCGCCCCTGCTGCTACTGAGGATGCCACTGTTCGCTCACAGTGGGCCACACGCGATGCTGCTGCACGTCTTGCTGTGCGTCGCCACCTCCCTCCCGCTGAGCGTGCGCACTTTGGGTCGTACACCTTGTACGACGCCGTTATTGCATGCTACTCCACCCCTGCCACTGCTGCACTGAGCCGCCTCATGCTACCGTACCTCTTTCCCGACCTTGCTGCTTTTGCCACAGTCGCCGACCTCATTACCCACCTGCGCACTAGTGACGCTCGCTTCCGCGCTGCACTTCCTGCTGAGTTCTGCGCCAAGAACCCCCCCCCCCCCAGTACTTCACTCTCTACTACATTGTCACCCGCCTCCCTAACTCCCTTCGCGGAGTCAGGGACGACCTACTCGCAGTCTGCCCCACCACTCTCACTGTCAAGATCCTCGAGAGGTCCCTCCTCGCAGCCGAGAAGAGCATTCTTGCTGTAGGGGCCTCTCGTGGTGACCCGCACACCCCCATCTTTGAGGGGTGTTCCCCCTCCCCCCTCCTGCCCTCTGTCGCCTCTACTGCTACAGCCGACCTTGTTGGTTTTGAGTCGGTCGGAGCGGCGTCTGCCCCCAGCGGGAGACGTTGCTCTGGCAAGAGCAAGGGGGGCAGGGGCGGTGGTGGAGGCGGCGGGGGCGGTGGAGGCGGAGGTAGAGGCAGCGGCGGAGGTGAGGGTGGTAGCGGGAGTAGTGGCGGGAGTGGAGGTGTCGGCGGAGGCAGGGGAGGCGGGGGCGGCAGCTGCGGTGGTAGTGGGGGTGGAGGCGGAGGCGGCGGTGGCGGCGGCGACGGTGGGAGTGGCGGTGGCGGTGGAGGTGGTGGCGGCGGCGGCGGAGGAGGCGGCGGAGGTCGTGGCGCGCCGAGGAGGAGTGGCTCCGGTGGTGGTCAGCGCCAGCAGCAGCAGCGTGGTCAGGAGACCCTCTCCCCGCAGCAGCTCCGTGAGTGGTACTCTGCGCGTCAGCGGGGTGGGGGTACTGGTCCGTGCACTTACGTCCTACGCACTGGCGACCGTGCGGGTGAGCAGTGTGGTGGTCCACACTCCACCCAGCGTTGCTTCGGCCGCCTGACTGACGCTTGGCGCCGCCAGTTTCCTGACGCCTCCGAGATCCCTCGCTGGGACCAGCTGTCTAGGGCTGGAGTAGCTATCTTTAATCTTGACTTTGATGCTATTCTTGCTGCTATGTATGCTGTGACTATTAGTGAGGAGGGTGACTGTTACCGGTGTTTCCCGCCCGACCTAGGCATTGGTACTGCGGCTCTAGGTGCTGTTGAGGCTGCTGCTCCAGGTGCTGGTGAGGCTGTTGCTCTAGGTGCCAGTGAGTCTGAGTCCTCAGGTGCTGGTGAGTCTGCTCTCTCAGGTACTGTGTCGACTTCACCCTCTCTCACTTTCACTCTTGACTCCGGGGCGTCTCGCTCCTTCTTTCGAGACCGCACCACACCCACGCCGCTTAGTCGGCCACTGGCGGTATCCTTGGCAGACCCCTCTGGGGGTCCTGTTCTGGCTCACTACTCCACTGTCCTGCCGTGCCCTGCGGTCTCGTCTGGCGCCTTGTCCGGTCTCTACCTCCCCTCGTTCTCTACGAACTTGGTGGCGGGTGCTGACCTACAGGATGCAGGGGTTGACCAGTTCACCCCTGCGCGCCGACGAGTCACCCACTGCACGGACGCGGACACGGGTCGACACCTGACCACATTCACACGTGGTCCAGGGTCGAGCCTGTACACACTCACTGTTCCGTCTCCTTCTCCTGCGTCTGGTCAGGTAGCTGCGTCGGGTCAGGTGTTTGCTGCAGCGTCCAGGTCTGGTCCTGAGTCTGCCCCCTGCTCGTGTCGCCTCCTGTCCCACGAGACCCTCCTGTGGCACAACAGGATGGGTCACCCCTCCCTGCCTCGTCTCCGGGGCATGGCCTCTTGCCTTCTTGTCTCTGGTCTTCCTCGGTCCCTCCCTCCCCTTCCTCCGGGGCCTGGCCCTCCCTGTGTCCCCTGTGTCGAGGGTCGCCTGCGGGCTACCCCTCACTCCTCCCCGTTCCCTCCGACGGAGGCCCCGATGCAGACGCTTCACATGGACGTGTGGGGCCCAGCCCGCGTCCGTTAACAGGGTCACGAGCGCTACTTCCTGCTGGTGGTTGACGACTACACGCGTTACACCTCAGTCTTCCCCTTGCGTAGCAAGGGTGAGGTCACTGAGGTGTTGATCGACTGGATCCGCGCAGCTTGTCTCCAGCTCAGGAAGAGCTTCGGCTCAGACTTTCCTGTTTTCCGCGTGCACTCGGACAGAGGCGGAGAGTTCTCCTCCGGCCTTCTGCAAGCCTACTGTCGGGCACGAGGCATCCGCCAGACCTTCACGCTTCCGGACTCTCCACAGCAGAATGGGATTGCTGAGCGCCGCATCGGCATTGTCATGGACGTCGCCCGTACGTCCATGGTGCATACGGCTGCCCCCCATTTTTTGTGGCCGTTTGCGGTTCGGTACGCCGCGCATCAGATCAACCTTCACCCCAGGGTCTCTCGGCCCGCGATGTCCCCAGTCTTGATGTGGACGGGGAAGGTTGGCGATGCATCGGCGTTCCGTGTCTGGGGATCTCGGGCGTTTGTCCGCGACTTGTCTGCGGACAAGCTGTCCCCTCGTGCTGCTCCCTGTGTCTTCCTTGGCTTCCCCCCTGACGCCCCAGGGTGGCAGTTCTACCACCCCTCCTCTCGTCGTGTTCTGTCCTCCCAGGACGTCACGTTCGACGAGTCAGTCCCCTTCTACCGCCTCTTCCCCTACCGCACTCCTTCCCTCCCCCCTCCACCGGACTTCCTTGTGCCAGTTCCCCCCCCGGTAGATCCCCTCCCCCCTCAGGTTCCTGCTCACTCAGGTGTGTCCCAGGTAGACGCCGTTGACCCGGTCGAGGTTACTGGTGACTTTGGTGCTGCTGCGGGTGCTGGGCCTGGGGGTGCTGCCTCTGGGGGTGCTGTGCGCGGGGGTGCCGGGCCTGGAGGTGCTGCCACTGGGAATGCTGAGCCTGGGGATGCTAGGCCTGAGGGTGCTACTGCAGAGGGTGCTACTGCGGAGGGTGCTGAGCCTGGGGGTGCTGAGTCTGGAGCTGCTGCGCCTGGGGGTGCTGCGTCTGGAGCTGCTGAGCCTGGGGTTTCTCCTGCTGCTGCGTCTCGCCGGGAGCCCCTCTCTCCACAGGAGCTGCGCGAGTGGTTTGCTCGCCGCTGGAGGCATGCTGCTGGAGCTGGAGCTTCTTCGACTGTCAAGGGTGCTGGTCCTGCCGGTCCCGGAGCTGCTGGGCCTGCGGGTCCTACTGGAGCTGGAGCCACTGAGGGTGTTGGTGCTGAGACAGCTGCTGTCTGTCCTGGCGGTGGTTCTGCTGCTGGTGCTGCTGGAGGTCCTGCTGCTGGAGGTACTGGTGGTGCTGGTGCTGTACCTGCTGAGTCTGGAGTTGCCGCGCGGCCTCGGCCGTACTTCGTTCCGCTCCTGCAGCAGGTTCTTGGTCTTTCTCCTCCGGTAGAGTGTCCACAGCTTGTCCAGTCGCAGTCCCTATTGGAGCCTTCCTCTCCACTGCCTGCTCCCTCTCCTTACACTGATCCTACTGGAGGTCTTGCTGAGCGTCGTGAGCCTGCGTCTCGTCCTGCGTCGCCTGTTCGTGCTGCTCGCACTAGTGGTCGCGGTTCGCGTCAGCGTCCTCCTCCTGTCCCTGGCACGCACCGGATGTCTCTGCGTCCGTCCACTGCTCCTCTGCGTGCCCCTTTGCCTTCTCCTCCTGAGTCCTCTCTTCCTGCGCTTGCCGACCCGGAGTCGGACTCTCTTCGTGCTGCCAGTCCTACTGTCACGCGACTCCTTGCTACTGTCGTCACTGACCCCTCGTTTGAGTCCACTGCTGCGTCTGCCCTTGTCGCTGAGCTCGTCGACTTTGCTGCTCGCTGTCGTCTAGACTACGCTGCTAGTCTTGTTTTTGAGTCAGCGTCTGACTGTCCTCCGTCCGTCGGGGGTGACTGTGCTCTTGGCACGGACGTCCTAGAGGACAGGCAGGAGGAGTTACAGTGTCTTGCGGCTGCTTCACCTCATCTCGCGTCTGTACTGCTTGCTCCTAAGGGAGACCCGGATGCACTAGACATCCCGACTCCGCGCTCTTACGCGGAGGCCGTAGAGGGTCCCTACTCCTCTCAGTGGCAGGCAGCTATGGATGCAAAGATGGCTTCCTGGAAGTCCACAGGCACCTACGTTGACGCAGTTCCCCCTCCTGGGGCGAACATCGTCAGTGGCATGTGGATCTTCAGGGTGAAGCGGCTGCCGGGCTCTCCACCTGTCTTCAAGGCCCGGTACGTTGCTCGTGGCTTCAGTCAGCGGCAGGGAGTTGACTACTTTCAGACCTTCTCTCCCACCCCGAAGATGACCACTCTTCGGGTGCTGCTGCACATAGCCGCTCAGCGCGACTACGAGCCTCACTCTCTCGACTTCAGCACTGCGTTCCTGCAGGGTAGCCTGCACGAGGAGATCTGGCTGCGCCGTCCACCTGGCTTCACTGGGACTTTCCCTCCTGGCACCCAGTGGAGCCTCCGACGGCCAGTCTACGGTCTCCGCCAGGCACCGCGTGAGTGGCACGACACACTGAGGACTACGCTTGCGGCTCTTGGGTTCGCTCCTTCTACTGCTGACCCGTCGCTGTTTCTGCGCACCGACACTTCTCTGCCGCCGTTCTACATCCTCGTGTACGTCGACGACTTGGTCTTTGCCACAGCGGACACTGCTGGACTCGCCCACGTGAAGTCCGAGCTGCTGAAGAGACACACGTGCACAGACCTGGGTGAACTGCGCAGCTACCTTGGCTTGCAGATCACTCGGGACAGAGCACGCCGCACCATTACCTTGACTCAGTCACACATGGTGCAGCAGGTCCTTCAGCGCTTCGGCTTCACGTACTCCTCGCCTCAGGCCACTCCTCTGTCTACTCGCCACTCGCTCTCAGCTCTGCCTTCCGATGAGTCCGTAGAGTCGAGTGGCCCGTACCCAGAGCTTGTTGGCTGCCTCATGTACCTGATGACCTGCACACGACCTGACCTTGCATACCCTCTGAGCATTCTTGCACGCTATGTTGCTCCTGGGAGACACCGACCAGAGCACATGGCTGCAGCGAAGAGGGTGTTGCGCTACCTGTGCAGTACGTCGGGCATGGGGCTAGTGCTTGGAGGGCGGAGTCCAGTGGTCCTCACTGGGCACGCGGACGCTTCTTGGGCTGACGACCAGGCTATGCAGCGGTCGTCACAGGGTTACACCTTCAGTCTTGGTTCCGGCTCTGTCTCGTGGCGGGCTAGTCGCTCGTCTTCGGTTCTCGGCTCCAGTTGTGAGGCTGAGATCTACGCTGGGGCCATGGCTGCACAGGAGCTTCGCTGGCTCACCTACCTGCTGACTGACCTTGGAGAGCCGCCTCGTTCTCCTCCAGTGCTGTACGTAGACAACAAGGCCATGCTGGCCTTGTGTCAAGAGCAGCGTCTGGAGCACAGAACGAAGCACATTGCTCTTCGCTACTTCCTTGCTCGTGAGCTGCAGCAGCGTGGACAGTTGCGGCTTGCGTACGTGGCCTCTGAGGCCAACACTGCTGATGTGTTCACCAAGGCACTCGCGCCTTGTGACCATCAGCGCCTCTGCACCCAGCTGGGTCTTGTGCCTGTCTTGCCTCACTTGCTCTCCTCTTGACTTTACTTGTACTGTCACATATATATACCTGCTCTTGCTTGTCTAGTTTTATATATATATGTCTGTACTCCTGCATGTGAACTGGCCTCTGGCCCGGCTCTTGTGCTCGGACTGTGTGGTGACGTTGTGAGCCACGAAACAGAGCCGGAACCAAGGCTGAAGGTGTAACCCTGTGACGACCGCTGCGTAGCCTGGTCGTCAGCCCAAGAAGCGTCTGCGTGTCCAGTGAGGACCACTGGACTCCGCCCTCCAAGCACTAGTCCCATGCCTGACGTACTGCACAAGTAGCGCAAGACCCTCTTCGCTGCAGCCATGTGCTCTGGTCGGTGTCTCCTAGGAGCAACATAGCGTGCAAGAATGCTAAGAGGGTATGCAAGGTCAGGTCGTGTGCAGGTTATCAGGTACATGAGACAGCCAACAAGCTCTGGGTACGGGCCACTCGACTCTACGGACTCATCCGAAGGCAGAGCTAAGAGCGAGTGGCGAGTAGACAGAGGAGTGGCCTGAGGCGAGGAGTACGTGAAGCCGAAGGGCTGAAGGACCTGCTGCACCATGTGTGACTGAGTCAGGGTAATGGTGCGGCGTGCTCTGTCCCGGGTGATCTGCAAGCCAAGGTAGCTGCGCAGTTCACCCAGGTCAGTGCACGTGTGTCTCTTCTACAGCTTGGACTTCACGTAGGCGAGTCCAGTAGTGTCAGCTGTGGCAAAGACCAAGTCGTCGACGTACACGAGGATGTAGAACGGCGGCAGAGAGGTGTCGGTGCGCAGAAACAACGACGGGTCGGCAGTAGACGGAGCGAACCCAAGAGCCGCAAGCGTAGTCCTCAGTGTGTCTTGCCACTCACGTGGCGCCTGGCGGAGACCGTAGACTGGACGCCGGAGACTCCACTGGGTACCACGAGGGAAAGACCCAGTGAAGCCACGTGAGCGGCGCAGCCAGATCTCCTCGTGCAGGCTGCCCTGCAGGAAAGCTGTGCTGAAGTCGAGAGAGTGTAGCTCGTAGTCCCGGTGAGTAGCAACGTTCAGCAGTACCCGAAGAGTGATCATCTTCGGGGTGGGGGAGAAGGTCTGAAAGTAGTCAACTCCCTGTCGCTGACTGAAGCCACGAGCCACGTAACGCGCCTTGAAGACAGGCGGAGAACCCGGCGGCCGCTTCACCCTGAAGATCCACATGCCACTGACGATGTTCGCCCCAAGAGGGGGGACAGCGTCAACGTAGGTGCCTGTGGACTTCCAGAAAGCCATCTTTGCATCCATAGCTGCCTGCCACTGAGAGGAGTAGGGACCCTCTATCGCCTCTGCGCAAGAGCGCGGAGTCGGGATGTCAAGTGCATCCGGGTCTCCCTCAGGGGTAAGCAGTACGGACACGCGATGAGGTGAAGCAGCTGCTAGACACTGGAACTCCTCCTGCCTGTCCTCAAGGACGTCCGTGCCAAGGGCACACTCACCCCCGACGGACGGAGGATAGACAGACTCAGACTCAGCGACAAGACTCGCAGCGTAGTCTAAGCGACAGCGAGCAGCAAAGTCGACAAGCTCAGTAACGAGAGCAGACACAGCAGTAGACTCGAAAGAAGGGTCAATGACAACAGTAGCAAGGAGACGCGTGACAGTAGGACTGGCAGCACGAAGAGATTCCGACTCAGGGTCGGCGAGAGCAGGAAGAGAGGGCGCAGGAGGAGAAGGAAAAGGGGCACGCAGAGGAGCAGTAGACGGACGTAGAGACATCCGGTGCGTGCCAGGGGCAGGAGGAGGACGCTGGCGCGAACTACGAGCACTAGCGCTAGCAGGACGGACAGGCGACGCCGGACGAGACGCAGACTCACGACGCTCAGTAAGACGGCCAGTAGGACCAGTGTAAGGAGAAGGAGCAGGTAGTGGGGAGGCCGGCTGCAACTGTAACTGTGACGGGACAGGCTGTGAACACGCTAAGGGAGGAGGACCAGGAGGAGACAAGAGACCAAGAACCTGCTAAAGGAGCGGAACGAAGTACGGCTGAGGGCGCGCGGCGACTCCAGACACAGCAGGGACAGCACCTGTACCCCCAGCGGCAGTACCAGAACCAGCAGCAGCTCCAACGCCCAGGTCCTCAGTACAAGCCTCAGCACCAACGCCCGAGTCCTCAGCACCAGCAGTGGCTCCAACCCCAGGGTCCACAGCACCTGCCGCAGCTCCAACGCCCGGGTCCTCAACACCAGCAGGGACTCCGACACCAGGGTCCACAGCACCAGCCGTAGCTCCAACGCCAGGGTCCACAGCACCAGTCGCAGCCCCAACGCCCGGGTCCTCAGCACCAGCAGCACCTCCAACCCTCGTGTCCGCAGCACCAGCAGCAGCTCCAACGCAAGGGTCCGCAGCACCAGCAGCAGCTCCAACGCCAGGGTCCGCAGCACCAGCAGCAGCTCCAACGCCCGGGTCCGTAGCACCAGGGGCAGCCGGGTCCGTGAGACGAGGCGCACCACTCCGAAGTGTGCAACGGCGCTCGTACCACTCACGGATCCGCTCACGAGAGGGGAGCTCCCGACTAGGAGGAGAAGTACCAGCCCCAGTCCCTGTAGTGCGCCTGGTCCCCGAGGTCACACTCCGGAGGCTGCAGTACTGTAAGTACCACTCACGCAACTGCTCCGAGGAGAGGTCGCGTCCAGGTGTAGCACCCTCAGGCCCAGCAGCGCAAGGCTCAGCACCCCCAGTCACCGCACCCCCAGGCTCAGCACCCCCAGGCTCAGTACCCCCAGTGTCCGCACCCCCAGGCTCAGCACCCCCAGAGTCCGCACCCCCAGGCTCAGCACCCCCAGAGTCAGCACCCCTAGGCTCAGCACCCCCAGTCTCCGCACCCCTAGGCTCAGCACCCCCTGCAGGACGAGAGTCGACAGCAACCTCAACAGGCTCGACCGGGTCTACCTGAGTCACACCTGAGGGAGCGGCACCCTGAGGGGGGAGGGGGTCTACGACAGCAGCACCTGGCGCGAGGAAGAGAGGCGGGGGTGGGAGCGGGGCAGTGCGGTAGGGAAAGAGGCGGTAGTAGGGGACAGACTCGTCAAAAGTGACGTCCTGAGAGGGCAAGACCCGGCGCGAGGTGGCGTGGTAAAACTGCCAACCAGGCGCGTCCGGAACAAAGTCGAGGAAGACGCAGGGAACAGCACGAGAGGAGAGCTTGTCCGCAGACGAATCGCGGACAAAAGCTCGAGATCCCCAGACCCGGAAACGCGACGCATCGCCAACCTCCCCCGTCCACAGCAGTGTGGGCGAGGTCTCCGGCAAGGAGACACGGGGCCAGAGGTTGAGCTGATGCACAGCGTACCGGACCGCAAACAACCACAGATAGTGGGGGGCAGCCGCATGGATCAAGGAGGTACGAGCGACCTCCATGACCAGGCCAACGCGGCGCTCTGCAACCCCGTTCTGCTGTGGAGAGGCCGGAAGCGTGAACGACTGCTCAATGCCGTGCTCAGCACAGTAGGCTGCCAAGAGGTCGGAGGAGAACTCACCACCTCTGTCAGAGTGCAAGCGCAGGACAGGAAAGTCCGAGCGGAAACGCTCGCTGAGCTGAAGACGAGCTCTGCGGATCCAAGGGATTAAAACATCAGGGACCTCACCCTTCGCTCGCAAGGGGAAAACCGTGGTGTAGCGCGAGTAGTCGTCAACAACGATCAGAAAGTACCTCTCCAGACCCTGACCACGGACGCGGGCTGGGCCCCACACGTCCATGTGGAGCGTCTGCAAAGGAGCAGTCGTCGGGGGAAACGAGGAGGAGTGGGGAGCGGCGCACTGCCGCCCCTCGACACAGGGAAGACAGGGAGGAGCAGGCGAGGGTGGGAGGGGAGGGAGGACCCTGGGAAGACCAGAGACAAGGTACCGGGAGTGCATGGCACGAAGGCGCTGCACAGACGGGTGGCCCAGTCGGTGGTGCCAGAGGACAGTCTCGTGCGCTAGAGAGCAACACGAGCAGGGGGCGGACAGCTGACCTGACGCAGACGCAGACGCAGACGCAGCGACCTAAGGGGGGGCAGTGGTCAGTGTGTACTGATCCGACCTCGGCTGCCGGGTGAAGGTAGCCAAGTGGCGGCCTGTACGGGCACACGTGTAGTGTGTGACACGCTCATAGGCAGGGGTGAACTGGTGAACACCCGCGTCATGTAGTGCACAACCTGCCACCAAGTTCGTAGAGAACGAGGGGAGGTGGAGACCTGACAGTGTGCCCGACGGGACCGCAGGACAGGGAAGGACAGTGGAGGAGGTCGCAAGGACCGGACCCCTAGAGGGGTCAGCGAGGGAGACAGCAACTGGCCGAGCAAGGGGCTCAAGGGCAGTGCGGTCACGAAAGAAACAGCGAGAGGCACCTGAATCCAGTGTGAAGGTGTGCAGTGCTGCAGTCGACACAGTACTAGGGGGGGCAGACGTACACGCACCTAGAGCAGCAGCCTCACCAGCACCTGGGGTAGCGGACACGCGAGTACCTGGAGCGGCAGACGCACTAGTCCTAATGCCCGGGCCGGGCGGGACACTCAGGTACTCAGCACCCTCTCCACTAGTAGACATCACATACATGGCAGTGAGAATAGCATCAAAGTCTAGAGCATAAATATCAATCCCCTTCTTCAGGAGATCAACCCAGCGGGGCAGCTCAGTGGCCTGAGGGAACTGAACACGCCAAGCGTCGTTCAGACGAGCGATGCAACGCTGTGTGGCGTGTGGTCCCCCACACGGCTGGCCAGTGCGGTCACCAGTGCGAATGACGTACGTGCAGCTAAGGCCACCCCCCCCCCCCGTGCTGAAAGTACCACTCACGGACCTCCTGGGGCGATGGAGTGTGCTGCTGGCCCTGGCCACCGCTAGTGCCTCCACGAACACCACCGCCGCTACCACCTCCTCGACCACCCCAACCCCGGCCACTGCCTCGTCCACCGCCACCCCCACCACCTCCTCCGCCCCGGCCACCTCCCCCGCCGCTGCCGCCACCCCCCCCACTGCTGCCACCTCCCCCACCCGCGCCACCCCCCCCGCCACCATCTCCTCCCCCACCACCGCCACCCCCGCTTTCACCACCACCGCCCTTACCCCCCTTGCCCTTGCCGCTGCGGCGCCCACTCGAAGCAGACGCAGTCCCGACCTTCTCAGCACCAAGGAGGTCGACAGCAGCAGCAGAGGCGACAGAGGGAAGAAGGGGGGATGGAGAACACCCCTCAAAGAACGGGGTACGGGGGTCACCGCGAGAGGCACCTACAGCGACTATGCTAGCCTCAGCTGCAAGCAGTTCCTTCTCGAGGAGGGCAATGGTGAGCTCGGTGGGGCAGCGAGCTAGGAAGTGGTCTCTGACTGAGCGCAGAGTGTCAGGGAGGCGCGTGACTAGGTGGTAGAGAGTGAGCCAGAGCGGGGGTGGGTTCTTGGCAAGGAACTCATCAGGCATAGCGGCGCGGAAGCGAGCCTCACTAGTGCGGAGGTGGGTAATGAGATCAGCGACAGTGTGGAAGGAAGCTAGGTCGGGGAACAGGTAGGGAAGAGAGAGACGGCCTAGAGCGGCAGAGGCCGGCGAGGAGTAGCGGGCAACGACAGCAGTGTACAGTGCCTGTGCAGTCTTGTGCTGCCCAAAGTGCTCGCGCTCATCTATCGGCAGAGAGTTGCGAATTGCGAAGCGAGTATGGGCGTCACGAGTCTGCCACTGTGAGCGGGCAGTGCTGTCAGCAGTAGCAGCAGGAGCAGTAGCGTGGCCTAAGGCATGATCGTACAGCGAGATGTCTTCCTTGGCAGTGAGCTGTAGGAAGAGGTGTAGGTCATCAAGCCAGGTGTCGAACTTCACTGGGCGGCCCTCAGTATCGAAGGCTAGGACTGGAGGGCTAGCCATAGTAGCAGTAGTAGGAAAAACAGTAGGAGCAGTAGGGTAGGTAGGGCGGCGCTGCTCGGTACAGGTAGGGCGGCGCGGCTCGGTATAGGTAGGGCGGCGCGGCTCGGGTCGGGCGGCGCGGCTCGGTTCGGGCGGCTCGGGTCGGGCGGCGCGGCTCGGTTCGGGCGGCTCGGGTCGGTTAGGGCTGGCGGCTCGGGTCGGGCGGCTCGGTTCCGGTAGGGCTGGGCGGCTCGGGTCGGCTCGGTTCGGGCTGCTCGGTCCGGGTGGGGCCGTTCGGGGCCACTAAGGGCGAGCGCGGGGAGCGGGTGGGGCCGTGAGGGACGAGTGCGGGGATGACGTGGGTGCTAAGGGCGAGCGCGGGGCCGACGTGGGTGCTAAGGGCGAGCGCGGGGCCTATCGGGGCCATGAGGGACGAGCGCGGGGCCGATCGGGGCCGTAAGGGACAAGCGCGGGGCCGACGTGGGCCTCTAAGGGCGAGCGCGGGGCCTATCGGGGCCGTGAGGGACGAGCGCGGGGCCGATCGGGGCCGGTAAGGACGAGCGCGGGGCCGACGCGGGCCTCTAGGGGTAAGCGCGGGGCCGATTCGGGGCCTCTAATAGCGAGCGCGGGGCCGACCGAGGCCTCTAGGTGCGAGAGCGCGGGGCCGACGAGGCCTCTAGGGGCGTGAAAGCCGAGGCGCCCTAGGGCGCAGGTAGGTCGGTAGGTAGTGGTGGGCCCTAAAAAAAATCGGTCCTAGGAAGGACCTGCTCTATACCATGTTGAACAAGAATGAATGAACTAAGAGTGAAATGAGTACAAGTATCAAAACCTAGGAATGTGTACCCCCTATAGGCTAACCCACTGTAGCCTAAACAACTACAACAACATATATAATGTTTGACAATACTCTATCTGTTTTTTCATGTTTGTCAGTTCAGTCAGACTCACTCGGTATGGTGCACGTGAGACGGGTTTCGCACCTGGTTCCTCCACGATCTCGTGCTCGTAGGTGCGTGTTGGAGGTACGCCTGCAGGTAGGTCGTCGGGCATTATATCCTTGTACTGCTCCAAGACCTCTTTCACTGCTGCAGGTAGCTCGGAACTCGGCTTCTCCTCCTCTACTGCTGCCATAACCAGTGCTAGGTAACCCGTGTTACTCTCGTTCACCGTCTGTTCGAACCGTGCCAGTGTCGTTTCAGGTACGTCCCCTGTATCCGTCCAGCTTCGCAGCTCCACTCGTTTCCCGTTGTTGTAGATGCACACCTTGCTGTTGACCCAATCGATCTCGGGGTTGAACTGCTTCAGGAAATCTCGCCCCAAGATAAAATCTAATCCTTTGATGTTGGTGACTGGTAGCTTCGGCTTCCACCTCAACGCACCTATATGCAGTTGCAGTGATGCTTCGCCGTGGATAGGAAGCTTCGTACCGTCCACCATGGTTGCTGAAAACTGGGTCTCTTCCGCCTTCTCTCCAATTTTCTCCAATGCTCCGCGGTCACACACCGAGTGAGATGCACCGCTGTCCACCAGTGCCTGGAGGCGTCGCCCATTGCATAACACCTCGAGGAGTAGTGGTTTCTGCTGTGCTGAGTAGCCAAAGAGGGTCTTGTTAATAGGATCATAGGGTACATCAAACTTAATACCTTCCCTTTTTCCTATACCTGACTCAGCGCTTTCCAACTTCACCTGGGGGGTAGGAGGATTTTTCCGAGGCTTGTATAATTTCTCCTGAGCCTGGATGTCTCCTCTAAGCCTTGGCAGCTGTGTAGGCTTCACCTGTGGGCGACGGGGAGCCTTAACACTGTGCTGCGGGGAGAGAATATTAACTCCACGGAACACACGACCCTTCTCTACGCTCCGTAGTATTTTGCCCAACTTCTCAGGTACCTGAATAATTTCTAAAGGCTTTTTCTTGGCCTCTAGACCTCCCCTCAATTTTTTGAAGGCTTGTAAACCACGAGAAGCAATATTCTTCATTAGAGCATCTTTATAGGATACTTTTAACGAATTCTTACTTTCGTGGGTGTTCGGCTGGAGTTTCCCGGTCGGTGCAGAGTCTTTTTTCGCGGAGCCTCCATTCGCCTCGGCGATTTCCCCTGATGCCGGCCGGTCGTGACGTTTCAAATTCGCGCCATCATTTTCTCCTTTTTTCACCCGCTCCGAAGTCGCCAAGTCGTCGCCTTTTCCTGCTTTTCGGATCTTTACGCGATCGCCAAGTCGATCCGCGGCTACTGGCGATTCCCGTTTTTTGACTTCTGGGGTGCTCCACTGTTTCCGTCCCGGAGTGCCGCACGTGCTTTCTTCATTTTGTAGCACGACAAAAACTGATGTCCTGCTGCGCCGCAAAATTTACATTTTGTCGGCTGCTGCTTCGCGTCGTATTTGTCGATATCCATCGGTTCGGTGAACGTGGGGGGTGCCGATCGCTCCGTGCCGAATGTACGGTTCGGCGTGAAGCGTCGTGTTTCGGGTTGACTTCGAGTCAGCGCGTCGTATCGCTCGGCAGCACGCACGATGTCTCTGTAGCTGTTGTAATTCGCCGCAATCACCTGCCGCCGAATGTCCATTTTTAATCCTTCGGTGTACGCCTGGATTTTTTTCGCCTTCGGTCAGGTCGGTGATGCGGTTGAACAGTAACTCCATCTGCTGCGTGTACTGTGTTACACTACTGTATTGCTTGTGTCGGTGTATCTGCTGCCGCGCCATGTAGGTTGTATTAATTGGTTCGAAACGCTCGATTAAATCTGCCCGGAACTGCTGCCACGTTTTCTCCCCGCGGGCTACGTCGGTGTAGTAAATCCATTCGAGAGCCGGTCCACGTAACAGTGTCGCTGCGAGCCGAATCCTTGCTGCGTCGTGTTGCGGGGTCGAACAGCCAATGGCCTCAAAGTAAATTTCGAGGGTGGCCACGAATCGCCGGACGTCGGATCCCTTCGCGCTTGGATCGAACGCCTCCGGGAGCCTCGGTCGTGCTGCTTCGAGGTTCGGCGACAGTGGTGCCATTGGTCCGTGAAATGTCGGTATCGCCACTGCTGCTGTGGCGAACCTTGGTTGGCTTGTCAGAAAAGCCTCGAGTCCACGAAGCGTCGCCTGCGTCTGCTCCATGTCGGTGCGGAGGCTCGCGATGTCGCTCGTAGTCGCGTAGTTGTCGCCTTGGCCCTCCATTTGGTGATTTACAGGAAGATGCGCGACTAAAATAATCGAATTCTAGGTGCTGGTCGACTTACTGCGAGTCAAATTGACTGTAGAATTGACGAGCGCGAATTGTGTAGGTTGCGTAAATCTCCCTTAGGCGAAATTCGCGTCCGATCTTGGCCATTGAGGAGAAAATCGATCCGACGCTCCAAATTCCAACTTTTTTGGGCGAAATTCTCTGGGCCGTTGAGATGAAACTCGATCGAACGGTCGAAACTCCAACCTTTCCACCAGTAAATCTGAGGAACGTTCGAAAACCGAATCGAGGAGGACTTAGAAAAATTGCGCGGAACTGGTTTTACATACCCGTATCGGCGCTTTCGTCGTCGCCCCCGCAGTTTTTAAAGGCCGGAACTAAGCGGTTGAAGACCTCGCGTGTAAACCCGCTCTGATTACCAAGTGTGAGGATCTAGGATCGAGTTCAGAAAAGAGAATGAGAATTGAGTCGAATTGAATTGAATTGAATCGAATGTCCACCTGGGTACAACACGAGGCTATATATAGGCTCGACACAAGGCCCCGTAACCAGGTGTTACGCGAAGCGTCCCGAACAGATCCTTACCGAATTTGGTAGAAGGCAATTCGGTGGCAACCGAAAAGCCAGAATTCGGTGCACGCAACCTAGCTCGGTGCTATAACTATAATAAAATATAGGTTAGCACCTAGCCTAGGAAATCAAGCAATTCATGCATGCATATGATTATCCTATGCTAGAAATAGCATGATAAAGTAGAGGCAAGCAAGCATAGCTGGCATAAGCCGTCGTACTCTCACAGCTTGCCTTTACTTTATCATGCTATTTCTAGCATAGGATAATTATATGCATGCATGAATTTCTTGATTTCCTAGGCTAGGTGCTTTCCCATATTTTATTATAGTTATAGCACCGAGCTAGGTTGCGTGCACCAAATTCTGGCTTTTCGGTTACCACCGAATTGCCTTCTACCGAATTCGGGAAGGATCTGTTTGGGACGCTTCGCGACCCGCAAAACCTTCGCGTAACAGCTGGTTACGGGGCCTTGTGTCGAGCCTATATATAGCCTCGTGTTGTACCCAGGTGATCATTCAATTCACATTCTCTTTTCTGAGCTCGATCCTAGATCCTCACACTTGGTAATCGGAGCCCGTTTACACGTGAAGTTTTTTCGACCGCTACAAACGAGTCTTCAAAAACCGCGGGGGGGGACGCAGTTAAACATCGATTTCGGGTACGTAAAACCGGTTCCGTGTTTTCGCTCCCCCTTGATTCGGTTTTTCGGATGCGCTAATGTCAGGCATGGAGGGCCAAGGCAACAACTACGCGACCACGAGCGACATCGCGAGCCTTCGCACCGACATGGAGCAGACGCAGGCGACGCTTCGTCGGCTCGAGGCCCTTCTGACACACCAACCAGGGATCGCCACCGTAGCAGCAGCGAATGCAGTAGCGACAACACCCGCAGCAGTGGAAACACCAACATTTCACGGACCGATGGCACCTCTGTCGCCGAACCTCGAAGCAGCACGACCGAGGCTCCCTGAGGCGTTCGATCCAAGCGCGAAGGGATCCGACGTCCGGCGATTCGTGGCAACCCTAAAAAATTACTTCAACGCCATTGGCTGTTCGACCCCGCAACACGACGCAGCACGGATTCGGCTCGAGGCGACATTGTTACGTGGACCAGCACTCGAATGGATTTACTACACCGACGTAGCCCGCGGGGAGAAAACGTGGCAGCAGTTTTGGGCAGATTTAATCGAACGTTTCGAACCGATCAATACGACCTACATGGCGTGGCAGTAGATACACCGACACAAGCAATACAGCAGTGCAGCACAGTACACGCAGCAGATGGAGTTACTGTTCAACCACATCACCGACCTGACTGAAGGCAAAAACATCCAGGCGTACACAGAAGGGTTAAAAATGGAGATTCGGCGGCAGGTGATTGCGGCGAATTACAACAGCTACAGAGACATCGTGCGTGCTGCCGTGCGATACGACGCGCTGACTCGAGGTCAACCTGAAACACGATGCTTCACGCCGAACCGTACATTCGGCACGGAGCGATCGGCACCCCCCACGTTCGCCGAACCGATGGACATCGACAAATACGACGCGAAGCAGCAACCGACAAAATGCGAGTTTTGCGGCGCAGCAGGGCATCAGATTTTTTCGTGCTACAAAATGAAAATGGTACGTGCGGCACTGCAGGGCGGTAACAGTGGAGCACCCCCAAAGTCAAAAAACGGCAGTCGCCAGTAGCCGCGGATCGACCTGGCGATCGCGTAAAGATCCGGAATGAGAAAATGAGAACGAGAATGAATGAACTATGAATGAACTGAGTACAAGTACTAACCCTAATTGGGTTGTACCCCTTATTGGCTACCCCACAATAGCCTACACAATAAGCACAAGCTATATGTTCTGACACACCCCCATAGGCAAAGTGGGGGAGAACAAGCGGTCACAAGACCAGTCAAGCAAAGCAAAGCAAAGCAAGCTCAGGGTGGATCACAAAGTCACCACACATTCCGAGCACAAGTTCAAGGCCACAAGGCCAGTTCACATGTATGAGTACATATATATAGAAAGCTAGACAAGCAATAGCAGGTGTATATATATGTAACAGTACAAGTAAGGTCAAGAGGTGAGCAAGTGAGGCAAGACAGGCACAAGACCAAGCTGAGTACAGAAGCGCTGATGATCACAAGGCGCAAGTGCCTTGGTGAAGATATCAGCAGTGTTGGCCTCAGAGGCCACGTACGCAAGACGCAACTGACCACACTGCTGCAGCTCACGAGCAAGGAAGTAGCGAAGAGCAATGTGCTTAGTTCTGTGCTCCAGTCTCTGCTCTCGACACAAGGCCAGCATGGCCTTGTTGTCTACGTACAGCACTGGAGGAGAACGAGGCGGCTCTCCGAGGTCAGTCAGCAGGTAGGTGAGCCAGCGAAGCTCCTGTGCAGCCATGGCCCCGGCGTAGATCTCCGCCTCACAACTGGAGCCGAGAATAGAAGACGAGCGGGTAGCCCGCCACGAAATAGAGCCGGAACCAAGGCTGAAGGTGTAACCCTGTGACGACCGCTGCGTAGCTTGGTCGTCTGCCCAAGAAGCGTCCGCGTGCCCAGTGAGGACCACTCGACTCCGCCCTCCAAGCACTAGCCCCATGCCCGACGTACTGCACAAGTAGCGCAACACCCTCTTCACTGCAGCCATGTGCTCTAGTCTGTGTCTCCCAGGAGCAACATAGCGTGCAAGAATGCTAAGAGGGTATGCAAGGTCAGGTCGTGTGCAGGTCATCAGGTACATGAGGCAACCAACAAGCTTTGGGTACGGGCCATTCGGCTCTACGGACTCATCCGAAGGCAGAGCTGAGAGCGAGTGGCGAGTAGACAGAGGAGTGGCCTGAGGCGAGGAGTACGTGAAGCCGAAGCGCTGAAGGACCTGCTGCACCATGTGTGACTGAGTCAAGGTAATGGTGCGGCGTGCTCTGTCCCGGGTGATCTGCAAGCCAAGGTAGCTGCGCAGTTCACCCAGGTCTGTGCACGTGTGTCTCTTCTGCAGCTCCGACTTTACGTGGGCGAGTCCAGCAGTGTCAGCTGTGGCAAAGACCAAGTCGTCGACGTACACGAGGATGTAGAACGGCGGCAGAGATGTGTCGGTGCGTAGAAACAGCGACGGGTCAGCAGTAGAGGGAGCAAACCCAAGAGCCGCATGTGTAGTCCTCAGTGTGTCGTGCCACTCGCGCGGTGCCTGGCAGAGACCATAGACTGGCCGTCGGAGGCTCCACTAGGTGCCAGGAGGGAAAGTCCCAGTGAAGCCAGGTGGACGGCGCAACCAGATCTCCTTGTGCAGGCTACCCTGCAGGACAGCAGTGCTAAAGTCAAGGGAGTGAAGCTCGTAGTCACGCTGAGCGGCTATGTGTAGCAGCACCCGAAGACTGGTCATCTTCGGGGTGGGAGAGAAGGTCTGAAAGTAGTCAACTCCCTGCCGCTGACTGAAGCCACGAGCCACGTACCGCGCCTTGAAGACAGGTGGAGAGCCCGGCGGCCGCTTCACCCTAAAGATCCACATGCCACTGACGATGTTCGCCCCAGGAGGGGGAACCGCGTCAACGTAGGTGCCTGTGGACTTCCAGGAAGCCATCTCTGCATCCATAGCTGCCTGCCACTGAGAGGAGTAGGGACCCTCTACGGCCTCCGCGTAAGAGCGCGGAGTCGGGATGTCTAGTGCATCCGGGTCTCCCTCAGGGCTAAGCAGTACGGACGCGAGATGAGGTGAAGCAGCAGCCAGACACTGCAACTCCTCCTGCGTGTCCTCAAGGACGTCCGTGCCAAGAGCACACTCACCCCCGACGGACGGAGGACAGACAGACGCAGACTCAGCAACAAGACTAGCAGCGTAGTGTAGACGACAGCGAGCAGCAAAGTCGACGAGCTCAGCAACAAGAGCAGACGCAGCAGTGGACTCAAAGGAGGGGTCAGTGTCGACAGTAGCAAGGAGACGCGTGACAGTAGGACTGGCAGCACGAAGAGAGTCCGACTCAGGGTCGGCAAGTACAAGAAGAGAGTACTCAGGAGGAGAGGGCAAGGGGGCACGCAGAGGAGCAGTGGACGGACGCAGAGACATCCGGTGCGTGCCAGGGACAGGAGGAGGACGCTGACGCGAACTGCGACCACTAGTGCGAGCAGCACGAACAGGCGACGTAGGACGAGACGCAGGCTAACGACGCTCAGCCAGACCTCCAATAGGACCAGTGTACGGAGAAGGAGAAGGCAGTGGGGAGACCGGTGGTAACTGTGACTGCGACTGGACAGGCGGTGGACACTCTAAGGGAGGAGGAAGACCAAGAACTTGCTGAAGGAGCGGAACAAAGTACGGCCGAGGCCGCGCGGCGACTCCAGGCACAGCACGGACAGCACCAGCACCCCCAGCGGCAGTACCTCCAGCAGCACCAGTAGCACCCGCAGCAGGACCGCCGCTAGGACTGACAGAAGTAGCCTCCGCGCCAACACCCTCAGCAGCTCCGACTCCAGTAGCACTCGCACGACTAGCACCTCCGAGACCTACGGCACCAGCACCCTCAGCAGCCGAAGAAGCACCAGCTCCAGTAGTACGCCTCCAGCGCCGGGCAAACCACTCGCGCAGCTCCTGTGGAGAGAGTGGCTCCCGCCGAGACGAAGCACCCGGAGAACCAGCAGGCCCAGCACCGCCAGACGCCACACGAGCAGGTTCAGCGGCCGCGGGCTCTGCACCCCAAGGCTCAGTAGCTCCAGACTCAGCACCCCCAGGCTCAGCAGCTCCAGACGCAGCACCCCCAGGCGAAGGACCCCCAGGCTCAGCACTCCCAGTCGTAGCACCCCCAGGCTCAGCACCCCAAGTCGTAGCACCCCCAGGCTCAGCACCCCCAGGCTCAGCACCCCACGTCGCAGCATCCCCAGATGCAGCACCTCTAGGCTCAGCACCCACGCGCGGAGCACTCCCAGAGTCAGCACCCCCAGGCTCAGCACTTGCAGAAGTACCAGAGTCACCAGCAACCTCGACCGGCTCAAATGCATCTACCTGGGACACACCTGAAGGGGCAGGACCCTGAGGGGGGAGGGGGTCTACCGGGGGGGGACCTGGCACAAGGAAGTGCGGTGGCGGGGGGAGGGAAGGAGTGCGGTAGGGGAAGAGGCGGTAGTAGGGTACTGACTCGTCGAACGTGACGTCGTGGGAGGACAGAACACGACGAGAGGTGGGGTGGTAGAACTGCCACCCAGGGGCGTCAGGGGGGAAGCCAAGGAAGACACAGGGAGCAGCACGAGGGGACAGCTTGTCCGCAGACAAGTCGCGGACAGACGCCCGAGATCCCCAGACACGGAACGCAGACGCATCGCCGACCTTCCCCGTCCACAGCAAGGCTGGGGAGGTCTTCGATCTGGAGACCTTGGGGTGAAGGTTGATCTGATGCGCCGCGTACCGAACCGCAAACAGCCACAGAAAATGGGGGGCAGCCGCATGCATCATGGACGTACGAGCGACGTCCATGACCATGCCAATGCGGCGGTCAGCAATCCCATTTTGCTGCGGAGAGTCCGGAAGCGTGAAGGTCTGGCGGATGCCTCGCGCATGACAGTAGGCTCGCAGAAGGCCAGAGGAGAACTCTCCGCCTCGGTCAGAGTGCAGACGCAGAACAGGAAAGTCCGAGCCGAAGCTCCTCCTGAGCTGGAGACGAGCTGCGCGGATCCTGTCAATCAACACCTCAGCGACATCACCCTTGCTGCGCAAGGGGAAGACTGTGGTGTAACGCGAGTAGTCGTCAACCACCAGCTGGAAGTAGCGCTCGTGACCCTGTCCACGGACGCGGGCCGGGCCCCACACGTCCATGTGAAGCGTCTGCAGCGGGGCCTCTGTTGAAGGAAACTGAGAGGAGTGAGGGGCAGCTCAGAGCCGCCCCTCAACACAGGGGACACAGGAAGGACCAGGCCCCGGAGGAAGGGGAGGGAGAGACCGGGGAAGACCAGAGACAAGGACACGGGAAGCCATGCCTTGGAGACGAGGCAGGGAGGGGTGACCAAGACGGTGGTGTTAGAGGAGAGTCTCATGAGACAGGAGGCGACACGAGCAGGGGGCAGACTCAGGACCAGACCTGGACGCTGCAGCAAACACCTGACTCGACGCAGCTACCTGACCAGACGCAGTGACTGGAGGAGACGCAGTGGTCAGTGTGTACAGGCTCGACCCCGGCCGACGTGTAAAC
Source organism: Closterium sp. NIES-65 (assembly GCA_948144175.1). Classification (NCBI taxonomy): domain Eukaryota; kingdom Viridiplantae; phylum Streptophyta; class Zygnematophyceae; order Desmidiales; family Closteriaceae; genus Closterium; species Closterium sp. NIES-65. The sequence continues at coordinate 2,031,666 of CANXME010002117.1, forward strand.
GTGGCCAGGTGTCGGCCTGTCCGAGCATCCGTGCAGTGGGTCACCCGCTGACTCGCAGGAGTGAACTGGTGAACCCCCGTATCCTGCAAGTCAGCACCACTCACAAGGTTTGTAGAGAACGAGGGGAGGTAAAGACCAGACAAGGTGCCAGAGGGGGCAGCCGGACACGGGAGGACAGTGGAGAAGTGAGAGAGGACAGGACCCCCAGAGGGGTCTGCCAGAGAGACTGCAACTGCCTGAGAGCGCAGACTCACCAGCACCTGAGGGCGCGGACGCACTGACACCTAGAGCAGCAGCCTCACCAGTACCTAGAGCAGCAGTACCAATGCCCGGGTCGGGCAGGAAACACCGGTAACAGTCACCCTCATCACTAATAGTCACAGCATACATGGCAGCAAGGATAGCATCAAAGTCAAGATCAAAGATAGCTACGCCAGCCCTAGACTGCTCTCCCCAGTGGGGGATCTCACTAGCCTCCGGGAACTGCTGACGCCAAGCATCCGTTAGGCGGCCAACGCAGCGCTGGGTGGGGTGAGCACCCCCACACTGCTCACCCGTGCGGTCGCCGGAGCGGAGGACGTAGGTGCACGGGCCAAAACCCCCACCACGCTGACGCTGCGTGTACCACTCACGGAGCTGCTGAGGAGGGGGATGTCCCGAGAACGCTGCTGCTGCTGTTGCTGGCGCTGACCACTCCCGGAGCCGCTCTGCTGAGAAGTACCACCTTGACCAGCTCCACCTCCTCCACCACTGCCGCCTCCACCTCCGCCGCCACCGCCGCCTCCGCTCCCACCGCTACCGCCACCGCCGCCTCCGCCTCCGCCGCTGCCACCGCCATCTCCACCCCCGGCACCACTCCCACCGCCACCCCCACTCCCTCCGCCGCCTCCACCGCCACCTCCACCACCCCCGCTAGCTCCACCCGCGCCCTTGCCCCCCTTGCCCTTGCCAGAGCGGCGTCTTCCGCTAGGGGTAGACGTCGCACCAACCGACTCAAGACCAAGTAGGTCGGCCGCAGCAGCAGAGGCGACAGAGGGCAACAGGGGGGAAGGGGAACACCCCTCAAAGATGGGGGTGCGAGGGTCACCACGAGAGGCTCCTATAGCGACTATGCTCTTCTCCGCTGCTAGGAGGGCCTTCTCTAGGAGGTCAACAGTGAGAGTGGTGGGACAGACTGTGAGAAAGTGGTCCCTGACTACGCGAAGGGAGTCAGGGAGGCAGGTGACTATGTAGTAGAGAGTGATGTACATGGGGGGGGGGTTCTTGGCGCAGAACTCAGCAGGCAGCGCGGCGCGCTAGCGAGTGTCACTAGTGCGGAGGTGCGTAATGAGGTCAGCAACTGTGGGAAATGCATCAAGGTCAGGGAAGAGGTACGGTAGCATGAGGCGGCTCAGTGCAGCAGTGGCAGGGGAAGAGTAGCGCGCAACTACAGCGTCGTACAAGGTCTGAGCACTCTTGTACTGACTAAAGTGCGCGCGCTCAGTGGTGGGCAAGTGGCGACGCACAGCAAGACGTGCAGCAGCATCGCGGGTGGCCCACTGAGAGCGAACAGTGGGGTCAGCATCAGCAGCACGGGCAGGAGAGGCGCCAGAGGTGAGGTCAAAGAGAGAAAGACCGTCCGCCCTATCGCACTGTAAGAACAGCTGCAGGTCGTCGACCCAGACCTCAAAGTCAATGGCTCGACCCTCAGCGTCAAAAGCGAGGACACTAGGGGTAGCCATGACGACGGTAGACTAGCAGTGCAAGCAGTAGGGGAAGGGCACGCAGTGACAGAGAGGCTGTGCTCACCGGACAGGGCTGCTCGGGCGGCTCAACTGTATGGCGGCTCGGGGGCTGGGCGGCTCGGCTGCAGGGCGGTTCAGCGGCTCAGCGGCTCGGCTACGGGGCGGCTCGGCTGCTGGGCGGCTCGGCGGCTCGGCGGCTTGGCGGCTGGGCGGCTCGGCTGTACGGCGGCTCGGCTGGTGGGCGGCTCGGCGGCAGGGCGGCTCGGCTCGTCTGGTACAGGGCGGCGCGGCGGTCTGCGGCCCGGGCGTGTTGCTGCAGGAGGGGAGAGCGGCGAGGTCGCAGCAGACGGGCGGCGGGACCCGTTGACGTAGGGCGGCGGGGCCGGTGAAGTAGGGCGGCGGGGCCCTTGAAGTAGGGCGGCGGGGCCGTAGGTGTAGGGCGGCGGGGCCGCAGCAGACGGGCGGCGGGGCCGCAGACGTAGGGCGGCGGGGCCGCTGAAGTAGGGCGGCGGGGCCCGTTGAAGTAGGGCGGCGGGGCCGCGAAGTGGGGCGGCGGGGCCGCGAAGTGGGGCGGCGGGGCCGCAGCAGACGGGCGGCGGGGCCGCTGAAGAAGGGCGGCGGGGCCGCGAAGTGGGGCGGCGGGGCCGCAGCAGACGGGCGGCGGGGCCGCTGAAGCAGGGCGGCGGGGCCGCGAAGTGGGGCTGCGGGGCCGCGAAGTGGGGCGGCGGGGCCGCTGAACAGGGCGGTGGGGCCGCGACGTAGAGCGGCGGGGCCGCGAAGTAGGGCGGCGGGGCCGCAGGAGTAGGGCGGCGAGGCCGCAGTTAGGGCGGCGGGGTCGCGACGTAGGGCGGCGGGGCCGCGAATGCGGGTGGCGGGGCCACGCTAGTAGGTGGCGGGGCCGCACGAACGGGCGACGAGGCCGCTAAGGTAGGGAGGGCCGCTAGGGCATAGGGGCCGCTAGGGCGGCTCGACGAGGTGAGAGCGCGACTCGGGCGGAGCGCGCTTCGGGCAGGAAAAAAAAAAATCGAACTTTGGTGGGCCCTAGGCACAGTTCCCACAAGGGAACCTGCTCGATACCATGAGAAAATGAGAACGAGACTGAATGAACTATGAATGATCTGAGTACAAGTACTAACCCTAATTGGGTTGTACCCCTTATTGGCTACCCCACTATAGCCTACACAATAAGCACAAGCTATATGTTCTGACACGGAATGCAGGAAAGGGCGACAACATGGCGACTTTGGAGCGGGTGAAAAAAGGAGAAAATGATGGCACGAACCTAAAACGTCACGACCGGCCGGCATCAGAGGAAATTGCCGAGGTGAATGGGGGCTCCGCAAAAAAAGACTCTGCACCGACCGGGAAACTCCAGCCGAACACCCACGAAAGTAAGAATTCGTTAAAAGTATCCTATAAAGATACTCTAACGAAGAATATTGCTTCTCGTGGTTTTGAAGCCTTTGAAAAAATCAGGGGAAATTTAGAGGCCAAGAAAAAGCCTTTAGAAATTATTCAGGTACCTGAGAAGTTGGGCAAAGTACTACGGAGCGTAGAAAAGGGTCGTGCGTTCCATGGAGTTAATATTCTCTCCCCGCAGCACAGTGTTAAGGCTCCCCGTTGCCCACAGGTGAGGCCTACACAGCTGCCAAGGCTTAGAGGAGACATCCAGGCTCAGGAGAAATTATACAAGCCTTGGAATAATCCTCCTACCCCCCAGGTGAAGTTGGAAAGTGCTAAGTCGGGTATAGGAAAAAGGGAAGGTATTCCCTTTGATGTACCCTTTGATCCTATTAATGAGAACCTCTTTGGCTACTCAGCACAGCAGAGACCACTACTCCTCGAGGTGTTATGCAAAGGACAACGCCTCCAGGCACTGGTGGACAGCGGTGCATCTCACTCGGTGTGTGACCACGGGACGTGGGAGAAAATTGGAGAACCTTCCGAGGAGACCAAGTTCTCGGCAACAATGGTGGACGGTACGAAAATTCCCATCCACAGCGAATCATGACTGTAGCTGCACATAGGGGCGCTAAGGTGGAAGCCGACGTTGCCGGTCACGAACATCAAAGGGGTAGATTTCATCTTGGGGCGAGATTTCTTGAAGCGGTTCAACCCCGAGATCGACTGGGTCAACAGGAAGGTGTGCATCTACAACAACGGGAAGCGGATAGCACTACGAAGCTAGACAGATACAGGGGACGTTCCTGAAACAACACTAGCACGGTTTGAACAGACGGTGAACGAGAATAACACGGGATACCTAGCACTGGTTATGGCAGCATCAGAGGAGGAGAAGCCGAACGCAGAACTACCTGCAGTAGTGAGGGAGGTCTTGGAGCAGTACAAGGATATACTGCCCGACGACCTACCTGCAGGCGTACCCCCTGCACGCACCCACGAGCACGAAATCGTGGAGGAACCAGGTGCGAAACCCGTCTCACGTACACCATACCGCCTGAGTCCGACCGAGCTGATAGACATGAAGAAACGGATAGAGTATCTACTGGACAGACAACTGATCCGCCCATCCACCTCTCGCTACGGTGCACCAGTTCTCTTCACTCCAAAACCAGACGGCCGTTTATGGATGTGCATTGACTACCGCGCTCTGAACAAACGGACAGTTAAAAACAAATACCCCATACCGCGCATCGACGACTTACTGGACCAACTGCGTGGTGCAACACTCTTCTTGAAGCTGGACCTATGGTCAGGTTACTGGCAGATCAAGATGGCGGACAACTCGATCTACAAGACGTCGTTCCGTACTAGATACGGCTCCTACAAATACTTGGTGATACCGTTCGGACTCTGCAACGCACCAGCGACGTTCTAGGCAGAAACGAACCATATCCTGCGGCCCCTGCTAGACGAGTGCGTAGTAGTGTAACTGGACGATATCCTCATCTACTCCAAGAACATGAAGGAGCACGTGGAGCATCTAGGGAAGGTATACGAGATGCTGCGGAAAAATATGTTCTACGTGAAGCTGTCGAAGAGCGACTTCGCACTGAAGAAGGTGCAATTTCTCGGGCACATGGTGAGTGCCGAGGGCGTGCACGTGGACCCGCGGAAGATCGAAGCCGTTAAAAAATGGAAAGTTCCGGAGAACGTGAAGGAGTTGCAGCAGTTCCTAGGCTTCACCAACTACTACAACAAGTTCGTACCACAGTACGCTAAGATAGCAGCGCCACTGACCGACCTACTGAAAAAGGATACGCCCTTCAAATGAGATATTCCTTATCAGCAAGCCATGGAACAATTACAGACAACAAAGACCACTGCACCAGTTCTTATCCTACCGGACCCTGAATAGGATTACGTAGTTGAAGCAGACGCTAGTGACCAAGCAGTCGGAGCAGTACTGATGCAGGATCACGGGAACGGGTTACAGCCTATCGCCTACCTCAGTAAGAAGCTACACGGAGCAGAACTGAACCACCCCATTCACGACAAGGAAGCCTTAGCGATAGTCGTAGCCTTCAAGGCATGGAGGTGTTACCTAGAGGGAGCCAAGACCACAGTCTATACTAGCGACTGCAGCCTCAAATACCTGAAGTCGTAGCCTACGGTCTCACGACGACAGGTGCGGTGGGTGGATTTCTTGGAGACCCACTTCCACTACAACATCATCTACAAGCCCGGGCTACACAACAAGGCAGGCGCGTTGAGCCGCCCCGGACATGTAGCAGGCATCCAGCTCGACGGGATGAACCCTTTGCTCAAGGGTCTATTCCAACATGGGTACTCCGTGGACGCAGAGATCATTACTGCACAGACTAAGAAGCTATTACAGTGGGAGAAAGTTTTAGCGGTAAGGAAGGGTTCAGGAAAGATTTGGGTACCGAATTACGCCCCGCTAAGGCAGATCCTATTGGAGGAGTTTCATGATGTACCATATGCGGGACATTTTGGGAGCAACAAGACGTTAGCAGGGATAGCGAAGTATTACTACTGGCTCGGGATGGCAGCAGACGTGCAGCAGTTTGTCACCTCTTGCGACACGTGCCAGCGGATGAAGAGCAGCAAGCAGAAAAAAGCAGGATTACTTTAGCCTCTACCCGTACCGGAGCAGCCATGGCAGGTCGTTAGCCTCGACTTCATCACAGGATTTCCTTCGACCTCACGGGGGCACGATTCCATCCTCGCAGTAATTGATAAGTTCTCCAAAATGGGTCACTTCATACCGACCAACGCCACAGCTACAGCTGAAGCAACTGCTCGCCTCTTCTTCGACCGCATCATCACCATCCACGGCATCCCCGCTACACTCATCTCAGACAGAGACCCCAAATTCACGAATAAGTTCTCGAAAGAGATCATGGGACTGTTGGGGACAAAGCTTGCAATGTCTTCAGCATACCACCCCCAGACTGATGGACAGGCAGAGCGACTCAATCAGGTGGTTGAACAGTTACTGCGCACAGCTTGCAAAGACGACGTCAGCCACTGGGACACACAGTTACCAACCCTAGAGTTCGCTTACAACAACGCATCACATGCGGCCACAGGGAAAACTCATTTCTTCCAGTGTTACGGACGGGAACCACTCACACCACAACAGCCAAACACACCGGCACACGTCCAAGCCGCACATGACTTTGTCACCACCATGCAGCAGCTATGGGAGAAGACTCAGCGACGTCTCACCACAACGCAGAACTCCCAGGAGCAGTATGCCGATCGTCAGTGGCGAGATCACTTAGTAGCAGTCGGAGATCAGGTGCTTCTTGACACGCGCAACTTGAACCTGTCTCACCTACCCTCCAAACTCCGGCCTCGCTTCTGTGGTCCTTTTCTCTTGGAGGCCCAAGTGACACCAGTTACATTCCGCTTGCGCTTACCAGATACATGGAAGCTTCACAACGCTTCCCGTGTCCAGCTACTGAAACCCTAAAAGGACCCCAACCAACAGTTCTAGGGACGACAGCTACTGCCACCAACACCTGTTCTCATACAGGATGAACCCGAGTACGTAGTGGAGCGCGTTCTCACTTATCGGCGCCGCGGCGACAAGACCCTCGAGTTCCTGATACGTTGGAAGGGATACAACCCCACTAAGGACAGTTGGGTTGCAGAAGCTGATATGGGCAACGCACGCGGTGCTCTCAAGGACTATGTTGTCAAGCAGGGTGTAACTCACGCCACCGAGCTTTGAGGGGGGGACGTGTGAGAGTACGATGGCTTATACCAGCTATGCTTGCTTGCCTTTACTTTATAATGCAATTTCTAGCATAGGATAATTATATGCATGCATGAATTGCTTGATTTCCTAGGCTAGGTGCTTTCCTATATTTTATTATAGTTATAGTACCGAGCTAGGTTGCGTGCACCGAATTCTGGCTTTTCAGTTACCACCGAATTGCCTTCTACCGAATTCAGGAAGGATCTGTTCGGGACGCTTCGCGACCCGCGGAACCTTCGCGTAACACCTGGTTACGGGGCCTTCTGTCGAGCCTATATATAGCCTCGTGTTGTACCCAGGTGATCATTCAATTCACATTCTCTTTTCTGAGCTCGATCCTAGATCCTCACACTGATGGCTCAGCGTGTCTTCGAGGCAAAAGGTGCAGTTGTGAGGCTGTGATGCGGTCCTGATTTCTGAGCCGTCACGGCGCAAGAGAGCGCTAGGTGCATGTTGGTGCAACCTCATGGTTTGCACTCGGCTTGTTGTCCTTGTGCAAGCATGTATGTATGCATTGAATGGTATGAGGGCATGAGATATTATTCATTTCATGCATGTATTGTGTGAATGATAACTCACAATGTCGAATGTGTGTATCGAGCCAATAGCGAATTATTGCTATTCAGGTGTCACGCCGCCGTTTGTGTGTGGTGCACGGTTTTGTCAAACATTGCATATGTTACTGTTCTATAGGCTACAGTGGGTTTAGCCTTAGGGGGTACAACATTATGAGAAAACTAGAACGAGAGTGAATGCACTATGAAAGATTTGGGTACAAGTACTAACCCTAATTGTGTTGTACCCCATATGGGCTACCCCACTACGGCCTACGCAAAAGCATAAGCTATAATGTTCTGACACACCCCCATAGGCAAAGTGGGGGAGTACAAGGAATCACAAGACCAGTCAAGCAAAGTAAAGCAAAGCAAGCTCAGGGTGGATCACAAAGTCACCACACATTCCGAGCACAAGGTCAAGGCCACAAGGCCAGTTCACATGCAGGAGTACATATATATATAAAAGGATAGACAAGCAAGAGCAGGTGTATATATATATATGTAACAGTACAAGCAAGGTCAAGAGGTGAGCAAGTGAGGCAAGGCAGGCACAAGACCCAGCTGAGTACAGAAGCGCTGATGATCACAAGGCGCAAGTGCTTTGGTGAAGATATCAGCAGTGTTGGACTCAGAGGCCACGTACGCAAGACGCAGCTGACCACGCTGCTGCACCTCACGAGCAAGGAAGTAGCGGAGAGCAATGTGCTTCGTTCTGTGCTCCAGTCTCTGCTCTCGACACAAGGCCAGCATGGCCTTGTTGTCTACGTACAGCACTGGAGGAGAACGAGGCGGCTCTCCGAGGTCAGTCAGCAGGTAGGTGAGCCAGCGAAGCTCCTGTGCAGCCATGGCCCCGGCGTAGATCTCAGCCTCACAACTAGAGCCGAGAACAGAAGACGACCGGGTAGCCCGCCACGAAACAGAGCCGGAACCAAGGCTGAAGGTGTAACCCTGTGACGACCGCTGCGTAGTCTGGTCGTCAGCCCAAGAAGCGTCTGTGTGACCTGTGAGGACCACTAAACGTCGCCCTCCAAGCACTATCCCCATGCCCGACGTACTGCACAAGTAGCGCAACACCCTCTTCTCTGCAGCCATGTGCTCTGGTTGGTGTCTCCCAGGAGCAACATAGCGTGCCAAGATGCTAAGAGGGTATGCAAGGTCAGGTCGTGTGCAGGTCATCAAGTATATGAGGCAGCCAACAAGCTCTGGGTACGGGCCACTCGGCTCTACGGACTCATCCGAAGGCAGAGCTAAGAGCGAGTGGCGAGTAGACAGAGGAGTGGCCTGAGGCGAGGAGTAAGTGAAGTCGAAGCGCTGAAGGACCTGCTGCACCATGTGTGACTGAGTCAGGGTAATGGTGCGCTGTGCTCTGTCTCGGGTGATCTGCAAGCCAAGGTAGCTGCGCAGTTCACCCAGGTCCGTGCACGTGTGTCTCTTCTACAGCTCGGACTTCACGTGGGCGAGTCCAGCAGTATCAGCTGTGGTAAAGACCAAGTCGTCGACGTACACGAGGATGTAGAACGGCGGCAAAAAAGTGTCGGTGCGCAGAAACAGCGACAGGTCGGCAGTAGAGGGAGCAAACCCAAGAGCCGCAAGTGTAGTCCTCAGTGTGTTGTGCCACTCATGCGGTGCCTGGCGGGGACCGTAGACTGGCCGCCGGAGGCTCCACTGGGTGCCAGGAGGAAAAGACCCAGTGAAGCCAGGTGGGCGGCGCAGCCAGATCTCCTCGTGCAGGTTGCCCTGCAGGAAAGCTGTGCTGAAGTCAAGAGAGTGAAGCTCGTAGTCACGATAAGCAGCTATGTGCAGCAGTACCCGAAGAGTGGTCATCTTTGGGGCGGGAGAGAAGGTCTGAAACTAGTCAACTCCCTGCCACTGACTGAAGCCACGAGCCACGTAACGCTCCTTGAAGACAGGCGGAGGACCCGGCGGCCGCTTCACCCTCAAAATCCACATGCCACTGACGATGTTCGCCCCAAGCGGGGGAACCTCGTCAACGTAGGTGCCTGTGGACTTCCAGGAAGCCATCTCTGCGTCCATAGCTGCCTGCCAGTGAGAGGAGTAGGGACCCTCTATCGCCTCTGCGTAAGAGCGCGGAGTCGGGATGTCAAGTGCATCCGGGTCTCCCTCAGGGGTAAGCAGTACGGACACGAGATGAGGTGAAGCAGCAGCCAGACACTGGAACTCCTCCTACCTGTCCTCAAGGACGTCCGTGTCAAGGGCACACTCACCTCCGACGGACAGAGGACAGACAGACTCAGACTCAGCGACAAGACTAGCAGCGTAGTCTTGACGACAGCGAGCAGCCAAGTGGACGAGCTCAGCAACGAGGGCAAACGCAGTAGTGGACTCAAAAGAAGGGTCAGTGACGACAGTAGCAAGGAGACGAGTGACAGTAGGACTGGCAGCACGAAGAGAGTCCGACTCCGGGTCGGCAAGAGCAGGAAGAAAGGACTCAGGAGGAGAAGGCAAAGGGGCACGCAGAGGAGTAGTGGACGAACGCAGAGACGTCCGGTGCGTGCCAGGGAGAGGAGGAGGACGCTGATGCAAACTACGACCACTAGTGCGAGCAGGATGGACAGGCGACGTAGGGCGAGACGCAGGCTGACGACGCTCAGCAAGACCTCCAGTAGGACCAGTGTAGGGAGAGGAAGCAGGCAGTGGGAAGGCCGGCGGTAACTGTAACTGTGACAGGACAGGCTGTGGACACTCTAAGGGAGGAGGAGGACCAATAGAAGGTGGGAGACCAAGAACCTGCTGAAGGAGCGGAACGAAGTACGGCCGAGGCTGCTCAGCGACTCCAGACATAGCAGGGACAGCACCACCACCCCCAGCGGCAGCACCAGCGCCAGCAGCACCTCCAGCTCTAGTACCTCCAGCAGCACCAGTAGCACCTACAATAGCACCGCCTCTAGGACTGACAGCAGTAGCCTCAGCACCAACACCCTCAGCAGCTCCAGCTCCAGTCGCACCCGCCGGCCCAGCAGCTCGAATACCTCTAGTACGAGCACCTCTGGGACCCGCGGCACCAGCACCCTCAGCAGCCGAAGACCCTCCAGCTCCAGCAGCACGCCTCCAGCGCCGGGCAAACCACTCGCGCAGCTCCTGTGGAGAGAGTGGCTCCCGCCGAGACGAAGCACCCGGAGAACCTCCAGGCCCAGCACCGCCAGATGCCACACGAGCAGGCCCATTACCCTCAGGCTCAGCACCTCCAGACGTAGTACCCCCAGGCGCAGCACCCCAAGGCGTAGCACCCCCGGGCTCAGCACCCCCAGTCTCAGCACCCCCAGTCTCAGCACCCCTAGTCTCAGCACCCCCAGTCTCAGCACCCCTAGGAGTAGCACCCACACGCTCAGCACCCTTAGAGTCAGCACCCCTATGCTCAGCACCCTCAGCAGCACCAGAGTCACCAGTGACCTCGACAGGCTCGACTACGTCTACCTAGGACACACGTGAAGGGGACGGACCCTGAGGGGGGAGAGGGTCTACCCGGGGGGGACCTGGTACGAGGAATAGCGGCGGCGGGGGGAGGGACGGAGTGCGGTAGGGGAAGAGGCGGTAGTAGGGGACCGACTCATCAAACGTGACGTCCTGGGAGGACAGAACGCGACGAGAGGTGGAGTGGTAGAACTACCACCCAGGCGCGTCAGGGGGGAAGCCAAGGAAGACGCAAGGAGCCGCACGAGGGGACAGCTTGTTCGCAGACAAGTTGCGGACAAACGCCCGAGATTCCCAGACACGGAACGCAGACGCATCGCCAACCTTCCCCGTCCACAGCAAGGCTGGGGAGGTCTCCGCCATGGAGACCCTGGGGTGAAGGTTGATCTGATGCGCCGCGTACCGAACCGCAAACGGCCACAGAAAATGGGGGGCAGCCGCATGCATTATGGACGTACGAGCGACGTCCATGACCATGCCAATGCGGCGCTCAGCAATCCCATTTTGCTGTGGAGAGTCTGGAAGCGTGAAGGTCTGGCGGATGCCTCGTGCACGACAGTAGGCTCGCAGAAGGCCAGAGGAGAACTCTCCGCCTATGTCAGAGTGTAGACGCAGAACAGGAAAGTTCGAGCCAAAGCTTTGCCTGAGCTGGAGACGAGCTGCGTGGATCCAGTCGATCAACACCTCAGTGACATCACCCTTGCTGCGCAAGGGGAAGACTGTGGTGTAACGCGAGTAGTCCTCAACCACCAGCAGGAAGTAGCGCTCCTGACCCTGTCCACAGACGCGGGCGGGGCCCCACACGTCCAGGTGAAGCGTCTTCAGCGGGGCCTCTGTCGGAGGAAACTGGGAGGAGTGAGGGGCAGCCCTCTGCCGTCCCTCGACACGGGGGACGCAGGTAGGGCCAGGCCCCGGAGGAAGGGGAGGGAGCGACCGGGGAAGACCAGAGACAAGGACACGGGAGGCCATGCCTTGGAGACGAAGCAGGGAGGGGTGACCAGAGGAGATTCTCGTGAGACAGGAGGCGACACGAGCAGGGGGCAGACTCAGGACCTGTTATAGTCACAATAGGCTCCAATGTGCCTAAAACGAAAGATAGAGTGCACAGCCGGATTTCTGCAGAGCGGCTTCAAACGTTCATAGCGTTCTAGTCACAACTTAAAATGACATGAATCAACTTGGATCTGGAGCGTCTGAACGTCGCCTACAATAGGCAATTTAGGTCGCACAATTTCACCAAGTATTGACGACATAGTGTCGGTTTGAACGAACGGCACTATGGCAACCACTATAGTCTTAGAACACAAAATAGGAAGAGATATGAAGAGTTACGAGTTGGGAATGACTCCCAGCTCCTACAAACCCCAAGAGCCAAGGTACAGTGATGTGGAACAGTGCCACACTGTCCCCAACCACGAAGGGTCTCGAAACTACCCTTCACTAGGGCCTACACCAAGTGAAATGTTACACTACACAAAGTAATGTAACTATCTTCAATATCTTGAGGTGTACCCTTTTGGCGAGCTTCGAAATCACTTGAGGCTTGACACCAAGGCTCGGGCTCTTCATCACAAACTCATCCTTGAGTTCTTGATGGGTCTGCTGCACACACCTGCGACACACCGAACGTTCGACACAGGACAAAATAGAAATCGTGCATGACAAAAATAGAAACCGCGCGCGAGACACAAACGACCGCGTAACACGCGTCTAGCGATAACTCGCTATTGACTCGACACACAGACTCGACATCATGATCCAACATTCACACACAATTATAAGCATGAAATATATATTATCCCATGCCCTCATACCATTCCATACACACACACATGCACGCACACGGACAACAAGCCGAGTGCAAACCGTAGGGTTGCACCAACAAACTCCCCCTCGGAATGTTGGCCTTAGGATATGTTGCTCTCTCAGTTCAGAGCCATCCCAGCCAGCTTGAAACACTTCCAATGCTGCTGCTCCACCAGCCTCTTGGTCATCATGTCAGCCGGCTGCCCCGTGGTCTTCACGTACCGCAACTCAACTTCACCCGCGGGCACCATGCTCCTCGTCCAATGCCACTTCACCCTCATGTGCTTTGTGAGTCCATGCAACACAGGGTTCTTAGTAAGAGCAATGGCACCCTGGCTGTCACAGTAGAGTGGGGTAGGTCCTTGCTGCTCCTCCCCCAATTCAGCCAACAAACGCCGCTGCCACACAATCTCCCGTACGGCACGGAAGAGTGCCATGTACTCGGACTCCACCGAGCTCAAAGCTTGGTCAACCTGCTTTTTGCTCTCCCAAGCAGTTGGACCTCCACCAATACAGCATATGAAGCCTCCCACACTTGTCATGTCCTCTGGTTCCGATGCATATGACGCATCCGAGTAGGCGGTGAGGAACAAACGCCCGGGTTCAACACCATCCGCGCCCTTTTGGCGCCTTTGTGCCGCCGCCGAGTATTGCAGCCCAACGGTCGATGTTTGGCCAAGATACTTGGCCACCCTCATTCCAGCTGCTACCTGCTCCTCATTAGGGCATTGCACAACCCTAGCCAGCTGCCCGGTAGCAAACGCGACGTCCGGTCGGGTGTTTACCGCCGCATACATGAGGCTGCCCACCAACGAGTGAAAACGACGCCTCTCCTCTTCACAAATGCTCTCCTCCTCTGGTCCCTTCACACACTTGAACCCAGAGGGAAAGGGAGTAGCCACATGACCTTCACTCTGGCCGAAGTTGGCAGCCAACACCTCCAGGTACTTCCGTTGGTGCACTCGCATGCTCCGCTTCTCCACGTCTCGTTAGATGTGGAGCCCAAGGTAGAAGTTCACGTCACCAAGGGACTTGCACTTGAACTTGTCATGCAGCTTCAGCATCACCTCCTTGACAAGGTCAGAGGAGAGTGAGAATATAAGAATGTCATCCACATAAACCACCATGAAGATCCTCTGCTCCCCCTCGCCAAGCATGAACAAGGAGTGATCGGCCGTTGAGGGAGTGAAGCCGATCCCCTCCAACACTTCGCGCAGCTTCATGTACCATTGCCTAGGGGCCTGCTTCAGCCCATAGAGGGCCTTCTTCAGCTTCCACACTCTGCCACTACCATCATCAAACCCCTCTGGCTGCGCCATAAAAATCTCCTCCTCAAGGATGCCGTTAAGGAATGCCGTTACGATGTCCATTTGTTTTACTACCCATCCTTTGATGGCGGCTCCCGCGAATAGGGTTCGCAGCGTCGTCGGCTTCATCACAGGGGCAAACAGCTCCTTGAAGTCCACCTTCTCCTTCTGCTGGTACCCCTTGGCTACAAGCCTAGACTTGTAGCGCTCGATCTTGCCGTCGGCATCCGACTTGATTTTGAAGAGCCACTTGGACGTTATCGCCGTACGCCCCTCCGGTAGCTCCACCAATTCAAACGTGTCATTCTCCTCGATGCTCTTCAGCTCACTCTCCATGACCTTCTTCCACTCCTCAGCATCACTACTCTCCAAAGCCTCCTTGAGAGTTGCTGGTTCTCCCGGCATCTCCACCGGAGAAAAGAACGCGAAGGCACACTCCTCGTAGTCACTCTCCTCGTCGTCTCCGACCATCATTGCCGCTCAGGCCAGGGCTGTCTTACAGTGTGTACAGGCTTGACCTCGGCCGACGGGTAAACGTGGCCAAGTGTCGGCCCGTCCGAGCGTCCGTGCAGTGGGTCACCCGCTAGCTCGCAGGAGTGAACTCGTGGACCCCCGCATCCTGTAGGTCAGCACCACTCACCAAGTTCGTAGAGAACGAGGGGAGGTAAAGACCAGACAGGGTGCCAGAGGGGGCCGCCGGACACGGGAGGACAGTGGAGAAGTGAGCAAGGACAGGACCCCCAGAGGGGTCTGCCAGAGAAACTGCAACTGGCCGACCAAGCGACGTGAGTGTGGTGCGGTCTCGAAAGAAGGAGCGAGAAGCCCCCGAGTCAAGGGTGAAGGTGAGGGAGGCCGAAGCCGCTTCGGTACCTGAGAGCGCGGACTCACCAGCACCTGAGGAAGCAGACGCACTAGCACCTAGAGCAGCAGCCTCGCTAGCACCTAGAGCAACAACCTCACCAGTACCTAGAGCAGCAGTCTCAATGCGCGGGTCGGGCGGGAAACACCGGTAACAGTCACCCTCATCACTAATAGTCACAGCATACATGGCAGCAAGAATAGCATCAAAGTCAAGGTCAAAGATAGCTACTCCCGCCCTAGACAGCTCACCCCAGCAGGGGATCTGCGTGGCCTCCTGGAACTGGTGACGCCAAGCGTCCGTCAGGCTGCCAAAGCAGCGCTGGGTTGAGTGCGCACCCCCACACTGCTCACCCGCGCGGTCGCTGGTGCGTAGGACGTAGGTGCACGGACCAGTACACCTACCCCGCTGGCGTGCAGCGTACCACTCACGGAGCTGCTGAGGGGGGGGATGTCACGAGTGCGCTGCTGCTGCTGCTGCTAGCGCAGACCACCACCGAAGCCGACCCTCTGCGCAGCCCCACCCCGACCAGCTCCACCTCCTCCGCCACCGCCCCCTCCACCGCCGCCACCTCCGCCACCTCCGCTCCCACTGCCACCGCCGCCGCCTCCTCCTCCACTGCCGCCACCGACACCTCCACCTCCGACACCACCCCCACCGCCACCCCCACTCCCTCCGCCGCCTCCACCGCCGCCTCCACCGCCCCCGCTAGCTCCTCTAGTGCCCCTGCCCCCCTTGCCCTTGCCAGGGCAGCGTCTCCCGCTAGGGGCAGACGCCGCACCGACCGACTCAAGCCCAACGAGGTCGGCCGCAGCAGCAGAGGCATTAGAGGGAAAAAGGGGGGAGGGGGAATACCCCTCAAAGATGGGGGTGCGAGGGTCACCACGAGAGGCTCCTACAGCGACTATGCTCTTCTCCGCTGCTAGGAGGGCCTTCTCGAGGAGGTCAACGGTGAGAGTGGTGGGGCAAACTGAGAGGAAGTGGTCCCTGACTACGCGAAGGGAGTCAGGGAGGCGGGTGACGATGTAGTAGAGAGTGATGTACATGGGGGGGGGGTTCTTGGCGCAGAACTCAGCAAGAAGCGCAGCGCGGTAGCGAGTGTCACTAGTGCGGAGGTGCGTAATGAGGTCAGCGACTGTGGGAAAGGCAGCAAGGTCAAGGAAGAGGTATGGTAGCATGAGGCGGCTCAGTGCAGCAGTGGCAGGGGAGGAGTAGCGTGCAACTACAGCGTCGTACAAGGTCTGAGCACTCTTGTACTGACTAAAGTGCGCACGCTCAGAGGTAGGCAGGTGGCGACGCACAGCAAGACGTGCAACAGCATCGCGTGTGGCCCACTGTGAGCGAAAAGTGGCGTCAGCATCAACAGCAGGGGCAGGAGAGGCACCAGAGGTGAGGTCAAAGAGGGAGAGACCGTCTGCCCTATCGCACTGTAGGAAAAGCTGTAGGTCATCTACCCAGACGTCAAAGTCAATGGCCCGACCCTCAGCGTCAAAAGCGAGGACACTAGGGGTAGCCATGACAGCAGTAGCCTAGTAGCGCGATCAGTGGGGTAAGGGCAGTGCAGTGATAGAGGCGCTGCTCTTACCGGACAGGGCGGCTCGGGCGGCTCAGCGGCTCGGGGGCCCGGCAGGAACTGCAGCTCGGCGGCTCGGCGACTCGGCGGCTCGGGCGGCTCGGCGGCAACTGCGGCCCGGCGACTCGGCGGCTCGGGCGGCTCGGCGGTACGGCGGCTCGGGCGGCTCAGGTGGCGCGGCGGCTCGGGCGGCTCGGGTGGCGCTAGCGGCTCGGCAGTAGCTCGGCGGGGCTGCGTTAAGGCGGGGCCGGGGCCGGGAAGGGCGGGCAACGGGGCCAGCAGAGGCTGGGCCGGGGCCGGGAAGGGCAGTGCCGGGGCCGAGAAGGGGCGGCGCCGGGGCCGCAAGGTAGGCGACGGGGCCAGTAGAGGCTGGGCCGGGTCGGGAAGGGCGGCGTCGGGGCTGAGAAAAGGCGGCGCCGGGGCCGCGGGGTAGGCGACGGGGCCGCAGAGCGGCGGATCGGGGCCGGGAAGGGCGGCGTCGGGGCCGGGAAGGGCGGCGCCGGGGCCGCAGGGCTAGGCGACGGGGCCAGCAGAGGCAGGGCTGGGCCGGGAAGGGCGTCGTCGGGGCCCGGGAAGGGCAGCGCCGGGGCCGCGGGGTAGGCGACGGGGTCGCTAGGGCGGCAGATCGGGGCCGGGAAAGGCGGCGGCGGGGCCGCAGGAGTAGGCGACGCGGCCGCTAGGGCGGCGGATCGGGGCCGCTCGGGCGGCGGGAGGCAGCCGCTAGGGCGGCGCGACGGGATGGGGCCGCGAGGGCGACGCGACGGGGCCTCTAGCGCGACGAGGAAAAAAATTCGAATTGGTGGGCCCTAGGAACAGTTCCCACGATGGAACCTGCTCGATACCATGAGAAAACTAGAACGAGAATGAATGCACTATGAAAGAGTTGGGTACAAGTACTAACCCTAATTGTGTTGTACCCCATATGGGCTACCCCACTACAGCCTACCCAAAAGCATAAGCTATAATGTTCTGACACATTCTAGGGTTTTTCTACTTGTACTCCCAATCTTGCTAGTCCAACCACTTCTCATTCTCAACATGGTATTAAGAGCCTAGGTTAGGGACCTAGGACCGATTACCGAAGGGCCCACCGATCCGCTACAGGTGCCCTCGTGCGCCCTACCGTCTTAGCGCCCTCGAGCGCCTCTCTCCTAGTGCGCCTTCGCGCGCCCTCCTCTCACGCTTCTCGTATTGTAGCCCGCTGGCAGCCCGAGCGCGGCCCCGCATTTTTTGCGCGAGCAGGAAATTCGCCGCCTAGGGCGGCCCAATTTCTTCTTGCGAGCCCCAGCAGGCCGTCGCCCATAGGCCCCGCTCGCCCCTAGGCCGACGCTTGACCCACCGCAGCTCGCCCGCAGGTCGCAGCCCAAGCGCAGCGGCGATCGCGCGTCGGCTGCTGCAGCTAGCGCTTAGCCGCCGCACGAACGCACTCGCGGCCCGCGCGCAGCTGCACCCTAGGCGCTGCCGCGCACCGAGCATAGGCCCGCCGCCGCGCCGCCCTACCTACCCGAGCCGCGCCGCCCGAGCCGCGCCGCCCGAGTCGCGCCGCCCTGACTGAGCCGCGCCGCCCCACCTGCAGCAACTGCTCTTACTGCTCCTACTGCTACTGCTACTGCTTTTGTTACTTCTGCTACTGCTACTGCTGCTACTGCTACTGCTGCTACTGCTACTGCCACTATGGCTCGCCCTTCCGTTCTCAGGTTTGACTCTGAGGGCCGTCCGATTAAGTTTGACGTTTGGCTCGATGACCTACACCTGATCCTCCAGATCACTGCCAAGGACGATGTTTCCTTGTTTGACCACACGTCTGGCGCCGCTCCCGCACCTGCTGCTACTGCTGACAGCACTGCTTGCTCACAGTGGCAGACCCGTGACGCTCATGCTCGCCTAGCTGTTCGCAGCCACCTACCGTTAGATGAGCGCGAACACTTTGGCCAGCATAAGACCGCTAAGGAGCTGTACGACGCTGTAGTTGCACGCTACTCCTCCCCTGCTACTGCTGCGATAGGCCGTCTCTCCCTGCCCTATCTCTTCCCCAATCTGTCTGCTTTTGCCACTGTAGCTGACCTCATCACGCACCTCCGTACTAGTGATCTTCGCTACAGTGCCGCGCTTCCCCCCCGATTTCCTAGCCAAGAACCCTCCCCTGATGTACCTCACACTCTATCACCTAGTCACCCGCCTCCCTGACTCCCTTCGCACTGTCAGGGACCACTTTCTCGCCCTCTCCCCTACCGACCTCATTGTCGACCTGCTCGAGAAGGAAATCCTAGCAGCTGAGAAGAGCATTGTAGCTGTAGGTGCCTCTCGTGGCGACCCTCGCACTCCCTTCTTTGAGGGGTGCTCCCCCGTCCCCCTCCTCCCCTCGATTGCATCTGCTGCTGCTGTCGACCACCTCGGTGCTGAGGGGGTCGGGGCTGCGTCTGCTCCTAGTGGGAGGCGCAAGGGCGGCAGGGGCAAGGGGGGCAGGGGTGGCGGCGGTGGCGGCGGGGGCGGCGATGGTGGAGGGGGTGGAGGCGGCGGGGGTGGTGGCGGTGGTGGGAGTTGTACTGGTGGTGGGGGGGTCGGTGGCGGAGCCGGGGGTGGTGGTGGCGGCGGTGGTGGGGGTGGCGGGGGTGGTGGTGGCAGTGGTGGCGGCAGTGGAGCCGGTGGCGGGCGCGGTGGAGCGGTGTAGCGTGGGGGGATTGGAGGTGGCCAGAGGCAGTAGCAGCAGCGTCCCAACGAGACTCCGTCGTCCCAGCAGCTTCGTGAGTGGTACTCTCAGCGTGGGGGGTCTGGGGGTGGGGGTACCTTCCCGTACATCATCCGCACAGGTGACCGCACTGGCCAGACCTGTGGGAGGTTTCACACGGCGCAGCGCTGTTTCTTTCGCCTCGACGACGCCTGGCGCGAGCAGTTCCCTGACGCCTCTGAGCTGCCCCGCTGGGCTGATCTGCTTAAGAAGGGAATTGATATATTTGCTCTTGATTTTGATGCTATCCTTGCTGCTATGTATGCATTGACTATAAGTGTTGAGGGTGACTGCTACCTGAGTGTACCGCCCAGCCCGGGTATTGGGACCAGTGAGACAACTGCTCAAGGTGCTAGTGCGTCTGCTGCCCTAGGTCCTGGTGAGGCTGCTGCTCTAGGTGCTAGTGAGTCTGCTGCTCCAGGTGCTACTGCGTCTACTGAGGCACTACACACCTTCACCCTGGACTCGGGTGCTTCCTGCCGTTTCTTTCGTGACCGCACTGTCCTTCCACAGCTAGCTCGGCCAGTTGCTGTCTCTCTCGCTGACCCCTCTGGGGGCCCAGTCCTTGCGACCTCCTCCACTGTCCTCCCTTGTCCAGCGGTTCCGGCCGGCACCCTGTCGGGTCTTTACCTCTCCTCGTTCTCTACGAACTTGGTGGCGGGCTTTGCTCTCCAGGACGGGGGTGTTCACCAGTTCACCCCTGCGTATGAGCTTGTGACCCACTATACGTGTGCTCGGACGGGTCGCCACCTGGCTACCTTTACTTGGCAGCCGGGGTCAGACCTGTACATACTGACCACTCAGTCCCCTCAGACAGCTGCGTCTGCGTCGGGTCAGCTGTCAGCCCCCTGCTCGTATCGCACCCTGTCGCACCAGACCGTCATCTGGCACCACCGCCTTGGTCACCCTTGAGTGTAGCGCCTTCGTGGCATGCACTCCCGGTACCTTGTCTCTGGTCTTCCTAGGGTTCTCCCTCCTCTCCCACCCTCGCCTGCTCCTCCCTGTCTTCTCTGTGTCGAGGGGCGGTAGCGCGCCACTCCTCACTCCTCCTCGTTCCCTCCCCACAGTGACTGCGTGAGTGGTACGCTCGCCGCTGCAGCCTTTGGAGCGGCGCTCCTAGCACTGGGGTGCCGCTCACTGGAGACCCTGGTGCGGCTGGAGGTACTAGAGCCTCAGGTCCTGGAGGTGCTCGTACAGGCGGTACTGGAGCTGCTGGGACTGAGGGTTCTGCTGGAGCTGGTGCTACTGGAGGTGCTGCTGGTGCTGGAGTTGGAGCTGCAGGTGCTCACGCGGCTGGAGCTGGTGCTACTGGAGGTTCTACTAGTACTGGAGATGGAGCTACAGGTGCTAGCGCTGCTGGAGCTGCCGGTGGAGCTGAGGACGCTGGGCCTACTGGAGTTGGTGTAGCTGCTAACCCTGGGGTTGGTCCTGCAGGTGCCGGAGCCGACGGTGCGGCTGGAGCTGGTACTACTAGGGGTACTGAACTTGGCGCTGCTCGAGCTGCTGGTAGTGCTATAGGAATTAGAGCTGCTGCTGGGGGTTCTGGTGCTGTCTCTGTTGGTTCTGGGGGCGCTTCACGGCCGCGGCCGTACTTCGTTCCTCTCCTTCAGCAGGTTCTTGGTCAGCCTC
Organism: Closterium sp. NIES-65; assembly: GCA_948144175.1. Taxonomy (NCBI): domain Eukaryota; kingdom Viridiplantae; phylum Streptophyta; class Zygnematophyceae; order Desmidiales; family Closteriaceae; genus Closterium; species Closterium sp. NIES-65. The sequence continues at coordinate 2,052,469 of CANXME010002117.1, forward strand.
CTCCTCCTTGTCCTGCTCCCTCCTTAGAGTGTCCTCAGCCTGTCCAGTCGTAGTAACAGTTACAGCCTGCCTCGCCCCTCCCTGGTCCTTCTCCCTACACTGGTCCGACAGGAGGTCTTACGGAGCGTCGTGAGCCTTAGTCTCGTCCTGTGTCGCCTGAGTCTTGTTCTGCGTCGCCTGTTTGTGCTGCTCGCACTGGTCGTCGTGTCCCGCGTCAGCGTCCTCCTGCTGTCCCAGGCACTCACAAGATGACGCTTCGTCTTTCTACTGCTCCGCAGCGTGTCCCTCTGCCTTCTCCTCCTTCGCCTCTCTTCCTGCCCTTGCTGACCCGGAGTCTGACTCTCTTCGTGCTGCTAGTCCTACTGTCACGTGTCTCCTGGCCACTGCTGTCACTGACCCTTCCTTTGAGTCTGCTGCTGCATCTGCCTTAGTTGCTGAGCTTGTCGACTTTGCTGCTCACTGTCGTCTAGACTACGCCGCGAGTCTTGTTGCTGAGTCTGAGTCTGTCTGTCCTCTGTCGGTCGGGGGTGAGTGTGCTCTAGGCACGCACGTCCTTGAGGACAGGCAAGAGGAGTTTGAGTGCTTTGCCGCTGGTGTACCTCATCTCGTGTCCATGTAGATTGCACCTGAGGGAGACCCGGCTGCACCAGACATCCCGACCCCGCGCTCTTACGCTGAGGAGATCGCGGGTGAGTACTCCTCTAAGTGCCAGTCAGCCATGGATGCAGAGATGGCATTTTGGAAGTTCACTGGCACATACGTCGACGAGGTTCCCCCTCCTGGGGCGAACATCGTCAGTGGCATGTGGATTTTCAGGGTGAAGCGGCCGCCAAGTTCTCCGCCTGTCTTCAAGGCTCGATACGTTGCTCGAGGCTTCAGTCACTGAGAGGGAGTAGACTTCTTCCAGACCTCCTCCCCCACCCCAAAGATGACCACTCTTCGGGTGCTACTGCACGTTGCCACTCAGCGTGACTACCGGCTTCACTCTCTTGACTTCAGCACAGCTTTCTTGCAGGGCAGCCTGCACGAGGAGATCTGGCTGCGCCGCCCTCCTCGCTTCACTGGGTCGTTTCCTCCTGGTACCCTGTGGAGCCTCCGACCGCCGGTCTCTGCCAGGCGCCACGTGAGTGGCACGACACACTGAGGACTACGCTTGCGGCTCTTGGGTTCGCGCCTTTTACTGCTGACTCGTCGCTGTTTCTATGCACCGACAGTTTGCTGCCGCCGTTCTACATCCTCGTGTACGTCGACGACTTGGTCTTTACCACTGCTGACACTGAGGCTCTCGCCCACGTGAAGTCGCAGCTGCAGAAGAGACACACGTGCACAGACCTGGGTGAACTGCGCAGCTACCTTGGCTTGCAGATCACCCGAGACAGAGCACGCCGCACCATCACACTCACTCAGTCACACATGGTGCAGCAGGTTCTTCAGCGCTTCGGCTTCACTTGGTCCTCGGCACAGGCGACTCCTCTAGCTACAGGTCACTCGCTCTCAGCTCTGCCTTCGGATGAGTCCGTAGAGCCGAGTGGTCTTTACCCAGAGCTAGTTGGCTGCCTCATGTACCTCATGACTTGCACTCGTCCTGACCTAGCGTACCCTCTTGGCCTTCTGGCTCGCTACGTGGCTCCTGGTAGGCACCAAAAGGTGCACTGGGATGCTGCAAAGAGGGTATTGTGCTACTTGTGCAGTACATCGGGCATGGGGCTCGTGCTTGGAGGGAGGAGCTAATTTGTTCTCACTGGGCACTCAGACGCTGCTTGGGTTGACGACCAGGCTACTCAGCGGTCAACACAGGGTTACACCTTCAGCCTTGGCTCTGGCTCAGTTTCCTAGCGTTCTACGCGTTCGTCTTCAGTTCTCAGCTCTAGTTGTGAGGCTGAGATCTACGCCATAGCCATGGCTGCACAGGAGTTACGCTGGCTCACCTACCTGTTGACCGACCTGGGAGAGCGGCCTCGTTCTCCTCCAGTGCTGTACGTCAACAACAAGGCTGCCATTGCCTTGTGTGAGGAGCACAGACAGGAGCACAGAACGAAGCACATCGCTCTACGCTACTTTTTGGCTCGAGAGTTGCAGCAGCGTGGTCAGCTTGGTCTGCGTTATGTGGCCAGTCAGGCCAATACTGCTGATATATTCACCAAGGCACTTCAGACTGATGATCATCAGCATTTCTGCACTTTGCTAGGGCTTGTGCCCAGTTTTCCTCACTTGTTGTAGACTTTGCCTGTACTGTGATCTATATATTTATACTTGCATGCTTGCTGGATATAGATCATTGTGATGCTTGTGTTACATATATGCCTCTGCATGTGAACTGGCCTTGTGGCCTCTTGCTTGTGCTCAGAGTGTGTGGTGACGTTGTGATCCACCCTGAGCTTGCTTTGTCTTTCTTGACTGATCTTGTGACCCCTTGCTCTCCCCACTTAGCCTATGGGGGTGTGTGAAACATTGCATATGTTACTGTTCTGTAGGCTACAGTGGATTTAGCCTTAGGGGGTACAACATTCTAGGGTTTTCCTACTTGTACTCCCAATCTTGCTAGTCCAACCACTTCTCATTCTCAACAGCTTTCTATATTGTCGTGTGTCGAACATTTGGTGTGTCGCAGGTGCGTGCAACAAGAACTTATAAGTTTTTGGTGAAGAACTAGAGCCTTATTTTCAAGATTCAAGTGATTTCAAAACTCGCCAGAAGGGTTAACTTCAACATAGTGAGAATAATTACATTACAATGTGTAGTATAACAAATCTCTTGATATAGGCCCTTGTAGAGGGTAATTTTGAGATCCTTCGTGGTTGGGGACAGTGTGGCATTGTTCCATATCACTGTGCTTCGGCTCTTGGGGTTTTTGGAGCCTAGTAGTCATTCCCATCTCGTAACTCTTCCTACATTGTGTTATAAGACTATAATTGCAGCCTTAGTGTTGTTTCAAACAGACATTGCGTCATGAGCTCTTAATTAAATCGTGCGATTCAAGTTGCCTAATGTAGACGATTTTAAGATGATCCAGATCCAATTTATAGCATGCCATTTTAAGCTGTGACCAGAACGCTATCAACATTTGAAACCGTTGTGAAGAAATCCGTATGTGCACTCTATCTTTCGTTTTAGGCACATTTGAGCCTATTGTGATTGTAACAAAGTTGTATCAGAGCCCCCCCTTGGAGCAGTTATAACATTGGCTCGACCTGAGGAAATAGATGGCGGAGGTGCTGGAGGCAATGGAGAAGCCCAAGCTCAAGGGCAACCCCGTGATCCTCCCATGCAACTAAGTAGAGGCCCATCTAGGGATGCGCCTAGGGTGTTTGGGTTTGACAAGTTCAATGAGGACAACTTCTGATTGGTCCTTCAAGATAAAGTACATATTCGACATCTATGACCTGCTAGAGGTGATGGAAGGAACGGAGAAGTGCCCCGAGAACGACCCGGAGAAGAGCCCGTGGGTCCGGAAGAGCGCACAAGGCTATCTCCTACTTGGGCAAGCGTTGGGAAGCAGCCAGATCCGTCACATCAAGCCATTCCAGCGTGAACCAGAGAAGGGACCAAAAGCATGGGCTGCTCTCAAGGGTGTACACGCTCCTGCAATAAGACCGGTAGCGGTGGTATTGGAGCGGCAAATGGCAGCAGGGGTGCAAAAATATTTGAACCTTTTGACGTGGCTTAATGGAGCAAATCTCAACTATAGTGAGCTCTAAAAGGAGACCAAGTTGCTGGCCCTACTCCCCGAGTCATGGTTCTCGCTCATCATTAACTTGAATCGTGATTCACCTCGCCCTTCGCTTGAAGTGGATTTCCGCTGTCGTTAGTTGGTCGGGTCCCAATGGCGATGGCGCAACAAGCATCGGCAGTGGATAAGGCCAAAGAAGGGGCAGATGACAAGGAGGAAGTAGATTTGGCAACAACAACTTCAATAGAGGACGCAAGAATGACGGTTATGGCAGCGTCAATAAGAACTATGGGCGCGGTCGCAGGCGATTCGACTCCTGATCAGACACATGTGGCATGATTGCTACAAACTCTCTGATCGATGGACTCCTGCTCAAGACCCAGAGGGTCGAGAAGCAGGAGGAGGGAGAGGAAGGGGCCGTGGAGGTCGTGGTGGACGCGGAGGTGGAGCTATAAACATGAAGAATGGAGATAACGACAACGACTCAAGCGACGATAGGTTCCGGATATTTTGTTTTCGTATCTATGCAAGCACCGGCTGGACCAGAGAAAGTGGAAGACTTTGAGAAACCACCTGCTGTCGGAATAGTCACCCTACACTCTCTAGACGGTTGGGTGATTGATAGCAGTGCTACCTATAGCATGACATCTCGCACGGACTTCCTCACCGAACCTGAACCTATAGCATTTTTCTTTGGCTTTGGGGCAGTGAGCAGAGGTGAAAGGCATGGGCAAGGCCATGTTCAAGATTGCTGATAGGAAGATGGTGGATCTTAAGAATGTGCTTTGGGAGCCCAACCTTGCATCCAACCTGATTTTCGTGCGGCGGTTGCAAAAGGCCGGCATGGACACGAGCTCGAAGGGAGCTAAGACCTACACCGCAAGGCTTGGCAAGCGGATAAATTGGGACCTTCACGAGCGCAAGGATGTCTGCAATGAGATGTGGCAGATCACTATGGTCCCAATTCCTAAACAGAGGCAAGTGGCAGCAAACATCAGCACTTAAGGTGAAACGGCTGGTAGCGGCGACGGCGCGAACGTCGGCGCCAAGGAGAACGAGTCCAAGAAGAGTAATCTTGGAGGGACCAATAAGTTGTGTGATCATAAGGAGAGTGGTGCAGCAGCCAAGAAGAATCAAAAGGGTGAGGAGAACCCGAAGTCAGCAGCGGAGGAGGACTACGGAGAGAGCATGTGGGGCACCATTGCGACTGCAGCATTCTCCAATCCGATATTGGCTACGAGGGGAGTGTGATCGGCTAACCTTGCATCGACGAATGGGGCATGTGGCTTTGCCTATCTTGTAGTAGCTAGTAAAGGAAGAGATGGTTGCTGACATACATGTGAAGGGGGAGCTTACCGAGGTAATCGGCTGCCCGACATGCATGCAACACAAGTTCCCCAGTTTCGCGTACCCTAGTTCGGAGGCAACGGCTAAGGCATCACTTGATGATGTGGTGATGGAAGTGTTGGGCCCCTTGAAGCTTGGAGCAACTAAAGCTGAGTATTTCCTCACCATAGTCGACGTCTAGACCCGCATAACCTGGGTGTATATGTTGTCCAAGAAGAGCGACGTGACTGAAATGGTGAAGACCGATTGGTTGCCGATGGTGGAGCGGCAACAAGACTGTCTTGTGAAATCAATCCGCATCGATAGAGGGGAGAGTTCTTGAGCAAGGAATTCCCTATGTGGCTGAAGAAGAATGGCATAAGGCACTCCCTTAATATGCCATAATCCTCTGCAATGAACGGCATCGCCGAGCGAGCGGATCGGACAATAACGAAGACGGCATGCGGGTTGCTCATTGAAGCCGGGATACCCAACTATCCTTGGCCAGATGCAGTGCAGAGCGCATGTGTGGCTAAAAACAGAGCCCTGGCTCATGTGGGAGCAGACAGATAGGTGCCCTACATGGAGTGGATTGGAAGGAAGCCAAACATGGATATGCTTCGGGTGTTCGGGTGCATGTGCATGGCACTCGTGCCTGAGCATCTTCGGCATAACAAGCTTGGTGCCAATGCGATATGGGCTGTGCACTTGGGCATGGCTCAAAACAGCAAGGGATGGCTTCTTTAGGACCCATTCATCAAGAAATTCTTGGTGAGTAGGGACTGCAAGTTCATGGAAAATGTAGAAGGATTGGAAGGCGGGAAATGAGGCAAAGATAGGCGTGCGACTTGGGGAGGTGAAGAGTTCCAGCTTGGAGCATGTGGAGCTATCTTTGGAGCTGACTAGTGGCAGCAACATCACAAGGCAATATCTTCTTATGAAAGGGGGAGAGGAGGCCAATAATGGAGAGGATGATGGGGAGGAGTTGCAGCAAGCAAGTTAGCGTGCACCGACACTTCCACCTCGAGCAACAAGTGCTCCTCGGGTTTGCGTCACCCCGCAGCAACGCCATGAAAGCCTTCAAGTCCCTGCAGCTGAGGAAGAAGGAAGGGGAAAGAGAAGAATTCAAGCCCCTAATAGGCTGACATATGATGCGCCGGGAAAGCTAGCCAAGTCAGCCGTAGCCGGAGCGGCGCTTATGGCGCGAGTGCATCAACAAAAGTACTTGGAGGCTTTGGCTGCCAACTTGGGGTAGAATGAAAGCCATGTGGCTGCTCCTTTTTTTTCTGGGTTCAAGTATGTGAAGGGAACAGAGCAGGAAAACATTGGCAAGGAGGAGAGGTGCTGTTTTCATCCGTTGGTGGGCAGCCTTATGTATGAAGCGGTAAATACTCGACCGGACGTCGCCTTTGCTACCGGGCAGCTAGCTAGGGTCGTTCAATGCCCTAATGAGGAGCAGGTAGCAGCTGGAACGAGGGTGACCAGGTATTTTCGCAAAACACTGACCGTTGGGCTGCAATACTCGGCAGCGGCGGAAAGGCGCCAAAAGGGCGCGGATGGTGTTGAGCCCGGGCATTTCTTCATCACCGCATTCTCTGACGCCTCTTTTGCATCAAAATCAGAGGACATGGCAAGTGTCAAAGGCTTCATTTGTTGTGTTGGTGGAGGCCCAACCGCTTGGGGAGCAAGAAGCAGGTTGACCAAGCTTTGAGTTCGGCCGAGTTCGAGTACATGACACTCTTCCGTGCCGTAAGTGGCAGTGGCGTTCGTTGGCTGAGTTGGGGAAGGAGCAGCAAGGAACTACCCCTCTCTATTGTGCCAGCCTTGGTGTCATTGCCCTTGCTACTAACCCTATGTTGCACGGAATCACCAAGCACATGAGGGTGAAATGGCATTGGACGAGGAGCATGGTGGTCGCGGGTGAAGTTGCATAGCACTACGTGAAGACGATGGCGCAGCCAGCTGACATGATGACAAAAAAGCTGCTGGAGCACATTGGAAGTGTTGCAAGCTGGCTGTGATGGCTATGAACTGAGAGGAGCAGATCCTAAGGCCAACAATCCCGGGGGGGTTTGTTTGTGCAACCCCATGGTTTGCACTCAGTTTGTTGTCTTTGTGCGTTTATGCGTGCGTGCATGGAATGGTATGAGGGCATGATGTAATGATATTTATTTCATGCTTATTATAGTGTGCGAAAAATGAGTCATGATGTCGAATGTGTAGGTCGAGTCAATAGAGAGTTAGCGCTATTCGCGTGTCACATCGTCGTTTGTGTGTCGTGCTCGTTTTCTATTTTGTCGAGTGTAAAACGTTCGGCATGTCGCAGACGCATGCAACAGACTTTCAAGAACTCAAGGATGAGATTACGGTGAAAAACCAGAGCCTTGATTTCAAGATTGAAGTGATTTCGAAGCTCGCCAAAGGGTAAACTTCAAGATAGTAAAAATAGTTACACTACAATAGGTAGTGTAACATTTCTCTTGGTGTAGGCCCTTGTGGAGGTTAGTTTCAAGATCCTTCATGGTTAAGCACAGTGTGGCACCTTTTCACATCATTGTACCTCGGCTCTTGGGGTTTGTAGAGGCTAGGAGTCATTCCCAACTCGTAACAGGCTGGGAGTCATTCCCAACTCGTAACTCTTCCTAAGTTGTGCTCTAGGACTATACTTGCTACCATCAAGCCGTTAAAAACTGGCATTGCGTCATGAGTTCTTAATCAAATCGTGCAATTCAAATTACCTAATGTAGGCGATTTTAAGATGCTTCAGATCCAAATTATAGGATGTCATGTGAAGCTGTGACCAGAACGCTATCAATTTTGAAGCCGCTGTGCAGAAATCCGTCTGAACACTCTGTCTTTTGTTTTAGGCACATTTGAGCCTTGATGCAGTTGTTCAGCGTTACGGGTGAGGGATGACCGAGGCGCTGATGCCACAGGTCGTTGGTTGCGTGGAGTCTAGAGGTGCACGTGTAGCGTGCACACACCACTTCGAGGTCTTCTTCAGGTAGTGAGTTTGGTTCTGCTGGCGCCTCTTTTTCTATTGCTTCTTCATTTGTCGTCGCCAGAATCAGCGCAAGGAATTCCCTATCAGGAATAACTGAGAGAGGAATGTTGGTCCCAGGATTTGTTCCACGGGCAAGTGTGGGTTCGCGCAGCTCGGGATCGGGTCCATAGACGATAGGTGGTTCGGATTCTTATGTTTCTTTTGTTCCCCCCCTTTTTTCTTCTCGCCATGCATTCCAGTCTCCGTCAAAGGTGCCTAATTTTCCGCTGGTCCCGCAAGTGGTGCCCCATCCTCCGCCGACGTTGCCCTAGGTACCTTCGGTGTTGCCCCAGGTACCGCCGCTGCTGGTTCCCCACCTGTCGTTGCTGCCCCACCCCCCTTCATTGGAGGGGCCTCCTTTGTCTGCTGCGCCCCATGCGTCACAGGCAAAGGTTCTGCGCGCTTTGGCAATTCTTTTCAAGCAAAGCTCCTCAGCATCGCAGCGTGCCAACTCCTCTTCTTCTGCGATGACAAGTTTCTTCTTGGGGTTGCGCCAGTGGGGGTAGACCTTCATAAATTCCTCGGTGTAAAGGCGCGCCACTCTGCGCGCGTCGGAAGTTCCGCGACATTGCTCACGTAGGACCCCTTCAAGCTGCTTTGCGGCTGTTCTGATGAGGGGATCGTTTAGAGTCCTGAAAACATTGCGCATCGCAACTTCGAGCTCCAAAGCCGACATTCCTTCGTCCAGCGGTGCGTATTGCTCAGTCTCGCCGATGGTGGCGATTCTTCTTCCTGCGATCACATTTGTTGATGTAGTTGGCGTGTGGCAATCTCTGCAGGTGCCATCAGAGTTGGGTTTGTGTAGCGCAACTTCACGCTTGTGTGGGTGATGCGGAACCCAGAGCCTACTGTTGGGGTAATTCCACTCAGAGCGGTGGATGTGTTTATAGCACAGTAGAATGAGATTGATTAACTCATCCGTGTCGCTGCAGTTCGGGATGTCGAAATTGAGCACGTACACGCCGTTCTCGAAATGTGCTCGCCCGATTTGCGTGCACGGCTTGTCAGGCGTCGTATAGTGAAGAATGATGTCACGTGATTTGGGATGGGTGCTGAGTTGCACTCCGCAATGCGTGAGTAGTGACGCCGAGAGGAGGTTGAATCTCAATTTGTGCATGACGAGCACGTCACTTAGCATGACGTGCGTGCTGTCCCCGTGCGCCTTGAGGACGACAATGGCTTGCGCGCAGGCACTCGTTGTTCGCCACGGTGGCGTAGATAACCGTGGGGCTGGGAACGGCATTGGATATGAAACGCGTGGAGCCTACCATATGCTGCCCACAATAGCTACCGAGGTACCACATGATGTGCCTATTGTCGTTGCGCACGAGCAGCGCAAGTCGCGGTGTGATGATGTGCGAAGTATTGAACTTCACTAATTGCTCGCACGCAATCCAGTTGATAGGTGCCGCCCATGAATCAAGCGCATGTGGGGGCTTTCAAGTAGAAGGATTGGTAGATTCCAATCCTGGTCGTCGTCATCATTGTAGTCGTCCTTAGGGGAAAAACATATTATTAACATTGAACGGGCCGATTGGGCGTAGTGCTGGTTCTGGCAGCGACGTGCGCACGCGGCGACGACGGGTTCCGTGCATGCATGTCATCGTCATGTTGCTGATGACATTGTGCACAAGTCCAGGTTGTGACGGCTGCTGTTGCTGGTGATGAACCGGTGGGTTTGAGTTGCGTGATGCGGGCTGATAGCCCTAGGCTTGACGCGTATCCTGTCTTGCGTCTTGTCGGCCAGCCCAAGTGCTCGGATTGGACTGGCAAGGGGCGGAGCAGAATTTACATCGCTCAGCCAAGTGCCCAAAATTTTAGCAGATTTTGCATTAGAGGCGCTGCGGTCGTCACTCTTCTTTGTTGTTGGCATAGAAGGCGAGACATTCTTGTTCTCCTCGCAGCGTGGGGCGTTGCTGATCCATATCCTGTTGTTCGATGAGAAAGGCGGCGCATAGGGTGGCTTCCGAGATAGCCCCCTGTTGCTGGAGGAGCGCCTTGCAGGGTCGCCATTCTGGGCCAAGTCTTGCGAGTACGATGTTCAGGAAGATTTTCTTTGAATTCGAGCTCCCGAGTTTCGCGATTTGATCGCGTATGCTCTGGTCCCATTTTGATCTCCATCAGCTGCTGGAGTAGTCGGCTCGACGAGACGGAATCCTTGGGCTGATACACCCTTGTGAGGTGCCAGGCTTCCAGTGCAAGAGTGGATGTTGTCTTGTAGCAAATTCCCAAATGCTCCGCCGCCGACATGCTGCAAAGCAACACGCGGTACGCCATAAGCGAGTCGTTGTGGCACTGCGCTTTGGCATCGTCAGTATTAGCCTAGGGTCCCGCGCAGCTACCGTTGAAATAGTGGAAGATCTGCGCGTTCTCCAGTAGCAGCTCCAGCTCGAATCTCTATGTATAGAAGTCTTTGCCGTCAAAGCATATAAGTACGTGCAGGAACCTTAATTGAGCTAAGAGAATTGCATCATCGTTGGGACGAGGGACTTTTGGTGTTAATCCATTTGTTTCGAGGAAAAAGGTGCACGGGGCGGTATCGTGGCCACTTTGTGGCTGGTTGAGAGGGTTGGGAGGAGTTTCCCACGTCACCATTCCGCAATGTCTGGAACCCTTGCTCCCGAGCTGATAGTAGATGAAGAAGTTGTTCAAGTGCGACGATACTGATCGTTGTCATCGCCTTATTTGTCGTAGCCGGGTTGAGTTGCGCTTCAGTGGTCAGATTTGTCTGACCTCCAAATCCTCCGGCCATCCTTACGCGTGAGCGTGTGCCGGATGCCACCTTAGTTTGCTGTGAATTCCTGAGTTGCTCTCATACCATGTTGCGATCAAAAGGTTGATCGTCCCCAGGATTACCTCAGGAAGGTTCGCACAGAGTGTGTTGCAGCGGAAGTGTTGACCTCAGGTCAGAGTGAATTTAAAATGTCTGAGATGATAATAACAAGGGCATACATGATATTATACAGTAATGCAAAGGAATTTGAAACGACCTAGGCTAGCCATGTATTCTAAGAGGTAGATTCCCTTATTGGAGCGTTCTCCAGTAGATTCTGCTTCTGCTCCAACAAGTGCACGTTTCAATCGTTTTTTTGATTTGTCAGGACAAGAAACGATTATACATTTGTAACCTTTCAAGACGGGAGCGTTGCACATTGCCACATCACCCCACGCATTGTGTCGCGCACTTCGCCAAGCAACGGAAAGAAAACTTTAGAAGTGAGGTTAAGCCGAAATATCAATGTTTGAGGCCAGCCTGACTAGAGGCCGTCAGAACATGCTCTTGGTTGATCCGTTGACAAATTGATTTAGTTGAGTGATTTTTTGTTGTGGTTTGATAGACTCGAACCACATCGCCAAATCTTGTCGCCCATCGAGGTGCTTCGTGTTCAGATAAAATACAGTATTGGGTCACAATTCAGTAGTTTGATATTTGTATCGAAGTAGCTTCATAGAATTGTGTTACTTCATGAGTGTAACTGGCACAAGCGCGGATAGTCTCGTGACTATTCGCGTGACCCTACAGTAGGAGTACCTCTTAGAAGTAACATTTCAGTAAAGGCTCGTTTGAGCGTACAGTACATGTACATAATCGGATATATATGCCTTTCTATCAACAATTCTTGTTCTCATTTACCAGTGTAAACTAATTTACAGTCTTTTGCTTCATTATAGGTCCATGCCTAGTCTCTAAAAGATTATGACTTTCTACTCAGTGTAGTAGCTGCTATTTATCGGAAAACAGAACTTCGTTAATTCGTAAGACTTACAGTCATGCCGTAATCTCCTAGCAAGAAGACCCCCTGTCAGAATAGTAGCAGCAGCGCCCCGGACTACTGGAGTAACTGGCTCTGCAGCTAAGACAAGCGGCAGGAGCAATGGACCCACGGGCGGCTGGCGCAGCAGGCTCACTGGGCTACCGGAGCAGAGCTTTGGACTACTGGCGCTGCTAACGACCCGATGGCTGCCTCCGCTCAACCTCCCCCAACTGTCCCACCCCCCCTTCACACACCCTTTGCTGCACCCTTAGCTCCACTCCCACGACACCCCCCTAGCACCACTCCCTCGGCTCCCACACACCCACCCCCCTCAGCGATAGCTGCAGCAGTGGGAGACGGAGCAGGAGGAGGAGGAGCAGGGGACGGCTCACATTCTCGCCACCCCCATACCCGCCACCCCCATACCCGCCACCCCAAGACCCCCAACGCAGGAAGGGCGGGGCAGATACGCAGGCAGCAGCTGGGGCGGCGTGCGAGCGCAAGCGGGGCGGGGCGCGGACCCCCAGGGCGCTGCGACAAACGACGGGGGGGGGGGGGGGGGGGGGGGGGGGGGGGGGGGGGCGGGTCCTTGAGGGCGCCACGACGGGCGACGGGGGGCAACGCGTAGGTCCCTAGGGGCGTCACGACGCATGACGCGGGGGGGGGGGGGGGGGGGGGCGCGCGGGTCCCTGGGGGCGCCACGACGTGTTATAGTCACACTAGGCTTCAATGTGCCTAGAACGAAAGATAGAGTGCACAGTCGGATTTCGTAATAGCGGCTTTAAACGTTCATAGCGATCTGCTCACAACTCCAAATGACTTCATTTAACTTGGATCTGGAGCGCCTTAACGTTCCCTACAATAAGCAATTTAAATCGTACGATTTCATCAAGAATTGACGACACAGCATCAGTTTGAACGAACGGCACTATGGCAGCAACATAGTCTTAGAACACAACTTAGGAAGAGTTAGCAAGTGTTACGAGTTGGGAATGACTCCCAGCTCCTACAAACCCCAAGAGCCGAGGTACAGTGATGTGGCAATTTCTGAGGTGTACCCATTTTGGCGAGCTTTGCGAACACTTGAATATTGACACCAGGGCTCGGGTTCTTCATCACAAACTCATCCTTGAGTTCTTGATGGGTCTGCTGCACACACCTGTGACACGCCGAATGTTCGACAAGCGACAAAATAGAAACCGCACACGACAAAATAGAAACCGCGCGGGACACACAAAATGACCGCGTTACACGTGACTAGCGATAATTCGCTATAGACTTGACACACACACACTCGACATCATGACCCATCATACACACAATATTATGAGCATGAAATATATATTTATTTCATGCCCTCATTCCATTCCATGCACACACGCATGCACGCACACAGACAACAAGCTGAGTGCAAACCGTAGGGTTGCACCAACAAACTCCCCCTCGGATTGTTGGCCTTAGGATCTTGCTCTCTCAGTTCAGAGCCATCCCAGCCAGCTTGCAACACTTCCAATGCTGCTGCTCCACCAGCCTCTTGGTCATCATGTCAGCTAGCTGCCCCTTCGTCTTCATATAACGCAACTCAACTTCACCCGCGGCCACCATGCTCCTCGTCCAATGCCACTTCACCCTCATGTGCTTTGTCAGGCCGTGCAACACAGGGTTCTTTGCTAGAGCAATGGCTCCCTGGCTGTCACAGTAGAGTGGGGTTGGTCCTTGCTGCTCCTCCCCCAATTCAGCCAACAAACGCCGCTGCCACACAATCTCCCGTACGGCACGGAAGAGTGCCATGTACTCGGACTCCACCAAGCTCAATGCTTGGTCAACCTACTTCTTGCTCTCCCAAGCAGTTGGGCCTCCATCTACACAGCAGATGTAGCCCCCCACACTAGTCATGTCCTCTGGTTCAGATGCATATGAAGCATCCGAGTAGGCGGTGAGGAACAAACGCTCGGGTTCCACACCATTCGCGCCCTTTTGGCGCCTTTGCGCCGCCGCGGAGTATTGCAGCCCAACGGTCGGTGTTTGGACAAGATACTTGGCCACCCTCATTCCAGCTGCTGCCTGCTCCTCATTAGAGCATTGCACAACCCTTGCCAGCTGCCTGGTAGCAAACGCAACGTCCGGTCGTGTGTTGACTGCCGCGTACATGAGGCTGCCCACCAACGAGTGAAAACGGTGCCTCTCCTCTTCATCCACGCTCTCCTCCTCTGGTCCCTTCACACACTTGAACCCAGAGAGAAATGGAGTAGCCACATGGCCTTCAATTTGCCCAAAGTTGACAGCCAAGGCCTCCAGGTACTTCCGTTGGTGCACCCGCATGCATTGCTTCTCCACGTCACGTTCGATGTGGAGCCCGAGGTAGAAGTTGACGTCCCCAAGGGACTTGCACTGAAACTTGTCTTGCAGCTTCAGCATCACCTCCTTCACAAGGTCAGAGGAGGGTGAGAATATGAGAATGTCATCCACATAAACCACCATGAAGCTCCTCTGCTCCCCCTCGCCAAGCATGAACAAGGAGTGATCGGCCGTTGAGGGAGTGAAGCCGATCTCCTCCAACACTTCGCGCAGCTTCATGTACCATTGCCTAGGGGCCTGCTTCAGCCCACAGAGGGCCTTCTTTAGCTTCCACACTCTACCGCTGCCATCGTCAAACCCCTCTGGCTGCGCCATAAAAATCTCCTCCTCAAGGATTCCGTTGAGGAATGCCGTTACGATGTCTAGCTGCATCACCACCCAACCTTTGATCGCGGCTCCCGCGAATAGGGTTCGCAGCGTCGTCGGCTTCACCACTGGAGCAAACAGCTCCTTGAAGTCCACCTTCTCCTTCTGCTGGTACCCCTTGGCCACCATCCTAGACTTGTAACGCTTGATCTTGCCGTCGGCGTTGGACTTGATCTTGAAGAGCCACTTGGACGTAATCGCCTTACGCCCCTCCGGTAGCTCCACCAACTCAAACGTGTCGTTCTCCTCGATGCTCTTTAGCTCACTCTCCATTGCCTTCTTCCAATCCTCAGCATCACTACTCTCCAAGGCCTCCTTGAGAGTTGCTGGTTCTCCCGGCATCTCCACCGGAGAGGAGAACGCGAATGCACACACCTTGTAGTCACTCTCCTCGTCGTCTCCGACCATCATTGCCGCTCCGGCCAGGGCTGTCTTGCCCTACTTTCCCAGAGCATCATAGGTCAGTCTGTTAGGGGGTTGGACTCTCCTCTTCCCCCTTCCTTCCTCCTCAGTTGCAGGGACTTGAAGGCCTTGGCGTTGCTGCGGTGTGGCTCGAATCCGTGGAGCACTCGTAGTGCGGGAAGGGAGTGACGGTGCACGCTCGCTCACTTGCTGCACCTCCTCCTCTTCTTCCTCTGCATGATTGGCCTCCTCTCCCCCATTCACAAAGAAGGATTGCCTCGTGGTTGTGCTGCCGCTGCTCAGCTCCAAAGGCAGCTCCACATGCTCCAAACCGGAACTCTTCACCTCCCCAAACCGCACGCCTATCTTCGCCTCATTCTCCGCCTTCCAATCCTTGTACATGAAGTTCTCCATGAACTTGCAGTCCCTGCTCACCAAGAACTTCTTGGTGAATGGGTCCCAAAGAAGCCATCCCTTGCTATTTTGAGCCATGCCCAAGTGCACGGCACACACCGCCTTGGCACCAAGTTTGTTGTGTCGAAAATGCTTAGGCACGAGCGCCATGCACATGCACCCGAACACCCGAAGCATATCCACCTTTGGCTTCCTTCCAAGCCACTCCACATAGGGCACCCATTTGTCTGCTCCCACATAAGTCAAAACTCTGTTCTTGGCCACACACGCGCTCCGCACTGCATCAGGCCAGAAATAGTCGGGTAGCCCGGCTTCAATTAGCAACCCGTGTGCCGCCTCCGTGATCGCCCGGTTCGCTCGCTCGGCGATGCCGTTCATTGCAGGGGAGTATGGCATGGTGAGGGAGTCGAATGCCATTCTTCTTCAGCCACAACCCAAACTCCTTGCTCAGGAACTCTCCCCCTTGATCAGTGCGAATTGACTTGACTAGACGGTCTAGTTGCCGCTCCACCATCGGGAACCAATCCGTCTTCAACGTTTCAGCCACGTTACTCTTCTTGGCCAGCACGTGCACCCAAGTCATGCGGGTGTAGACGTCCACAATGGTGAGGAAGTACTCTGCTCCAGCAGCTCCAAGCTTTAGGGGGCCCACCACGTCCATCACCACCTCATCAAGTGGTGCCTTAGGAGTTGCCTCGGAGCCCGAGAACGGAAACCGGGTGAACTTGGCTTGCAAGCATGTTGGGCAGCCAAGCACCTCATCGGGCTCCCCCTTCACACGTATGCCAGCAACCATCTGGTTCTTCACTAGCTGCTGCAAAATAGGCAGGGCCACATGCCTCATTCGTCGATGCAAAGTGAGCCAATCAAACTCCCCCGTAGCCGAAGTCGGATTGGAGAATGCCGCGCTCGCAATAGCGCCCCACATCCTCTCTCCATACTCCTCCTCCGCTGCTGCCTTGGGGTTCTCCTCACCCTTGTGCTGCTCCTTGGCTGCTGCATCACTCTCCTTAGGTTCACTCTTCTTGCTGGTCCCTCCAAGATTCCACTTGTTGGACTCATTCTCCTTAACACGACCGTTCGCGCCATCGCCGCTACCAACCGCTTCACCCTTAGTGCTGACGCTTGCTGCCACTTGCCTCTCCTTAGGCATAGGGACCACTGGTATCTGCCACATCTCGTTGTAGACATCCCTATCCTCGTGAAGGTCCCATAGAATCCGCTCGCCAACCCTCGCGGTGTAGGTCTTGGCTCTCTTCGAGTTTGTGTCCATGCCGGCCTTTGCCAATCGCCGCACGGAAATCAGGTTCGCAGTAAGGCTGGGCACCCAAAACACGTTCTTGAGGCCCACCATCTTCCCATCAGCACCCTTGAACATGGCCTTGCCCATGCCTTTCACCTCCGCTCGCTGCCCCAAGGCCGATGTGACATGCTTCACCGGTGACGGCTCGAGTTCGGTGAGCAAGTCGGGGCGAGGTGTCATGCTATAGGTAGCGCCGCTGTCAATCACCCAATAGTCCAGGGGGTGTAGGGTCACCTTCCCCACAGCTGCTGGCTCCTCAAGGTCTTCATCCTTCTCAGGACCAGCTGGTACTTGCGTCGACACAAAGTAGAATAGACCCGGGTACCGATCGTCGCTCGGGTCCTTGCGTCTCCACTCTTCATGTTCGCGGCTCCACCTCCGCGACCGCCATGGCCTCCACGGCCTCTTCCTCTCCCTACTCCTGCTCCTCTACCCTCTTGGCCTTGAGCAGGAGTCCATCCTTCAGGGAGCTTGAAGCAATCGCGCCACATGTGTCCGCTCTTGTGGCAATAGTGACATTCGCCGTCAAATCGCCCGCGACCGCGACCGTAGCTCTTATCGTCGCTGCCGTATCCGCCATTCCCGCGGCCTCCGCCAAAGTTGCTGCCTCCAAACCTTCCTCCCCCTTGTCCTGTGCCTCTTCCTTGGCCATATCCACGGCCGACGCTTGCTGCCCCAGCGCCATCCGCACTCGCCCACTCACGGCGGCGGAAATCCTCTTGAAGGATAGCTCGCTTGACGTCTTCAAGCGAGAGGCGGGGCAAGTCGCGATTCAGGTTGATGATGAGCGAGGACCAAGACTCGGAGAGTAGGGCCAGCAACCTGGTCTTCTTCTGCAGCTCACTGTAGTTCAAATCAGCTCCCTCAAGCCGCGTCAACAAGTCGAAGAATTTCTGCACCCCGTCTTCTACGGGTTCATCTTCCTCAATTCGTAGCGTCGCCATTTGCCGTTCCAACACCACAGCTACCGCCGTTGATGCAAGAGCGTGTACACCCTAGAGAGCAGCCCATGCCTTTGGTCCCTTCTCTGGATCACGCTGGAAAGGCTTGATGTGACGGATTTGACTGCTCCCCAACGCTTGCCCAAGTAGGAGATAGCCTTGTACGCTCTTCCGCACCCACGGGCTTTTCTCCGGGTCGTTCTCGGGACGCTTCTCCGTTCCTTCCATCACCTCCAGCAGGTCATAATGGTCGAACACATTCTCCATTCTGTAGGACATTCAGCAAAGTTGTCGCCGTTGAACTTGTCAAGCCCGAACACTCTTGGTTCGTCCCTAGAAGGTCCAAGAGTCGGTTGTACAGGCGCCACGGCTGACTCACGGGCTTGGCCTTGTGCTTGGGCTTCTCCATTGCCTCCAGCACCTCTGCCACCCCTTTCCTCAGGTCCAGCCATTCTCGAAACTGCTCCAAGGGGCTCTGATACCACATGTTATAGTCACACTAGGCTTCAATGTTCCTCAAACGAAAGATAGCGTGCACAGTCGGATTTCGTAACAGCGGCTTTAAACGTTCATAGCCATCTGCTAACAACTCTAAATGACTTCATTCAACTTGTATCTAGAGCTGCTTAACGTTCCGTACAATAGGCAATTTAAATCGCACGATTTCATCAAGAATTGACGACACAGTGTCAGTTTGAACGAACGGCACTATGGCAGCAACATAGTCTTAGAACACAACTTAGGAAGAGTTAGCAAGGGTTACGAGTTGGGAATGACTCCCAGCTCCTACAAACCCCAAGAGCCGAGGTACAGTGATGTGGAACAGTGCCACACTGTCCCCAACCACGAAGGGTCTCGAAACTACCCTTCACTAGGGTCTACACCAAGTGAAATGTTACACTACACAAAGTAATGTAACTATCTTCAATTTCTTGAGGTGTACCCATTTTGGCGAGCCTCGCGAACACTTGAATATTGACACCACGGCTCGGGTTCTTCATCACAAACTAATCCTTGAGTTCTTGATGGGTCTGCTGCACACACCTGCGACACGCCGAACGTTCGACAAGCGACAAAATAGAAACCGCGCATGACATAATAGAAACCGCGCGGGACACACAAAATGACCGCGTTACACGCGACTAGCGATAATTCGCTATTGACTTGACACACACACACACTCGACATCATGACCCATCATACACACATTATAATGAGCATGAAATATATATTTATTTCATGCCCTCATTCCATTCCATGCACACAGGCATGCACGCACACGGACAACAAGCCGAGTGCAAACCGTAGGGTTGCACCAACACGACGGGCGATAGGGGGCGACGCGCGGGTCCCTGGGGGCGTCGCGACGAATGACAGGGGGGGGTGCGCGGGTCCCTGGGTGCGCCACGGCGGGCAACGAGGGGGCGACGCGCGGGTCCACTGGGGCGCCGCGACGGGGCAGGAAACCGCCACGCGCCCCGTGTCAGAGGTCCACTGGTGATCCCCGATTGATCCTAGGGAAGGGTTACAGGCACGTTGGCCTGGGGGGGTATGGGCGCACTCACCGGCTACACAAACAAGCCCTTTTATCCCAATGGTCTAGTGGTTGGGATTCTGACATGGTATCAGAGCGAAGGTCTCGGGTTCGAATCCCGGTGTTTGCACTTCGGGCATCCCAGCGCGGGGGGGTGTCAGAGGTCCACTGGTGATCCCCGATTGATCTTAGGGAAGGGTTACAGGCACGTTTGCCTGGGGGGTTATGGGCGCACTTACCCGCTACTGAACAAGCCCTTTTATCCCAATGGTCTAGTGGTTGGGATTCTGACACGGTATTAGAGCGGTCTCGGGTTCGTTTCCCGGTGTATGCACATGTAGGCCGTTGCCGCTGTGCTTAGTCCTGGGCCTCCCAGTGTGGGGGGGTGTCAGTAGATCTGCACTGTGGATGCCCGATTGATCCTGGAGAGGGTTACAGGCGCGTTTGCCTGGGGGGTTATGGGCGCTCTCACCCGCTACACAAACAAGCCCTTTTATCCCATTGGTTAGTGGCTGGGATTCTGACATGGCATCAGAGCGAAGGTCTCTGGTTCGTATCCCAGTGTGTGCACTTCGGGCATCCCAGTGCGGGGGGGTGTCAGAGGTCCACAGGTGATCCCCGATTGATCTTAGGGAAGGGTTACAGGCACGTTGGCCTGGGGGGTTATGGGTGCACTCACCCGCTACACAAGCCCTTTTATCCCAATGGTCTAGTGGTTGGGATTCTGACACCCTGAGCGCGTGGCGGGCAGAAAACCGCCACGGGCCCAGAGTGCGTGGCGGGAAGAAAAAACGTCGCGCGCCACGGGGCGCGCGACAGACAGTACAGCAGTAGCGGAAGCATGTGGGCCCACAGGCCAGGAGCGCAAAGGCTCTAATACCATGTCAGAATAGTAGCTAGAACTTAATAGCCATAGTTAGGGTTTTTGGTTCTAGCATGAGAGTCGAGATTGTTTGGCCAAAGAAGATGATGCGCAAGCAGGAGGGGTACAAATAACAAGCCCTAAAAGGGTTATACCCACTATTGAGTACCCCACTGCAGACTAGACAAACATAATGTTCTTACACCCCCTCCGCATAAGGGCCTTTTATTTTGTCGGTCCGTTAAGGACCCGAATTTTGCCTCAATTCAATTTAAAACACCCCCTCTGTTGTACTATGCTATAATGAGATGTGTTTAATTGGTAAGCTGTTCAACGAGACCAAGAAAAAAAAAAACCAGATTCACAATGCCACATCAATAACGCGTTTTCGCCACCCGTCCCGTAAGAAATGACGACGTACTTGTCACGATTGGGCATTACTGAACACGCGAATATGGAATCAATGAGAATGGGGTACGAGAATGTGATATTGTGTCTTTGCGTTGTGAAGGAATCCGAATTTCAATATGTTGGAGACTAGGAACTTGGTGAATTTTGACTCAAGGCATGTAGGGCAGCTCCCAATCTCCTTCGCTGCCCCCTTCACCTCCAATCCCTTCAAGCACCCATCCTTCACCAACTTTTGCAGCACTCGAATGTTAATGTGACACAACCTCTCGTGCCACGTCTCCCAATCGGCCTCACCACTCCCAGATGAAGCCTTTGCCCATGCAGCTGTCCCATCCACACCAGCAAGCACCTCACCTTGTGGCTGCTAAGGCTGCTGCACCTTCTTGACTGCATCCAGGGCCCCATCAGTTGGTGCAATCTCCTCTCCTCCCGCAGTTGCTTTAGCCGCTGCCGCTGCCTTTGCCGTTGCTAGTGGTTTCCCATTCCAAGGGATGATGGACAGCTGCTAGAGTTCCTTAATGCAGCTGCTCTTCTCCTCCAAGTCCCACAACAGCAACTTCTCAAGCTTTGCACGTCAGCTCGTTGGGCCGAATGTAACCTTAGCCTTGCTTTTCTGCAACCGGCGCACGAAAAGAAGGTTAGCGGACAAAACTTCAACCAACAGCACATTCCCCAGCTCCACAAGCCCTCCATTGGCTCCCATGACCTTGGCATTTCTAACACCAATCACAGGGAGCAAAGCACCTGAAGCGGCAGCCACAAACTTGATCTTCCCAGGGGGTTTTACCTCGTCAAGAAAATCTGCCCGTGGGGTCATGTGACTTGTGCAACCTGAATCTATCGCTCAGTGGGTGAGGGGGTGCATCACAACCTTCCCAACTGAACCCATATCACCCCCACTCCCTTGCACATCCTCAACCATGAGGAACATCCCAGGGTCGGCTTTACCTTGTGCACCATCATCTTATGCACCTGAACCTTGCACAGCGCCACCTCGTGCACGTTCACCACTTGGTGGCTTCAAGCCTGGGGGCGCCCATCCCTTAGGCCGGCTGAAACACTTGAACCATGGGTGTCCAGCCTTCTTGCAGTACCAGCACGCACCCTCCATTTGGGTGCTCCCCCTGCCTCCATAGCTCCCATGCCCCTCATTGTAGTCACCTCGGCCTCTCTCTCAGCTTAAGCCTCTCCCACGGCCTCGGCCTCTCCCTCCCCCTCTTCCTCTGCTGCCTCCTGCAGCTCCATACCCCTCAGCAGTTTTGTTGGCAGCACCACCTCCCGTGTGGTGCTCGCGGAAGTCCTCCTGCAGGATCTGCTGCCGTAGCCACCCTGGCGTCCACTTGTTCTGTTGAACGTTGAGGGTGGGGATGAGGTTATCACACGAGTTGTTGAGCACCGAGATGATCTTGGTGCATTGCTGCATCTGCGACACCTCGCTGCCCGCCGCTGCCATCCCTTGAATATGTGTCCTTGATCTTGTCAAGGACCGGCTTCACATCATCTCCTGATCGCATGGAGATGGCCGCCAGCTCCTTCTCGAGCACGATCACCATGGGCAGCGTGTTGGGCTGAATCATGTCGCGCAGTAGCTTCCACGCCTTTGGACCGGAGTTGTCCAACTCAACCAGGTCCTTGATGTGCTGGAACATGTCGTTGTTGACCGATTGCAAGATGAGGTTGAACAACACCGCGCTCCGCTCAATCCACCAATCCCGAGCATCTCCTTCATCGGGCATCTTCTCTTCTCCCATCGCAAGTTTCAGCAGCTTGTAGCGCTTGAAGACGCTCCTCATCCGCCCGCTCCATTCCTCGTAGTTGGAGCCATCCAACGCCTCAATCCTGGATGGTGGCGGCGCACTCCTCTTCTCAGCTGCTTCTCCACTCCCTTGACTCATCTCCTCAGCTCCGAATCACAGGTTTCAGCTCCCCCTTTGCTGTCCACACTGAAGTCCCAGACAATTTCCACAAGTGTCGGCGCCAATGAAATTTCGGCAGAGTTTCCCCTTAGCGGAAGTCATATCAAACCTCCGGAACTCCACTTAGGCACGCCCACAGGCCATGGTGGGTCTAGGAGGGTCTTCACACTTTAGTAGACTCTCCAAAAAGTCCTTAATCAGCTCTGATACCACTTGTTGGAGACTAAGGATGGAGTCTATGAAGATTAGGAGCCGAAATATCTCAAAATCGTTGGGCCTAGTTTCTTGACAGAAAAGTCGAGTTCACAAGAAACGCCGTCGACAAAACTTTCACAGCTAAAACTTCCTTAAACTCAAATATGTTGTAGCCCTAGTCCGTGGCTACAATTCCCAATTTGAATCGTATCAAGAGGTGAAGTAAATCTCGACTTATCAATTTCGGTGCAAAGGGGTATATGCAGCCATAAGAACTTAACTCAATCACAAGAGTCTCACAAGTTCCACAATTACTACACAAGAGAGTTTGAGCACCAACAAACCAGGTAGAAGGGGATGAGGAGGACGAGAGGGAAGGTTCCAAGAGAGTCCCCAACCAAGGAAACCCCCATGCCACACAATTCCCATCTCCATAGGCAACCCCACCTTTACTTTTGTCACTTTCCCAACCTCCACAATCCGCCTCACCCAAGTTGACTACACTTGCCAACGTGGTTTGGCTTCACCCAACCACTTGGCAGCATCTACAGTGATGTTGACAAATTTCCCAACCCCCAAAAGTCTGTACCCCATATGGAGTCAACCCCTCAACTTCCCATAGTCACCACAACCAAATATCAAAAGCATACGAACTTCAAACGTTCGTAACTTTCTTGTTCGTGCTCCGATTGAAGTGATGCTTGGCTTGTCGGAAAGCTCTTGAGCAGAGGAGTCACTTCAGATATCTGCTCAAGTCAAATAGCATTCACACACACTCAGAAAAACCAAACCACATCAAACACAAATTTTTGCACACGCTCACACCACGCATGCAACGCACGAACATGTGATGGGAGGCAGACAGACGTGAATGCAAATGATAGCATCACATAACACAATATACAAAAATTTAGAGTTTCTTCACCACTCCACTACACAATCCATCTTTTAGTAATTAATATTTGTCCAGAGTTCTGCACTATATGCCATTGAAGAAGACCCCACATCCCTTTTTTAGCAACTTGGGAGAAGACCTTCAAGTCTTCCAACAAGAAGATTATGGTGTTAGGAGGAGAAAATGGCAAGAATAAATACCAGAGTGGTGGAAGTGGTGGAACGAATAGTCCTTAAGGTCCACCATTATCAACTTTAATATTTGGCCATGCTTCAACAACTGCATTAGCAACTGGATTAGGAGGCACAGATGGTTTCCCGTCACTTTCGCTAAACCCCGGAGATAGTTCCTGCTCAGGCTCGGTATTGCTTGTTCACAGGGCGTATTCCTATCCTCGTATCAAGAGAACCTCATATCAAGCTCCCACTGAAAATTCCCCTAAACCCAAAACTTCTCACTAGTTTTACCAGGCAAAAGGTACAATCTTCATACGAGGTGGCCTGATATGAGGCCGTAGAAATACGTTCTCATAGTTCAACAAGGCATGCAATGAATGTAGCCGTTATTCGCACGAGCACAAGCATCAGCATTAGTGAATATGGGGACATCACATATTTGTGTTGACGGTACATCATATGTGCAACATCAACAGCAACCCATGGCTTATCAACTTCCGCCTCGGCAGCATCCACAGAGCTACTTTGCCTTCATACCCATTTGTGTGAATTCTCTTGTTCAACAACAACAACAACAATAGCAACAGTAGGATGGGGATGCAACACTCAGAGACATTACAAGATGTCAGACGCACATGTTCAACATTCTTAAGTTTCAAGCTTCAAGGCACTTCGACGGCAAGGACTTCTTAGCCTGGTATTGCGAGTTCAAACTCATGATGGAAGTGGCTCAAATATGGGAGTGATTCTTTGGAGAAGCATAGTTTCCAACTCAGGGCACACTAGATGAACGACTCAACTTGGTCCTTCCTCAACGTCTCTCATCAACGAAGAAGAAGAGTGTTAGGGGATACATGGAGTTCGGAACCCTGCAACATTGGCATTGTTGGTGCAACCCTACGGTTTGCACTCGGCTTGTTGTCCGTGTGCGTGCATGTGTGTGTGTATGGAATGGTATGAGGGCATGGGATAATATATATTTCATGCTTATAATTGTGTGTGAATGTTGATTCATGATGTCGAGTGTGTGTGTCGAGTCAATAGCGAGTTATCGCTAGACGCGTGTTACGCGGTCGTTTGTGTCTCGCACGCGGTTTTTATTTTGTCGTGCGCGGTTTCTATTTTGTCCTGTGTCGAACGTTCGGCGTGTCGCAGGTGTGTGTAGAAGACCCATCAAGAACTCAAGGATGAGTTTGTGATGAAGAGCCCGAGCCTTGGTGTCAAGCCTCAAGTGATTTCGAAGCTCGCCAAAAGGGTGCACCTCAAGATATTGAAGATAGTTACATTACTTTGTGTAGTGTAACATTTCACTTGGTGTAGGCCCTAGTGAAGGGTAGTTTCGAGACCCTTCGTGGTTGGGGACAGTGTGGCACTGTTCCACATCACTGTACCTTGGCTCTTGGGGTTCGTAGGAGCTGGGAGTCATTCCCAACTCGTAACTCTTCCTAACTCTTCCTATCTTGTGTTCTAAGACTATGTTGCTGCCATAGTGCTGTTCGTTCAAACCAACACTGTGTCGTCAATACTTGGTGAAATTGTGCGATCTAAATTGCCTAGTGTAGGCGAGAATAAGACGCTCCAGATCCAAGTTGAACCAAGTCATTTGATGTCGTGACCAGAACGCTATGAACGTTTGAAGCTGCTGTGCAGAAATCCAGCTGTGCACTCTATCTTTCGTTTTAGGTACATTGGAGCCTATTGTGACTATAACAGGCATGGCAGCACTTGAAGCAGTTATATCAAGCTGTAGTCAGCGTTACGAAAAGCAGACCCATGCTGCAACTCTTGACATAGCAAATAGAAATAAGGAGAGTCAGCACTGCTCTACATTTAAAGATGTAGAGAACTACGTGATCAATATATGTGAAGCGCTCTGGCGATATGTTCGTCATTGTAGCTATTGCTGAACTTGGTCATCAGTGGCTCAAGGAAAGCTATTTTCTTCGTACCTAGGGCAACGTCTCTGATATGCACATCAAAATCTCCTTCCTCTCTGTGAGGCCACTCCCAGTGAGGGGAGTGTAAAAAGCACATTGGAATTGGCCTCTGGTTTTGCCAGAGGTGCTACAAGCAAAAGTGTTTAGGAGGCGTGGGTGCACTGACCTACCACACCAAACATGCCCTTTGAGCCAATTGGTTAAAGCTGCGATCTACATACCTCACGGGACAGGCGTTGGTTTATCACTTGAAAACCGGGTGACCAAGTACCTGTCTGTGAAGAAACAATCGAGGCGGAAAGAGGGAGGGGACTGGGGGTTCCCAAACCAATGGAGACCCTGTTCGATAGCACGTGTCTTGCCCGCAATGGAACGGGACATAAGAATCACAGCACCTTCTCATGTGCTGACATAAGAAGTTGCGCTCAATTTCGGTCTTCAGCACATAAGAATGGACACCTTCAGCACATAAGAATCACAGCACCGCGTGACTCTCAGGGCCCCCACAGGCTGCTCATAGTGAGGGCAGTGTGGAAAGGACATAAGAATTGGCCTGTGATTTGGCCAGAGGGACTACAAGCAGAAATAGGACACTGTTCCTCTGAGATTGTTTCACAATCATGGAACTTGGCAATCAACTTTTGTAGAAGATAAAGGAGAAGCAGAGATAGTAGCAATTCACCTGGCTATGCTTTGACCTGTCAAACTCATATGCTATAGTCTGTGTAGGCTGTAATGGGGTAGACAATATGGGGTACAACACTTTTAGGTTTTCCTACTTGTACCCACCTGCTTGCTAGTTCATTCATTCCTCATTTCTTCACATGGTATAGAGCAGGTTCCCTAGTGGGAACGCTTCCTTGGGCCCACCACTGAAATTTTTTTTTTTCTGACCGAAGCGCGAGTCGCCCCTGCCCAAGGCGCGCCCCGTGGGCCGCCCTCTCAACGTGTCCCCTGCCCTTAGCGGCCCGTCGCGCCCTTCTAGAGGCCCCTCTCACGGCCCCTCGCGCCACCCCTAGCGGCCCCGTCGCCGCCCTTAGCGGCCCCGTCGCCACCCTTCGCGGCCCCGTCGCCGCCCCTAGCGGCCCCGTCGCCGCCCTTTGCGGCCCCGTTGCCGCCCTTCAAGGCCCCTCGCGGCCCCTTCGCGGCCCCGACGCCGGCCCTAGCGGCCCCGTCGCCGCCCTTCGCGGCCCCGTCGCCGCCCCTATCGGCCCCGTCGCCGCCCTCCGCGGCCCCGTCGCCACCCTTAGCGACCCCGTCGCCGCCTCCAGCGGCCCCGTCGCCGCCCCTAGCGGCCCCGTTGCCGCCCTTTGCGGCCTCGTCGCCGCCCTCTCGCGGCCCCAGTGCCGCCCTCTCGCGGCCGTGTTGCCACCCTCTCGCGGCCCCGGTGCTGCCCTCTTGCGGCCTCGTCGCCGCCCTTAGCGGCCCCGTCGCCGCCCCTTGCAGCCCCGTCGCCGCCCCTTTCGGCCCCTCCCCGGCCCCTTTACTGCCGAGCCGCCGAACCACCGAGCCGCCGAACCACCGGGCCGCCGAGCCGCCAAGCAGCCGAGCCGCCGAGCCGCCGAGGCCTCCGTCGAGCCGCCACTACCGAGCCGCTGCCGCCGAGCTGCCGTCGAGCTACTACTGCCACTACCGAGCCGCTGCCACCGCGGTCGCAGCCCTGTTCCTACCGGCGCGCCCCGGCCCTACCCACCCGGACTGGTGAGAGCACTCCCTGCTAGACCACTGCTGTCATGGCTACCCCCAGTGTCCTTACCTTTGATGCTGAGTGTGAGAGTACGACGGCTTATGCCAGCTATGCTTGCTTGCCTCTACTTTATCATGCTATTTCTAGCATAGGATAATCATATGCATGCATGAATTGCTTGATTTCCTAGGCTAGGTGCTTTCCTATATTTTATTATAGTTATAGCACCGAGCTAGGTTGCGTGCACCGAATTCTGGCTTTTCGGTTGCCACCGAATTGCCTTCTACCGAATTCGGTAAGGATCTGTTCGGGACGCTTCGCGACCCGCGGAACCTTCGCGTAACACCTGGTTACGGGGCCTTGTGTCGAGCCTATTTATAGCCTCGTGTTGTACCTAGGCGATCATTCAATTCAATTTGAATCATCTTTTCTGAGCTCGATCCCAGATCCTCACACTGAGGGTCGTGCTGTTGACTTCGAGGTCTGGGTCAATGACCTACAGCTCTTCCTACAGTGCGATAGGGCAGACGGACTCTCCCTGTTCGATCTCACCCCTGGTGCCTCTCCTGCCCCGCCTGCTGATGCTGACAGCACTGTTCGCTCACACTGGGCCACACGCGATTTTGCTGCCCGTCTTGCTGTGCGTCGCCACTTACCGACCGCTGAGCGTGCGCACTTAGTCAGTACAAGAGTGCTAACACCTTGTACGACGCTGTAGTTGCACGCTACTCTTCCCCTGCCACTGCTGCCCTTAGCCGCCTCATGCTGCCGTACCTGTTTCCTGACCTCGCCGCCTTTCCCACAGTCGCTGACCTCGTTACGCACCTTCGCACTAGTGACACCCGCTACCATGCTGCGCTTCCTGCTGAGTTCTGCACCAAGAACCCCCCCACCATGTACATCACCCTCTACTACATAGTTGCCCGGCTCCCGGACTCCATTCGCTCGGTCAGGGACCACTTCCTCTCTGTTTGCCCCACCACACTCACAGTTGACCTCCTCGAGGAGTGCCTCCTGGTAGCTGAGAAGAGTATAGTCGTTGTAGGAGCCTCTCGAGGTGACCCTCGTGCCCCTGTCTGTGAGGGGTGCTCCCCCTCCCCCCTTTTGCCCTCAATAGCCTCTGCTGCTGCCGTCGACTTTGTTGGCACCGAGTCGGTCGGCGCTGCGTCTGCCCCTAGCGGGCGATGCCGCACCTGCAAGGGCAAGGAGGGCAAGGGCGTTGGAGGGGCTGGCGGGGGCGGTGGAGGTGGCGGTGGAGGAGGCAGAGGGAGTGGGGGTGGTGGTGGGAGTGGTGGCGGGGGTGGGGGCTTCGGTGGTGGCGGTGGTGGCGGAGGCGGCGGCGGCGGTGGCGGTGGGAGAGGAGGAGGCGGTGGCGGCGGTGGCGGAGGTGGCGGCAGAGGAGGTGGAGCTAGTCGAGGTGGCTCTGCGCAGCGGGGTGGCTTCGGTGGTGGTCAGCGCCAGTAGCAGCAGCGCACTCGTGAGACCCTGCCCCCCCAGCAGCTTCGTGAGTGGTACGCTTCGCGTCAGCGGGGTGGGGGTACTGGTCCCTATACCTACGTCCTGCGTACCGGCGACCGTACGGGTGAGCAGTGCGTGGGCTCGCACCCCACCCAGCGCTTCTTCGGCCGCCTGACGGACGCCTGGCGTCTCCAATTCCCTGACGCCACTGAGATCCCTCGCTGGGGAGAGCTGCGGAGGTCGGAGGTTGCTATCTTTGATCTTGATTATGATGCTATTCTTGCTGCCATGTATGCTGTGTCTACTAGTGATGAGAGTGACTGTTACCTGTGTGTTCCGCCTGACCCGGGCATTGAGGCTGCTGCACTAGGTGCTGGTGAGGCTGCTGCTCTAGGTTCTGGTGAGGCTGCTGCTCTAGGTGCTAGTGCGTCTGCTGCCCCAGAGGCTGGTGAGTCTCCTCTCTCAGGTACCACGTCGACTCAGTCCTTACACACCTTCACCCTTGACTCGGGTGCTTCCCGCTCCTTCTTTCGAGACCGCACCACACTTACGCTGCTTAGTCGGCCGTTTGCTGTCTCCCTGGCGGACCCCTCTCGGGGTCCTGTCCTTCCTACCTTCTCCACTGTCTTGCCGTGTCCGGCAGCCCCCTCTGGCACCTTGTCGGGTTTCTACCTCCCCTCGTTCTCTACGAACTTGGTGAGTGGTGCTGACCTACAGGATGGGGGGGTTGACCAGTTCACTCTTGCGAGTCAGCGGGTGACCCACTGTACGTGGGCTCGGACGGGCCGACACTTGGCCACGTTTACGCGTCGGCTGGGGTCGAGCCTGTACACACTAACTACTGAGTCTTCTCCGGATGCTGAGTCTGGTCAGGTAGCTGCGTCGAGTCAGGTGTTTGCTGCAGCGTCCAGGTCTGGTTCTGAGTCTGCTCCCTGCTCGTATCGTCTCCTGTCCCACCAGACTCTCCTCTGGCACCACCGCCTTGGTCACCCCTCCCTGCCTCATCTCCAAGGCATGGCCTCTCATGTCCTTGTCTCTGGTCTCCCCCGGTCCCTCCCTGCCCTCCCTGCGGGGCCTGCCCCTACCTGCGTTCCCTGCGTCGAGGGGCGGCAGCGCACCGCCCCTCACTCCTCCGAGTTTCCTCCGACAGAGCTCCGTTGCAGACTCTTCACATGGTCGTGTGGGGCCCCGCCCGCGTCCGTGGCCAGGGTCATGAGCGCTACTTCCTGTTGGTGGTTGACGACTACTCGCGTAACACCACGGTGTTCCCCTTGCGCAGCAAGGGTGACGTCACTGAGGTGTTGATCGACTGGATCCGCGCGACTCGTCTCCAGCTCAGAGAGAGTTCCGGCTCGGACTTTCCTGTTCTGCATCTGCACTCTGACAGAGGCTGGGAGTTTTCCTCTGCCCTTCTCGGAGCCTCGTGTCATGCACGAGGCATCCGCCAGACCTTCACGCTTCCGGCCTCTCCACAACAAAATGGGATTGCTGAGCGCCGCATTGGCATGGTCATGGACGTCGCTCGTACGTCCATGATCCATGCGGCTGCTCCCCATTTTTTGTGGCCGTTTGCGGTTCGGTACGCAGCGCATCAGATCAACCTTCAGCCCCAGGTCTCCTTCCAGGAGACCTCCCCTACCGCACTACACCCCTCCCCCCGGTAGACCCCCTCCCCTCTTAGGGTCCTGCCCAGTTAGGTGTGTCCTAGGTAGACGCAGTGGAGCCTGTCGAGGTAGCTGTTGACTCTCGTACTACTAGGGGTGCTGAGCCTGGGGGTGCTGAGTCTGGGGGTGCTGAGCCTGGGGGTGCTGGGTCTGGGGGTGCTGGGCCTGGGGGTGCGGAGCCTGGGGGTGCTGAGCCTGAGGGTGCGGAGCCTGGGGGTACGGAGCCTTGGGGTGCTGAGCCTGGGGGTGCGGAGCCTTGGGGTGCTGGGTCTACTCGTGTGGCCTCTGGCGGTGCTGGGTTTGGGGCCCCTTCGGGTGCTTCGTCGAGGCGGGAGCTACCCTCTCCACAGGAGCTGCGCGAGTGGTTTGCCCGGCGCTGGAGCTGTGCTGCTGGAGCTGGAGGTGCTGCTGTTACTGCTGACCCTAGGGTAGGCACTGGAGTTACTAGAGCCATTGGTCCTGGAGGTGCTCGTACTGACGGTACTGGAGCTGCTAGGCTTAGGGGTGCTGGTGACGGTCCTGCTGGAGTTGGTGCTGCTAGAGCTAGAGCTGCTGGAGCTGCTGGAGCTGGAGCTGCTGGGGGTGTTGGCGCTGGAGGTGCTAGTGGCGCTGGTGCGTCTGAGGGTGGTGGAGTTGGCGCTGTTGGAGCTGGAGGTGCTGCTGGCGCTGGTGCTGCCGCTGGGGGTACTGGTACTGTCCCTGCTGGTTCTGGAGGCGCTGCGCGGCCGCGGCCGTACTTCGTTCCGCTCCTTGAGCAGGTTCTTGGTCTCCCGCCCTCTACTGGTCCTGCTCCTCCCTTACAGTGTCCACACCCGGTCCAGTCGCAGTCTCAGTTACAGCCCGCCTCCCCCCTACCTACTCCTTCTCCCTACACTGGTCCTACTGGAGGTCTTGTTAAGCGTCGTGAGCCTGCGTCTTGTCCTCCGTCGCCTGTTCGTGCTGCTCGCACTAATAGTCATGCTCCGCGTCCGCGTCCTCTTGCGGTCCCAGGCACACACCAGATGGCACTGCGTCCTTCCACCGCTCCTCAGCGTATCTCGTTGCCGTCTCCTCCAGAGTCCTCTCTTCCTATTCTTGCTGAACCGGAGTCTGACTCTCTTCGTGCTGCCAGTCCTACTGTCACGCGTCTCCTAGCTACTGTTGTCACTGACCCTTCTTTTGAGTCCACTGCTGCGTCTTCCTTAGTTGCTAAGCTTGTCGACTTTGCTGCTCGCTGTCGTCAAGACTACGCCGCTAGTCTCGTTGCTGAGTCTAAGTCTGTCTATCCTCCGTCCGTCGGGGGTGAGTGTGCTCTTAGCACGGACGTCTTTGAGGACAGGCAGGAGGAGTTCCAGTGTTTTGCTGCTGCTTTGCCTCATCTCGTGTCCACGCTGATTGCCCCTGAGGGAGACCCGGATGCACTTGACATCCCGACTCCTCGATCGTACCCTGAGGCGATCAAGGGTCCCTACTCCTCACACTGGCAGTCAGCCATGGACGCAGAGATGGCTTCCTGGAAGTCCACAGGCACCTATGTCGACGAGGTTCCCCCACCTGGGGCAAACATCGTCAGTGGCATGTGGATTTTCAGGGTGAAGCGGCCACCGGGTTCTCCGCCTGTCTTCAAGGCGCGATACGCGGCTCGAGGCTTCAGTCAGCGGCAGGGAGTTGACTACTTTCAGACCTTCTCTCCCACCCCAAAGATGACCACTCTTCGGGTGCTGCTGCACATAGCCGCTCAGCGCGACTACGAGCTTCACTCTCTTGACTTCAGCACAGCTTTGCTGCAGGGCAACCTGCACGAGGAGATTGTTGTGTGATGCAACCATATGCATTCACGTCTGTCACCCTCCCATCATGTGTTTGTGCGTTCTATGCGTGGTGTGAGCGTGTGCAAGAAATTTGTGTCTTGTGTGGTTTGGATTTTCTGTGTGTGTGTGTGTGTGTGTGTGTGTGTGTGTGTGTGTATGTTATTTGGCTTGAGCAGATATCTGAAGTGATTCCTCTACTCAAGAGCTTTCCGACGAACCATGAATCGTCGCGATCGGAGCACAACCAAGAAAGTTACAAACATTGGAGTTCGTATGCTTATATATTTTGGTTGCAGCTACTTTGGGAAGTTGTGGCATTGACTCAATATGGGGTACAGACTTGTGGGGGTTGGGAAATTCGAACCCATCACTGTAGATGCTGCCAAGAGGTTGGGTGAAGCCAAATCAGGTTGGTAAGTGTTGCCAAGTTGTGGTGAGGTGGATGGCATCGGTTGGAAAGTGACAAAGGTCAAAGTTTGTTGCCTATGGGGAAGGGAATTGTGTGGCATGGGGTTTCGTTGGTTGGGGACTCTCTCTTGGGACCTTCCCTCTCGTCCTCCTCTTCCCCTCCTACCAGGTTTAGTGCTACTCTAATGTTCTTTTGTGGGACTTGTGAGTATTGTGATTGAGTTAAATTTCTGTGGCAGCATACCCCCTAGTGCGCCGAAAAATATAACTCGAGATATGCTTCATATTTTGATACGATTCAAACTGGGAAATGTAGCCACGGTTTAGGGCTACAACATATTCGAATTTCGTGGGATTCTAATAGTGCACCTTCCGTCGACAACGTTTCTTGTGAAGTCGACGTTTCTGTCCAGAAATTGAGACCAACGATTTTGAGAAATTTGGGCACCTAATCTTCATAGACTCCGTCCTTAGTTTTTATCAAAGATCTGGCTGCGCCGCCCACCTGGCTTCACTGGGTCGTTTCCCCCTGGTACCCAGTGGAGCCTCCGGCGGCCAGTCTACGGTCTCCGCCAGGCGCCCCGTGAGTGGCACGACACACTAAGGACTACACTTGCGGCTCTTGGCTTTGCTCCTTCTACTGCCGACCCGTCGCTGTTTCTGCGCACCGACACCTCTTTGCCGCCGTTCTACATCCTCGTGTACGTCGACGACTTGGTCTTTGCCACTGCTGACACTGCTGGACTAGCCCACGTGAATTCCGAGCTGCAGAAGAGACACACGTGCACAGACCTGGGTGAACTAAGCAGCTACCTTGGCTTGCAGATCACCCGGGACAGAGCACAGCGCACCATTACCCTGACTCAGTCACACATGGTGCAGCAGGTCCTTCAGCGCTTCGACTTCACGTACTCCTCCCCTCAGGCCACTCCTCTGTCTACTTGCCACTCGCTCTCAGCTCTGCCTTCGGATGAGTCCGTAGAGCCGAGTGGCCCGTACCCAGAGCTTGTTGGCTGCCTCATGTACCTGATGACCTGCACACGACCTGACCTTGCATACCCTCTTAGCATATTGGCACGCTATGTTGCTCCTGGGAGACACCGACCAGAGCACATGGCTGCAGCGAAGAGGGTGTTGCGCTACTTGTGCAGTACGTCGGGCATGGGGCTAGTGCTTGGAGGGCGACGTTTAGTGGTCCTCACAGGTCACGCAGACGCTTCTTGGGTTGACGTCCAGGCTACGCAGCGGTCGTCACAGGGTTACACCTTCAGCCTTGGTTCCGGCTCTGTTTTGTGGCGGTCTACCCGCTTGTCTTCTGTTCTCGGCTCCAGCTGTGAGGCTGAGATCTACACGGGGGCCATGGCTGCACAGGAGCTACGCTGGCTCACCTACGTGCTGATTGACCTAGGAGAGCTGCCTTGTTCTCCTCCAGTTCTGTACGTAGACAACAAGGCCATGCTGGCCTTGTGTCGAGAGCACAGACTGGAGCACATAACGAAGCACATTGCTCTTTGCTAATTCCTTGCTCGTGAGCTGCAGCAGCGTGGTCAGCTGCGCCTTGCTTACGTGGCCTCTGA
Organism: Closterium sp. NIES-65; assembly: GCA_948144175.1. Classification (NCBI taxonomy): domain Eukaryota; kingdom Viridiplantae; phylum Streptophyta; class Zygnematophyceae; order Desmidiales; family Closteriaceae; genus Closterium; species Closterium sp. NIES-65. The sequence continues at coordinate 2,086,557 of CANXME010002117.1, forward strand.
GGCCAACACTGCTGATATCTTTACCAAGGCACTTCCGCCTTGTGATCATTAGCGCTTCTGTACGATGCTAGGTCTTGTGCCTACTTGGCCTCACTTGCTCACTTCTTGACCTTGCTTGTACTGTGATCTTTCTATACCTGCACTTGCTTGTTTACCTTTATATATGTTCTTGCATGTGAACTGGCCTTGTGGCCTTGAGCTTTTGCTCGGACTGTGTGGTGACGTTGTGATCCACCCTGAGCTTGCTTTGCTTTGCTTGACTGGTCTTGTGACCTCTTGTTCTCCTTGAGTTTGCCTATGGGGGTGTGTCAAACTCATATGCTATAGTCTGTGTAGGCTGTAGTGGGGTAGGCAATATGGGGCACAACACTTTTAGGTTTTCCTACTTGTACCCACCTGCTTCCTAGTTCATTTATTCCTCATTTCTTTACATGACCTTGGTTGTAACTTTAAATCCTAGTAGATCATGGAAAAGGGCCATTTGAGAACTAGAGAGAGTGTTTATATGTGTGTATGTGTGTTTGTAGACATATGCATATGTGTCGTATGTCCCTGTGTGTGTGTGTGTGTGTGTGTGTGTGTGTGTGTGTGGTATGTTAGTGCGTGCATATGTATGTGTGCATGCGCGTGCATGCATGCGTATGTATGTGTGTCTACGTGTATGCGCACACATGATCGTGTGTGCATGTGTGTGTGTGCGCGCACGTGTGTGTATGCTATACGTGTGTATGTGCATGTTTGTGTGTGTGTGTGTGTGTGTGGGTGCATGCATGTTCTTCCTTGCATGTGCGTGCATGCGTACATACATGTGTGCATATGAGTGTGCGTGAGCGTGTGCATGCGTATGTGTGTGTGTGTATGTGTGCACGCGTGTGTGTGTATGTATGTGTGTGTAGGTGTATGCATGTGTATGTGTTGTGTGTGTGTGTGTGTGTGTGTGTGTGTGACCCTCTGTTCGTGTGCGTGCATGCAAGCATGAGTGCGTGCATGCACATGTGCGTGTATGTGTGAGGCTACATAGCTCCAAATGATACTGTGCCCTTCATAGGGCTGCTTTGCTGGACGGCCGTGTCTCAAGTGAGAGCATGGGTGCAACGTCAGCGTTCATTTGTCGTATGCCTAAGCACAGCAACTATGTCTTCACGGTATGCAATCAATGACACCATTTTATGCCCATGATTCATGTGGTTTCACGTTCATCATGCCACGACTCGCTCATACTGCTATTAATTGCACCATTGACACTTAAACTACAAGTGTGAATAGGTGTTTTCCGGATTGCAGTTTGTTACTATCTCTAGTTTCACCCTTCCACTAACATTACACACTGACCGACCCCCTTGTATTATGTTGCACACAACAGTTTAAAAACTCCTTCAATCGACCTTCTCCCTCATACCTACTCCCATCTCGTCTCTCCCCTTACATGCCACAAACATTCGAGATTTTCCCCCTCGTCTCCACTATTGCGTGTGACAATTACATGCTTTGCCAGTTGCATTGTATGCCGCTACTTCTTTGACAACATAATGCCGTGCTGTTTACCATACTATGTTCCGTCCCTTGTACCTCATTAGATCTCTGAGTGTTTCTGTATTATCATGCCCTTATTCTCTTTTTCGTCCCACATTTGCACATCTCAACATTTTATCTATATCCACCGCCATGTAGCTGGGAAGTTTTATGGGGTCAGATTTTATGCAAATGGAGGGAGCAGATGCACTAAAGCAAGCATCAGAGAGGAGAATAAGAGTTTCCATCCAAGTGGCACTGGCAGAAGGGAGCAGAGGAGGCTGGGAAGGAGAGGGCAGTGGAATAGAGCAAGTTGGGAAGGCAAGTGGAGGAAATCAGATATGGAGAGGGAGAGTGGTTGTTGAGATGGGTGAGTTGAGGGAGCGATTGGCAGCGACAATGGGCGGTGCTGATATGTAGGAGGAGAAGTGGAGGGGAATGGAGCCCTGGCGAGAATGCTAAGGGCGTAGGGAGCAGAGGGTGGGTGGATTACATCAAGAATGGGAAGACTATAAGACAGCTGCACACAGGGTGGGGCGTGAGTGTAGGACAGGGTTGAATATGGTGGAACGGGAGGGAAGGAGGATGAGAAGGGGATGGAGAGGGTGAGTGAGGGGCAGGGATAGGGGGGGGGGGGGGGGAGAGGAGGGAGAGATGGAGGGGGGGAGTAGACAAGGGAGCCAGGGAGAAGGGGAGATAAGAGTAGAGGGGGAGTGGGGAAGGAGGAGGGGAGGGAGGAGATGAGAAGAGGGAGAAGATGAGGAGGGAGGAGGAGAGCAGGCTGGAGGAGTGAAGGAAGTGAGGAGGGAAGAGAGGAAGGAACAAAAGAAGAGGAATGAGAGGAGGAAAGAGGAGAGGAGGAAGGACAGAAATAGAGATAGGAAGAGAGGAGGGAGGGGGCGAGAGGAGGGAGGGGATGGGAGGAGGGAGGAGGCGCATGAATAGAAGTGGGAGAAGAGAGCAGGATTTGGAAGAGGGGAGGGAAGAGGAAAAGGATGTGGTTTTTCAAGGAGAGGTTGGAGGAAGGAAATGCAAGGTGTGGCTGATGGTGAACCGAAGTGTCAGGTGGCTGGGAAGTGAGTGTCAGCTGACTGATGAGGGGTTAATTGAAAATCAGTTCATTATATGTTTCTCTTGTCAGAATGTGATTGTTCAATGCACGCGAATTTCTGTGAATTATGGAATTGGCGTGTGAGGGGAATATGTGGCTTTTAGAGTTTCATTCACATGTTAGAGTTTGGCTTGCATCAACCCCTCACATCAACTGTGCTTTACCAGGGACCACGCGTAAAAGGAACACAAGCTGGTTCTCAATCCAGGGTAGTTATAGTCATGATTCATCATTTACTAAGTATGCAACTCATAAGAAAGGGTTCAAGGTAGATGCTGATATAGGTCAACCTTATATATCTATGATGCATGGGATGTGCAGCATTGTGATGGCTTGATTGAATCCGACGGCCAGGAGGAGCTCGCAAGAAGCAGCACTGCTGGTGGTACTCCACAGGAAGCACTGCTGCGACCATGCTCCTAGAGAACGCAATTTGGAGTGTTGACCTCCCTCAAGGACCAATACTTTCCGTCACTCAAGGAGAAATCTGCTTTTGTTTGTCAGTGCTACTAGTGCTGCCACTGCTGCCAGTGCTGCCAGTGTTGCCACTTTTGCCACTGCCGCCACTACCACCAATGCTGCCAACATTGCTACTACTGCCAACGCTGCCACTACTGCCAACGCTGCCAATGCTGCCAATGTTGCCAGTGTTGCCGCTGCTTCCACTACTGCTACCGCTGCCACTGCTGCTAGTGCTCCCAATGTTGCTAGTGCTCCCAATGTTGCTGCCGCTGCCATTGCTGCCTATGCTGCTGCAGACACCACTGCTGCCACTGCTGCCACTGCTGCCGCTGCTGCCACTACTGCCACTACTGCCACTGCTGCCACTGCTGCCGCTGCTGCTACTGCTACCAATGCTGCCACTCCTGCCACTCTTGCCACTGCTGCCAATGCTGCCACTGCTGCCAATGCTGGTGCTGCTGCCACAGCTGCCACAGCTGCCACTGCTGCTGCTGGTGCCACTACTGCTACTGCTGCCGCTGCTGCCACTGCTGCTACTACTGCTGCTGCTACCACGGCTACCACTGCTGCCACTGCTACCACTGCTGCCACAACTGCCAATGCTACCATTGTTTTCGCTGTTGCCACTGTTGCCACTGCTGCTGTTGCTGCCACTGCTGCCACTGCTGCTGCTGCTGTCATTGCTGTCATTGCTGCCGCTGCTTCAGATTCTGGAGCAGATGGCCCAGGCCCGCCCATGCCCCCTCCCATTCCACCACCGGATCCTCTGCCACCCATTCCTCTGCCCACCCCACCCTCACCCATTCCACCCATTCCGCCGCCACCCGTTTCACCATCATCTGTTCCACCACCACCCATTTCGATCCCACCCATTCCTCCGTGGCCCATTCCACCCGCATCATTGCCACCGACGCCTATTCCGTCGCCTCCCATTCCCCCAGCACCCATGCCCCCAGCACCCATTCCCCCCCCCCCCCCCCCCCCCAAATTCCACCTCCGGTTCCGCCACCTCTCATTCCACCACCACCCTGTCCGGCTTTGCCCATTCCAATCCCGCCCATTCCGTCCCCGCCACTGCCCCGCATTCCAGGGCCACCGCCCATTTCTCTGGCGCCCATGCACCCCCTAGGATCCATGGCTACCTCCGTTCCAGAAGCAGGTGATCTGGCGGGTCGGCCCATGGCCCCTCCCATTCCACCTCCGCCGGTTCCTATGCCACTCATTCCTCCCTATAACAAGGCGAATGCGATCTCGCCATCCGCGATTTTGGCCAACTCGGCAAACAGTGATCTAAACCTGATTTCGGAACACGCCCTAAGAACATTTGGGAGATTCGAACTTGGAACTCAACCTCGAATTGTGCAGCTCGTATTTCTCAATTTCCAACTTTGGGAACAACTGCAGAGAGCACGCTAGTGCTGGACACAACATGGCAGAGAGCTTCAACAACGCAACCAAATACTTGACAGCACAAGCAAGCATTATATCCTACAACCATACCTTCTTCCAACGCAGCTTCTACTCATCATGATCAACGACAGCATGGACGACAACAAGACAAATAATCTCTGCCTATGTCTTTAGTGAATTTCTATGCCTTGCTGTTCTTAGCTTTAGGATTCTGAAAGGCGACCTAAGCGATCTGCTCGAGGCGCCATAGCTAGTATCCTAAACCCTAAACCCTAAAATGCATAACATTAAGCAGGCGGCTGGTTGCAGTGCAAAGATAGTATTTTGCACCCAACACTTCCAACCGGTGAACCCGAATATCAAAGCACGAGACGCCTTGGCTTCTCTGAAGCATCTCAAGTCTGTTCAAGAATACGCCTCTTATTTTCGTGACATCGCTCAAGAAATCCCAGACCTTTCCGATGCTGAACGGATGGATCATTTCATGCGCGGGCTGAAAACGAACGTGCGCATGGAGGTCGAGCTGAGGGACTGCTCTACGCTCGAGGAAATGATACGCGTGGCTGGACGGTATGATGCTGTCCATTACGCATACAACAAGCCTCGCTTTCCTTGTAGCCCGTTCCTCCAGTTTGCTCCTCCTACCAGCCCTCTACTCCAACGGACTCAAATATGCAAGAACCTGCACATATGGACCTGGACTTGATGGAGAAGAGGAAGAGGAACCCGAGGCCTATCGTCGTGTGGTTCAAGTGCGGCAAGAAAGGACACATCTTGAAGGTCTACCACCAAAGCACCAATCTGCCCCCGATACTTCCAACGCCAAGAAACTCAATCCGCCAGTAAACTCGGGGCAACTTTCTGGTGACTATACCTGCCCCATTATCTCTTCCCTTGAAAGTCGTAACCCCTCTGTACCACTTCTCCTTTCTATGCTGATTCGCGGTCAGAGAGTGAAAGCCTTAGTTGGGAGTGGTGCTTCCTCTAGTTTCATCTCCTCATCTCTACTCTCAAGCTTTCTCTTCCAACCCAAACTGATTCCCTACCTCAAACAGTGCTGATGGCGAACAAGACCTCAATTTCATGCGGACAAGTATCATTTCCAGTTTCTTGCACTATTGGACCCTATAAAGAGAAAATTCAATTTCAGAAAGCATCCTTGGGAGACCATGAAGTGATTCTTGGACGTGACTGGCTTTCCTTAAAAAATCCCAAAATTTATTGGACTCTTGGAACCGTCACCATCTCTCACTCTGGAATAGAAATCACCTTACCTATTTTCTCCTCCTCCTTCTCTACCTCTAGTTGCTGCAACCTCTTGAAACGGCAGCTAAAAACATCTCTCAAGGACCCAAGCTCTCAATTCTTCCTCTGGTTTTTTTACAAATTTTCAGAAAAAAACCTTCTCCCTTCCCCTCCCAAGGCTGCTGAAATCCCTTCTGAAGTTCAACAGGTTTTGAACGAGTTCAAAGACATCGTCCCTACAGATCTTCCTTTTTTACTTTTTTCGAAGTGCGCCCTCGATCACCGCATCATCTTGCAGCCCGGTGTTGAACCTACTGTTCGCGCTAAGCTACTCACGATCGCGAGGCGCTAGCCATCATCCATGCAATCAAGAAGTGGCGCTACTTGTCAGATTTATATGACTTAGCTGCTGTAGGCTATAGTGGGGTAGCACATATGGGGTACAGCTTTCTAGGGTTTGTACTTGTACCCAACTTTCCCTAAGTCTTTTCATTCTCGTTCAATTTCACATGGTATAGAGCAGGTTCCCCTGTGGGAACTGTTCCTAGGGCCCACCGATTTTTTTTTCCTGCCCGGAGCGCGCTCAGCCTCTGCCCGAGTCGCGCTCCTCTCTCACGACCCCGTCGCGCCGCCCTTACGACCCCGTCGCGCCGCCTTAGCGGCCCCATCGCGTCGCGCCTCCCTAGCGGCCCTGTCGAGTCGCCCTTGCGACCCCGTCGCGCCGCCCTCGCGGCCCCATCACGTCGCGCCGCCCTCGCGGCCTCGTCGCGCCGCCCACGCGGCGCCGTTCCGCCGCCCTCGCGGCCCCGTCGCGTTGCACCGCCCTTGCGGCCCTTTCGCGCCGCCCTTGCGGCCTCATTGAGCCGCCCTGGCAACCCCTCCACGCCGCCCTCGCGGCCCCGTCGCCTACCCTTGCGGCCCCGGCGCCGCTCTTCCGGCCCCGGCGCCGACTCTGCTGGCCTCGTCGCCCCACCCTTGCGACCTCGCGGCCCCACCCTTAAGGCGCCGGTCGCCTCCCTTCGTGGCCCCGTCGCCGCCCTCAGCGGCCTCGTCGCCGCCCCACCCGGCCCCGCCGCCGTCCCTTTAGTGGCCCTGCCACCCTACGCGGCCCTGCCGTCACCACCGAGCCGCCGGCGCCACTGAGCCGCCGTTGCCGCTGTGCTGCCGAGCCACCCGAGCCACCCGAGCCGCCCGAGCCGCCGAGCCGCCGAGCCGCCGCTGCTGCCGAGCCACCCGAGCCGCCCGAGCCGCCGAGCCGTTGAGCTGCAGTTGCTGCCGAGCCGCCGAACCACCGAGCCGCCCGAGCCGCCCTGTCCGGTAAGAGCGGCACCTCTACCACTGCGCTACCCTTAGCCTATTGCTCGCGCTGCTAGTCTAATGCTGTCATGGCTACCCCCAGCGTCCTCGCTTTTGACGCTGAGGGTCGGGCCATTGACTTTGACGTCTGGGTAGATGACCTGCAGCTTTTCCTACAGTGCGATAGGGCAGACGGTCTCTCCCTCTTTGACCTCACTTCTGGTGCCTCTCCTGCCCCTCCTGCTGATGCTGACGCCACTGTTCGCTCACACTGGGCCACACGCAATGCTGCTGCACGTCTTGCTGTGCGTCGCCACTTGCCTACCTCTGAGCGTGCACACTTTAGCCAGTACAAGAGTGCTAGGACCTTGTACGACGCTGTAGTTGCACGCTACTCTTCCCCTGCCACTGCTGCACTTAGCCGCCTCATCCTGCCGTACCTCTTCCCTGACCTCGCTGCTTTTCCCACCGTCGCTGACCTCATTACGCACCTTCGCACTAGTGACATTCGCTACCGCGCTGCCCTTCCCGCTGAGTTGTGCGCCAAGAACCCCCCCCCTATGTACATCACCCTCAAGTACATAGTCACCCGGCTCCCTGACACCCTTCGCCCGGTCAGGGACCACTTCCTCTCTGTTTGCCCCACCACCCTCACCGTTGACCTCCTCGAGGAGCGCCTCCTAGCAGCAGAGAAGAGCATAGTCGCTGTAGGAGCCTCTCGTGGTGACCGTCGTGCCCCTGTCTTTGAGGGGTGCTCCCCCTCTCCTCTCTTGCCCTCTGTTGCCTTTGCTGCTGCGGCCGACCTCGTTGGTCTTGAGTCGGTCGGTGCGGCGTCTGCCCCTAGCGGGAGACGCCGCACTGGCAAGGGCAAGGGGGGCAGGGGCGCTGGAGGAGCTAGCGGGGGCGGTGGAGGCGGCGGTGGAGGCGGCGGAGGGGGTGGGGGTGGCGGTGGGGGTGGTGGCGGGGGTGGGGGTGTCGGTGGAGGCAGTGGGGGCGGAGGCGGCGGCGGCGGTGGCGGTGGGAGCGGAGGTGGCGGAGGTGACGGCGGTGGAGGAGGCGGCGGCGGAGGAGGTGGAGCTGGTCGGGGTGGCGCTGCACAGAGGGTCGGCTCCGGTGGTGGTCAACGCCAGCAGCAGCAGCAGCAACAGCAGTAGCGTACTCGTGAGATCCCCCCCCCTCAGCAGCTTCTTGAGTGGTACGCTGCACGCCAGCGCGGTGGGGGTACTAGTCCGTGCACCTACGTCCTACGCACCGGCGACCGCGCGAATGAGCCGTGCGGGGGTGCGCACTCCACCCACCGCTGCTTTGGCCGCGTGACGGACGCTTGGCGTCACTAGTTTCCTAAGGCCACTGAGATCCCTCGCTGGGGCGAGCTGTCTAGGGTGGGAGTAGCTATCTTTGACCTTGAATTTGATGCTATTCTTGCTGCCATGTATGCTGTGACTATTAGTGATGAGGGTGACTGTTACTGGTGTTTTCCGCCCGACCCGGGCACTGGGACTGCTGCTCTAGGTACTGGTGAGGCTGCTGCTCTAGGTGCTAGCGAGGCTGCTGCTCTAGGTGCCAGTGCGTCTGCTTCCTCAGGTGCTGGTGAGTCTGCTCTCTCACGTACTGCGTCGGCTTCGGCCTCCCACACCTTCACCCTTGACTCGGGGGCTTCTCGCTCCTTCTTTCGAGACCGCACCACACTCACGCCGCTTGGTCGGCTAGCTGCAGTCTCTCTGGTAGACCCCTCTGGGGGTCCTGTCCTTGCTCACTTCTCCACTGTCCTCCCGTGTCCGGCGGCCCCCTCTGGCACCCTGTCTGGTGAGTGGTGCTGACCTACAAGATGCGGGGATCCACGAGTTCACTCCTGCGAGCCAGCGGGTGACCCACTGCACGGACGCTCGGACGGGCCGACACTTGGCCACGTTTACCCGTCGGTCGGGGTCGAGCCTGTACACACTGACCACTGAGTCTCCTCCAGTCACAGCGTCTGGTCAGGCTGCTGCATCGGGTCAGGTGTTTGCTGCAGTGTCCAGGTCTGGTCCTAAGTCTGCCCTCTGCTCGTGTTGCCTCCTGTCTCACGAGACTCTCCTCTGGCACCACTGCCTTGGTCACCCCTCCCTGCCTCGTCTCCGAGGCATGGCCTCCCGTGTCCTTGTCTCTGGTCTTCCCCGGTCCCTCCCTCCCCTTCCTCCGGGGCCTGCCCCTACCTGTGTCCCCTGTGTCGAGGGGCGGCTCCGTGCTGCCCCTCACTCCTCCCAGTTTCCTCCGACAGAGGCCCCGTTGCAGACGCTTCACATGGACGTGTGGGGCCCAGCCCGTGTCCGTGGACAGGGTCACGAGCGCTACTTCCTGCTGGTGGTTGACGACTACTCGCGTTACACCACAAACTTCCCCTTGCGCAGCAAGGATGATGTCACTGAGGTGTTGATCGATTGGATCCGCGCAGCTCGTCTCCAGCTCAGGAAGAGTTTCGGCTCGGACTTTCCTGTTCTGCGTCTGCACTCTGACAGAGGCGGAGAGTTCTCCTCTGGCCTTCTGCGAGCCTACTGTCGTGCACGAGGCATCCGCCATACCTTCACGCTTCCGGACTCTCCACAGCAAAATGGGATTGCTGAGCGCCGCATTGGCATGGTCATGGACGTCGCTCGTACGTCCATGATGCATGCGGCTGCCCCCCATTTCTGTGGCCGGTTGCGGTCCGGTACGCGGCGCATCAGATCAACCTTCAGCCGAGGGTCTCCATGCCGGAGACCTCCCCAGCTTTGCTGTGGATGGGGAAGGTTGGCGATGCGTCTACGTTCCGTGTCTAGGGATCTCGGGCGTTTGTCCGCTACTTGTCTGCGGACAAGCTGTCCCCTCGTGCTGCTCCCTGCGTCTTCCTTGGCTTCCCCCCTGACGCACCAGGGTGGCAGTTCTACCACCCCACCTCTCGCCGTGTTCTGTCCTCCCAGGACATCACGTTTGACGAGTCGGTCCCCTACTACCGTCTTTTCCCCTACCGCACTTTGTCCCTCCCCCCGCCACCGCTCTTCCTTGTGCCAGGTCCCCCCCCAGTAGACCCCCTTCCCCCTCAGGGTCCTGCCCCTTCAGGTGTGTCCCAGGTAGACGCAATCCAGCCTGTGGAGGTCGCTGGTGACTCTGGTGCTGCTGAGGGTGCTGAGCCTGGGGGTGCTGACTCAGGGGGTGCTGAGCGTGTGGGTGCTACGCCTGGGGGTACTGAGCTGGGAGTGCTGATCCTGAGGGTGCTACGACTAGGGGTGCTGAGCCTGGGGGTGCTGAGTCTGAGGGTGCTGAGCCTGGGGGTGCTACGACTGGGGGTGCTGAGCCTGGGGGTGCTAGGAGGTGCTGAGCCTGGGGGTGCGGACCTTGAGGGAGCTGGGCCTGCTCGTGTGGCGTCTGGCGGTGCTGGGCCTGGAGGTTCTCCGTTTGCTCCATCTTGACGAGAGCCACTCTCTCCACAGGAGGTGCGTGAGTGGTTTGCCCGGTGCTGGAGGCGCGCTTCTGGAGCTGGAGGTTCTTCGGCTGCTAAGGGTGCTAGTGCCACGGGTCCCGGAGGTGTTCGTACTAGGAGTACTGGAGCTGCTGGGCCTGCGGGTACTACTGGAGCTGGAGCCATTGCGTCTTCTCGTGGTTCGACTAGAGCTGGAGCTGCTGCGAGTGTTGGCGCTGGCGGTACTGGAGGCGGTCTTGCTGGGGGTACTACTGGTGCTGCTGGAGATCCTGGAGCTTCTCGAGCTGCTGGGGGTACTGGAGGTGGAGGTGCTGCTGGCGCTAGTGCTACCGCTGGGGATGCTGGAGCTGTCCCCGCTGTGTCTGGAGTCGCTACGCCGCCTCGACAGTACTTCGCTCCGCTCCTTGAGCAGGTTCTTGGTCTCCCGCCTTCTACTGGTCCTCCTCCTCCCTTAGAGTGTCCACAGCCTGTCCCGTTACAGTTACAGTTACAGCCGGCCTCCCCACTGCCTGCTCCTTCTCCCTACACTGGTCCTACTGGAGGTCTTGCTGAGCGTTGTGAGCCTGCGTCTCGTCCTGCGTCGCCTGTCCATGCTGCTCGCGCTAGTGGTCGTGGTTCGCGTCCGTGTCCTCCCCCTGTGCCCGCCACACACCGGATGTCTCTCCGTCCGTCCACTGCTCCTCTGCATGCCCCTTTGCCTTCTCCTCCTGAGTCCTCTCGTTCTGCTCTTACTGACCTAGAGTCGGACTCCCTTCGTGCTGCCAGTCCGACTGTCACGAGTCTCCTTGCTACTGTTGTCACTGACCCTTCATTTGAGTCCTTTGCTGCGTCTGCCCTAGTTGGTGAGCTCGTCGACTTTGCTGCTCGCTATCGTCTAGACTACACTGCTAGTCTTGTTGCTGCGTCTGAGTCTGTCTGTCCTCCGTCCGTCGGGGGTGAGTGTGCCCTTGGCACAGACGTCCTTGAGGACAGGCAGTAGGAGCTCCAGTGTTTGGCTGCTACTTCACCTCATCTCATGTCTGTACTGCTTACCCCTGAGGGAGACCCGGATGCACTTGACATCCCGACTCCGCGCTCTTACACGGAGGCGATAGAGGGTTCCTACTCCTAGAGGCAGCTATGGACGCAGAGATGGCTTCCTGGAAGTCCACAGGCACCTAGGTTGACGAGGTTCCCTCGCCTGGGGCGAACATCGTCAGTGGCATGTGGATTTGCAGGGTGATGCGGCCGCCGGGTTCTCCGTCTGTCTTCAAGGCGCGTTACGTGGCTCGTGGCTTCAGTCAGCGGCAGGGAGTTGACTACTTTCAGACCTTCTCTCCCACCCCAAAGATGACCACTCTTCGGGTACTGCTGCACATAGCTGCTCACCGTGACTACGAGCTACACTCTCTTGACTTTAGCACAGCTTTCTTCCAGGGCAGCCTGCACGAGGAGATCTGGCTGCGCCGCCCACTTGGCTTCAATGGGACATTTCCTCCGGGCACCCAGTGGAGACTCCGGCGGCCAGTCTACGGTCTCCGCCAGGCACCGCGTCACTGGCACGACACACTGAGGACTACGCTTGCGGCTCTTGGGTTTGCTCCTTCTGCTGCCGACCCGTCACTGTTTCTGCACACCGACACCTCTTTGCCGCCGCTCTACATCCTCGTGTACGTCGACGACTTGGTCTTTGCCACAGCTGACACTGCTAGACTCGCCCACGTGAAGTCGGAGCTGCAGAAGAGACACACGTGCACAGACCTGGGTGAATTGCGCAGCTACCTTGGCTTGCAGATCACCCGGGACAGAGCACAGCGCACCATTACCCTGACTCAGTCACACATGGTGCAGCAGGTCCTTCAGCGCTTCGGCTTCACGTACTCCTCGCCTCAGGCCACTCCTCTGTCTACTCGCCACTCGCTCTCAGCTCTGCCTTTGGATGAGTCCGTAGAGTTGAGTGGCCCGTATCCAGAGCTTGTTGGCTGCCTCATGTACCTGGTGACCTGCACACGACCTTACCTTGCGTACCCTCTTAGCATTCTCGCACGCTATGTTGCTCCTGGGAGACACAGACCAGAGCACATGGCTGCAGCGAAGAGGGTGTTGCGCTACTTGTGCAGTACGTCGGGCATGGGGCTTGTGCTTGGAGGGCAGAGTCCAGTGGTCCTCACTGGGCACGCAGACGCTTCTTGGGCTGACGACCAGGCTACACAGCGGTTGTCACAGGGTTACACCTTTAGCCGTTGTTCTGGCTCTGTTTCGTGGCGGTCTACCCGCTCGTCTTCTGTCCTCACCTCCAGTTGTGAGGCTGAGATCTACGCAGGGGCCATGGCTGCACAGGAGCTTCGCTGACTCACCTACCTGCTGACTGACCTCGGAGAGCCGCCTCGTTCTCCTCCAGTGCTGTACGTAGACAACAAGGCCATGCTGGCCTTGTGTCGGGAGCAGAGACTGGAGCACAGAACGAAGCACATTGCTCTTCGTCACTTCCTTGCTCGTGAGCTACAGCAGCGTGGTCAGCTGCGCCTTGCGTACGTGGCCTCTCAGGCCAACACTGCTGATATCTTCACCAAGGCACTTGCGCCTTGTGATCATCAGCGCTTCTTTACTCAGCTCGGTCTTATGCCTACCTTGCCTCACTTGCTCACCCCTTGATCTTGTTTGTACTGTTACATATATATATACACCTCTTCTTGCTAGTTTAGCCTTATATATATATGTAATCCTCCATGTGAGCTGGCCTTGTGGCCTTGAACTTGTGCTCGGAATGTGTGGTGACGTTGTGATCCACCCTGAGCTTGCTTTGCTTTGCTTGATGTTATAGTCACAATAGGCTCCAATGTGCCTAAAACGAATGATAGAGTGCACAGCCGGATTTCTGCACAGCGGCTTCAAACGTTCATAGCGTTCTGGTCACAACTTCAAATGACCTGATTCAACTTGGATCTGGAGCGTCTAAACGTCGCCTACAAAAGGCAATTTAATTCACACAATTTCACCAAGTATTGACGACACAGTGTTGGTTTGAACGAACGGCACAATGGCAGCCACTATAGTCTTAGAACACAAAATAGGAAGAGATATGAAGAGTTACGAGTTGGGAATGACTCCCAGCTTCTACAAACCCCAAGAGCCGAGGTACAGTGATGTGGAACAGTGCCACACTGTCCCCAACCATGAAGGTTCTCGAAACTACCCTTCACTAGGGCCTACACCAAGTGAAATGTTACACTACACAAAGTAATGTGACTATCTTCAATATCTTGAGGTGTACCCTTTTGGCGAGCTTCGAAATCACTTGAGGCTTGACACCAAGGCTCGGGCTCTTCATCACAAACTCATCCTTGAGTTCTTGATGGGTCTGCTGCACACACCTGCGACACGCCGAACGTTCGACACAGGACAAAATAGAAACCGCGCACGACAAAATAGAAACCGCGTGCGAGACACAAACGACCGCGTAACACGCGTCTAGCGATAACTCGCTATTGGCTCGACACACACACTCGACATCATGACTCAACATTCACACACAATTATAAGCATGAAATATATATTATCCCATGCCCTCATACCATTCCATACACACACACATGCACGTACACGGACAACAAGCTGAGTGCAAACCATAGGGTTGCACCAACAAACTCCCCCTCAGATTGTTGGCCTTAGGATATGTTGCTCTCTCAGTTCAGAGCCATCCCAGCCAGCTTGCAACACTTCCAATGCTGCTGCTCCACCAGCCTCTTAGTCATCATGTCAGCCGGCTGCCCCGTGGTCTTCACGTACCGCAACTCAACTTCACCTGCGGTCACCATGCTCCTCGTCCAATGCCACTTCACCCTTATGTGCTTTGTGAGTCCATGCAACACAGGGTTTTTAGCAAGAGCAATGGCACCCTGGCTGTCACAGTAGAGTGGGGTAGGTCCTTGCTGCTCCTCCCCCAATTCAGCCAACAAACGCCGCTGCCACACAATCTCTCGTATGGCACGGAGAGTGCCATGTACTTGGACTCTACTGAGCTCAAAGCTTGGTCAACCTGCTTCTTGCTCTCCCAAGCTGTTGGGCCTCCACCAACACAGCATATGAAGCCTCCCACACTTGTCATGTCCTCTGGTTCCGATGCATATGAAGCATCCGAGTAGGCGGTGAGGAACAAACGCCCGGGTTCAACACCATCCGCGCCCTTTTGGCGTCTTTGTGCCGCCGCCAAGTATTGCAGCCCAACGGTCGGTGTTTGGCCAAGATACTTGGCCACCCTCATTCCAGCTGCTACCTGCTCCTCATTAGCGCATTGCACAACCCTAGCCAGCTGCCCGGTAGCAAACGCGACGTCCGGTCGGGTGTTTACCGCCGCATACATGAGGCTGCCCACCAACGAGTGAAAACGGCGCCTCTCCTCTTCACAAACGCTCTCCTCCTCTGGTCCCTTCACACACTTGAACCCAGAGGGAAAGGGAGTAGCCACATGACCTTCACTCTGGCCAAAGTTGGCAGCCAACGCCTCCAGGTACTTCCGTTGGTGCACTCGCATGCTCCGCTTCTCCACGTCTCGTTCGATGTGGAGCCCAAGGTAGAAGTTCACGTCACCAAGGGACTTGCACTTGAACTTGTCATGCAGCTTCAGCATCACCTCCTTCACAAGGTCAGAGGAGGGTCAGAATATAAGAATGTCAT
The DNA here is from genome assembly GCA_948144175.1 of Closterium sp. NIES-65. NCBI lineage: Eukaryota > Viridiplantae > Streptophyta > Zygnematophyceae > Desmidiales > Closteriaceae > Closterium > Closterium sp. NIES-65. Next base: position 2,101,688 of record CANXME010002117.1, read on the forward strand.
CCACATAAACCACCATGAAGCTCCTCTGCTCCCCCTCGCCAAGCATGAACAAGGAGTGATCGGCCGTTGAGGGAGTGAAGCCGATCTCCTCCAACACTTCGCGCAGCTTCATGTACCATTGCCTAGGGGCCTGCTTCAGCCCATAGAGGGCCTTCTTCAGCTTCCACACTCTACCACTACCATCATCAAACCCCTCTGGCTGCGCCATAAAAATCTCCTCCTCAAGGATGCCGTTAAGGAATGCCGTTACGATGTCCATTTGTTTTACTACCCATCCTTTGATGGCGGCTCCCGCGAATAGGGTTCGCAGCGTCGTCGGCTTCATCACAGGGGCAAACAGCTCCTTGAAGTCCACCTTCTCCTTCTGCTGGTACCCCTTGGCTACAAGCCTAGACTTGTAGCGCTCGATCTTGCCGTCGGCATCCGACTTGATTTTGAAGAGCCACTTGGACGTTATCGCCGTACGCCCCTCCGGTAGCTCCACCAATTCAAACGTGTCATTCTCCTCGATGCTCTTCAGCTCACTCTCCATGGCCTTCTTCCACTCCTCAGCATCACTACTCTCCAAAGCCTCCTTGAGAGTTGCTGGTTCTCCCGGCATCTCCAACGGAGAGAAGAACACGAAGGCACACTCCTCGTAGTCACTCTCCTCGTCGTCTCCGACCATCATTGCCGCTCCGGCCAGGGCTGTCTTGCCCTGCTTTCCCGGCGCATCATAGGTCAGCCTATTAGGGGGTTGAACTCTCCTCTTGCCCCTTCCTTCCTCCTCAGCTGCAGGGACTTGAAGGCCTTGGCGTTGCTGCGGTGTGGCTCGAATCCGTGGAGCACTCGTAGTACGGGAAGGGAGTGACGGTGCACGCTCGCTCACTTGCTGCACCTCCTCCTCTTCTTCCTCTGCATCATTGGCCTCCTCTCCCCCATTCACAAGGGAGGATTGCCTTGTGGTTGTGCTGCCGCTGCTCAGCTCCAAAGGCAGCTCCACATGCTCCAAACCGGAACTCTTCACCTCCCCAAACCGCACGCCTATCTTTGCCTCATTCTCCGCCTTCCAATCTTTGTACATGAAGTTCTCCATGAACTTGCAGTCCCTGCTCACCAAGAACTTCTTGGTGAATGGGTCCCAAAGAAGCCATCCCTTGCTGTTTTGAGCCATGCCCAAGTGCACGGCCCACACCGCCTTGGCACCAAGCTTGTTGTGCCGAAGATGCTTAGGCACGAGCGCCATGCACATGCACCCAAACACCCGAAGCATATCCACCTTTGGCTTCCTTCCTAGCCACTCCACATAGGGCACCCATTTGTCTGCTCCCACATGAGTCAAGGCTCGGTTCTTGGCCACACATGCGCTCCGCACCGCATCAGGCCAGAAATAGTCGGGTAGCCCGGCTTCAATGAGCGACCCGCGTGCCGCCTCCGTGATTGTGCGGTTCGCTCGCTCGGCAATGCCGTTCACAGCGGCTTCAAACGTTTATAGCGTTCTGGTCACAACATCAAATGACCTGATTCAACTTGGATCTGGAGCGTCTAATCGCCGCCTACAATAGGCAAATTAAATCACACAATTTTATCAAGTATTGACGACACAGTGTCGGTTTGAACGAACGGCACTATGGCAGCCACTATAGTCTTAGAACACAAAATAGGAAGAGTTAGGAAGAGTTACGAGTTGGGAATGACTCCCAGCTCCTACAAACCCCAAGAGCCGAGGTACAGTGATGTGGAACAGTGCCACACTGTCCCCAACCACGAAGGGTCTCAAAACTACCCTTCACTAGGGCCTACACCAAGTGAAATGGTACACTACACAAAGTAATGTAACTATCTTCAATATCTTGAGGTGTACCCTTTTGGCGAGCTTCGAAATCACTTGAGGCTTGACACCAAGGCTCGGGCTCTTCATCACAAACTCATCCTTGAGTTCTTGATGGGTCTGCTGCACACACCTGCGACACACCGAACGTTCGACACAGGACAAAATAGAAACCGAGCACGACAAAAATAGAAACCGCGTGCGAGACACAAACGACTGCGTAACACGCGTCTAGCGATAACTCGCTATTGACTCGACACACACACTCGACATCATGACTCAACATTCACACACAATTATAAGCATGAAATATATATTATCCCATGCCCTCATACCATTCCATACACACACACATGCACGCACACGGACAACAAGCCGAGTGCAAACCGTAGGGTTGCACCAACACTTGACTGGTCTTAAGACCCCTTGTCCTCCCCCACTTTGCCTATGGGGGTGTGTCAGATTTATATGACTTAGCTGCTGTAGGCTATAGTGGGGTAGCACATATGGGGTACAGCTTTCTAGGGTTTGTACTTGTACCCAACGTTCGCTTAGTCTTTTCATTCTCGTTCAATTTCACACTGCTATGTTCACATGCAGCCCGTCATTGTTCTTACCGATCACTACACCCTGCAATACCTGAAGACGCAGCCCCACCTCACCCCGAGGCAGGCCCGATGGATGGAGTACCTGGAAGAGTACGTACCGAGCTGAAAATCGAATACCGCGCTGGCCGCCTCAACCCTGCTGATTTCTTGACTCGGCCTCCTCAACCTCAGCTCACCACCATCGGAAGTGTCACATGGGACGAAAGCTTTATCAAGAAATCCATCAAAGGGTTCTGCCATGACCGTTTCTATATCTACTCAGCTGCTGATGATAAATCTGTCTTCTACGAATCCCCCTTTTGGTATAAGGCAGATTCTCGAGTCATCTGTGTCCCCGGAGAGCGCAAGCTTCGTCATCTCCTGCTACGCGAGCATCATGATCTGAATGGGCACTTCGAAGTGGACAAAACGCTTGCAGCCATCTCTTCCAACTTCTTCTTGCCCAAGCTCTCTCAAGATGTTCGCTCCTACGTACACAGCTGCCACACATGCCAGTGCAACAAGGCTCGCAACGCAGCACCCTACGGCCTGCTACACCCCTTGGAAATCCCTCAGCTCCCATGGACTCATGTGACACTCGATTTCATCACAAATTCCCCTCACACCTCCTCCCATCACAACGCCATCCTCACCGTCGTGGACAAGCTGAGCAAGATGGCACACTTCCTCCCTACCTCCACCACAGCTACAGCTGAGAACGTCGCTGAACTATTCTTCAACGAGGTGGTATGTCTCCATGGCAATCATTCCGTACTAATCAGTGACCATGACTCTTGATTTGTTGACAGATTTTGGCAGTCCCTTTTCAACAGATTGGGCACCAAGATTCGTCTCTCCACTGCCTACCATCCTCAGTCCGATGGGCAGGCCGAGAGGATGAATTGAACCCTTGAAGATGCCCTGCATGCATGCGTAAGTGCACGGCAAAATGATTGGGACCAGCACCTGCCATCAATCGAATTCTCCTACAACAACACGGTGAACCATGCCACGGGACAAACCCCTTTCTTCCTCACTACAGGGCAGCAGCCCCGCACACCAGATTCTCTCGTACGCAGCAGTGACAACAAACCAGCAGCCGAATTCCTCTCCACTCAGGAAAAGACCATTGCAGCAGCACGCGCTTCCTTGCTCAAATCTCAACACCGAATGATCCGGTATGCCGATCAACACCGACGTGACATCCATTTCCTCGTAGGTGACCAAGTCCTTCTCTCCACCGCAAACCTTCCCTTGCTGCAGAAAGGTCTCACTCGTAAGCCTGCACCTCGTTTCATCGGCCCTTTCACCATCACCCACGTTCTATCTCCTCTCACCTACCGTTTGAAACTTCCACCACACATCAACATCCACCCTGTTTTTCACGTTCAGCTGCTACGTCTTTACCACATTCCTCCAGCCCATTTCCCCCTCTTACCTCTGCCTCCTCGTCCTCCTATGTTCACATCTAACTCTGTCCCATGAAACCTCTCCTCGCAGCACTTACTTCCTTGTTAAGTGGCGTGGGAAAGATTCTTCTCACAACCTCTGGATACCCGAGACAAGCCTTCAGAATGCCTAGAGAGCCCTTCAGAGCTACCTTGCATCTGCTCAAGCACCGAGGACCGTGCTTGCTGGAGAGGGGATTAATGTAACAAGGTGAAGGGGATCTCGCCGTCCGCGATTTCGCCAACTCAACAAAAACTGTGATCCGAACCTGATTTCCAAACACGCCCTAAGAACATTTGGGAAAATCGAGGTTGGAACTCAACCTTGATTTGTGCAGCTCGTATTTCTCTGTTTCCAACTTTGGGAACAACTACAGAGAGCACGATAGTGCTGGACACAACACGGCATAGAGCTTCAACAACGCGGCAAAATACTTGACAGCACAAACAAGCATAATTTCCTACAGCCATACCTTCTTCCAGTGCAGCTTCTACTCATCATGATCAACGACAGCATGGACGACAACAAGCCAAATAATCCCTACCTATGTCTTTAGTGAATTTCTAGACTTTGCTGATTGGTTCTAGGCTATGACAAGGCAAGGATATCTTGTACATAATCATAATAAACTATGCCTTAGCTTCAGGATTGTGATAGGCAAACTGAGAGACCTGCTCGAGGCGCCATAGCTAGTATCCTAGTATAATAGGATGCACCTCTGAAATGTAAGTCATCATATGATTTCTTGTAAAGCTATTTTGCTACTTGCATCATGAAATTCCCTTAAGCGTGCTTCCTACTTCTACTTCACCCCCCCCCCATTCCACCGCCACGCACCCCCCCCCCGCCGCCCATTCCACCGCCGCCCGTTCCGCCACCGCTAATGCCTCCGCCACTCCTTCCTCCGTCACCTATTTCGCCGCCACCCATGGTTCCGCCGCCTCCTGTTCCTCTGCCCATTCCGCCCCCACCCATTCCACCACCACTCCATCGCGGAAAAGAGAAGGGCGAAAAATAACTGAGAAGTTAATGCCCCGTAACTTTTCCGTTGCGTTGCTCTCGCAAAAAAAAATATCTTAGTCAACAACAGTGGTAGCTCAGGTCACTTGCGAAGTGACTTTCCCGTCACTTTCATGGCACAAACTAAACACTTTGATGCAGTTGGAAGGTATACGGTAAAGCAACTAGGGAGGTGGAAAACGTCACTTTTAAGCAACCTATGCGAAATTGTCACGAAACGCCACGTGGCATACCATACTATAGATGAAACTCAAATGTGCTGACGTGGTTGCCATCGTACTCTAACGGCAGCCGTCGGATCAGATTAAAATCGACGCACGTAAGCGTATCTTGTGGACCAATCACAGAGCATGCTGGTATGCGGAAACGATCTTCTATCGGCTAACGATTGGAATTATTAAATATTCACCGTTTCGATACAAGCTTCATATTTCTAGTTTCGCATGATTGAGCGTATACGCCTATATAATTCAAAAAAAACGTTGGCATATAAATTAACTTAAAAACCTACCCATTCCACCATTTTTACTAATCCTATAGCACAGCCAAAAATAATGACACATCCTTTAGGTGTTGCTTGTTGATATTGCCTGCAAGGAAGATAGCAAGGTAAAGCTTGTACAACACGCACTTCAAGTATGCATTTCAGCACTCACCAGATACTTCCATTGTGGTTCGAGGTATGCAGAAATGGGAAAAAATATTACTTAGTGCATTTCTGCTTGTTGATAAACCTGCAAGAATAGGTATTCCCCGCAAAACATGCAAAAACACTTTGTTGTTACGCATGCATACAGAAATTGCTCCAGTGCAGTTAGCGGTAAAAGATTTGGCAACTCACGAAACGACACATACTTAGCCATTGCATTGTATGTCGACTGAGATGCAGTTGCGACAAGCTTGGTCGCAACATTGATTAGGAGCTGCAAACGTAGGACACCATCTATTAACATGAAAGAGAGCTGCAAATATAAGCCAATGAATAGTTGCCAGGAAGTGATTAGATCATAGAACAGAAAACAAAACACGTACGCCCGTACATGTAGCTGCTGCTACAGCGCGATGGTGATGGCGCCACCTGCCATGCAACCAGAAGTCGACGACAAAGCCGTAGCGGAGGATACCAATCACGAGTTATTATATCCCATGATTTGTTAGACGTAATCAAATCGTAAAGAAATATGCGGCTTTGAATGGCGCCTAAACATCACTACATGCGCGCATGTCATTGTGAAGAATGAGGAATGAATGAACTAGGAAAGAGGTGGGTACAAGTAGGAAAACCTAGAAATGTTGTACCTGAGAAAGTTGGAACGAGAACAAGTTTAACTAGGGCCTAGGCTTAGGAGCCTAGGCCCAAGTAGGATATCGAGTGGGTTGTGCCAAGGGTGAAAGTCGAGAAAATTGAAAAGGAGGGATTCACTATAGGTTTCGAAGAACATATAGCATGAGAACAAAGAAGGTGCACCACCTAACAGAGTTTATAATAACTACACTAACTACAACTACAGGCAGTTACAACTATAAGTTCTGACACTCCCCCATAACTACCTGCAGCAGGAGTTTGTGCAGAATACAGCCTGCAGGGGTATACAAGCAGAATAATAAACAAGCAACAGCAGTTACTGCAGGCGGGCTAACTCTGGCTGGTCACCCCCTCCATCTCCTCACCCTCCTCCTTCCCCTCCCCCACACTGCTGCAGGAGCAGCAGAGAAGGGCGGAAGAGAGGAGAGGTGGAGGGACGGCTGCTGGTTGCCTCACACCCGCCACCCCGGTGCCACTCCCCCTGCTCCCCCACACCCTCACACCCTCCCCCCCAGCGGCAGCTGCAGCAGTGGGAACGAAAGGAGGAGGAGGGGAAGGGAAGTATACGACCCAACACTCCAACACCCGCCACCCCATACCCTCCCCCCCCACGGCTGCAGTGAGACAAAGGAGGAGGGGGTGGGCGGGAAGAAAGCCGCAGAGCGGCTACATAGTGTCGGCGCAGGTAGGTCAGGGGCGGCTGCAGGGAGAGCAGATGCGGAGAGCACCGTCGCGTGCCACGGGGCGCACGACGGGCAAGTTTAAGTTTAGGGCACCGTCGTGTGCCTCGGGGTGCACGACGAGCAGGGCACCATTGCATGCCACGGGGCGCACGACGGGCAGGTTTAGGGCACCGTCGCTTGCCACGAGGCGCGCGACGGGCAGAGAAGGAGTCACTCGCCAACCGGGGGCGGGACAAGACGAAAATCGCCACGCGCCCTAGGCGCGCGACCGGAAAAATAGCAGCGGAAGCATTAGGCGGGCCCACAAGCCAGGACGTAGCACGCTCTGATAGCATGAGAAAGTTGGAACGAGAACAAGTTTAACTAAGGCCTAGGCTTAGGAGCCTAGGCCCAACTAGGATGTAGAGTGGGTTGTGCCAAGGGTGAAAGTCGAGAAAATTGAAAAGGAGGGATTCACTATAGGTTTCGAAGAACATATAGCATGAGAACAAAGAAGGTGCACCACCTAACAGAGTTTATAATAACTACACTAACTACAGCTACAGCAGTTAAAACTATAAGTTCTGACAGTACCCCATATTATCTACCCCACTACAGCCTACACAGACTATAGCATATAAGTTTGACACACCCCCATAGGCAAAGTGGGGGAGAACAAGAGGTCACAAGACCAGTCAAGCAAAGCAAAGCAAGCTCAGGGTGGATCACAACGTCACCACACATTCCGAGCACAAGAGCAAGGCCACAAGGCCAGTTCACATGCAAGATCATATATAAAGGTAAACAAGCAAGTGCAAGTATAGAAAGATCACAGTACAAGCAAGGTCAAGAAGTGAGCAAGTAAGGCTAAGTAGGCACAAGACCTAGCATCGTACAGAAGTGCTGATGATCACAAGGCGGAAATGCCTTGGTAAAGATATCAGCAGTGTTGGCCTTAGAGGCCACGTAAGCAAGACGCAGCTGACCACGCTGCTGCAGCTCACGAGCAAGGAAGTAGCGAAGAGCAATGTGCTTCGTTATGTGCTCCACTCTGTGCTCTCGACACAAGGCCAGCATGGCCTTGTTGTCTACGTACAGAACTGGAGGAGAACGAGGCGGCTCTCCTAGGTTAGTTAGCAAGTAGGTGAGCCAGCGTAGCTCCTGTGCAGCCATGGCCCCCGCGTAGATCTCAGCCTCACAGCTGGAGCCGAGAACAGAAGACGAGCGGGTAGACCGCCACGAAACAGAGCCGAAACCAAGGCTGAAGGTGTAACCCTGTGACAACCGCTGTGTAGCCTGGTTGTCAAACCAAGAAGCGTCAGCGTAACCGGTGAGGACCACTGGACGTCACCCTCCAAGCACTAGCCCCATGCCCGAAGAACTGCACAAGTAGCGCAACACCCTCTTCGTTGCAGCCATGTGCTCTAGTCGGTGTCTCCTAGGAGCAACATAGCGTTCTAAGATGCTAAGAGGGTATGCTAGGTCAGGTCGTGTGCAGGTCATTAGGTACATGAGGCAGCCAACAAGCTCTGGGTACGTGCCACTCGGCTCTACGGACTCATCCGAAGGCAGAGCTGAGAGCGAGTGGCGAGTAGGCAGAGGAGTGGCCTGAGGCGAGGAGTACGTGAAGTCAAGGCGCTGAAGGACCTGCTGCACCATGTGTGACTGAGTCAGGGTAATGGTGCGCTGTGCTCTGTCTCGGGTGATCTGCAAGCCAAGGTAGCTGCGCAGTTCACCCAGGTCTGTGCACGTGTGTCTCTTCTGCAGCTCGGACTTCACGTGGGCGAGTCCAGCAGTGTCAGCAGTGGCAAAGACCAAGTCGTTGACGTACACGAGGATGTAGAACGGCGCGAAAGAGGTGTCGGTGCGTAGAAACAGCGACGGGTCGGCAGTAGAAGGAGCAAAGCCAAGAGCCGCAAGCGTAACCCTCAGTGTGTCGTGCCACTCACGGGGCGCCTGGCGGAGACCGTAGACTGGCCGCCGGAGGCTCCATTGGGTACCAGGAGGAAACGACCCAGTGAAGCCAGGTGGGCGGCGCAGCCAGAACTCCTCGTGCAGGCTGCCCTGCAGGAAAGCTGTGCTGAAGTCAAGAGAGTGAAGCTCGTAGTCGCGCTGAGCGGCTATGTGTAGCAGCACCCGTAGAGTGGTCATCTTTGGGGTGGGAGAGAAGGTCTGAAAGTAGTCAACTCCCTACCGCTGTCTGAAGCCTCGAGCCACGTAACGCGCCTTGAAGACAGGCAGAGAACCCGGCGGCCGCTTCACCCTGAAAATCCATATGCTAATGACGATGTTCGCCCCAGGTGGGGGAACCTCGTCAACGTAGGTGCCTGTGGACTTCCAGGAAGCAATCTCTGCGTCCATGGCTGACTGCCACTGTGAGGAGTAGGGACCCTTGATCGCCTCAGCGTACGATCGAGGATTCGGGATGTCTGGTGCATCCGGGTCTCCCTCAGGGGCAATCAGCGTGGACACGAGATGAGGCAAAGCAGCAGCAAAACACTGGAACTCCTCCTGCCTGTCCTCAAGGACGTCCGTGCTAAGAGCACACTCACCCCCGACGGACGGAGGACAGACAGACTCAGACTCAGCAAAAAGACAAGCGGCGTAGTCTAGACGACAGCGCGCAGCAATGTCGACAAGCTCAGCATCTAAGGCAGACGCAGCAGTGGACTCAAAGGAAGGGTCAGTGACAACAGTAGCCAGGAAACGCGTGACTGTAGGACTGGCAGTACGAAGAGAGTCAGACTCCTGGTCAGCAAGAACAGGAAGAGAGGACTCTGGAGGAGACGGCAACGGGACACACAGAGGAGCAGTGGAAGGACGCAGTGCCATCTGGTGTGTGCCTGGGACCGCAGGAGGACGCGGACGCTGAGCACGACCACTAGTGCGAGCAGCACAAACAGGCGACGCAGGACGAGACACTGGCTCACGACGCTCAACAAGACCTCCAGTAGGACCAGTGTAGGGAGAAGGAGTAGGCAGGGGGGAGGCGGGCTGTAACTGTGACCGCGACTGGACAGGCTGTGGACACTCTAAGGGAGGAGCAGGACCAGTAGAGGGCGGGAGACCAAGAACCTGTTCAAGGAGCGGAACGAAGTACGGCCGCGGCCGCGCAGCGCCTCCAGACTCAGCGGGGATAGCACCAGTACCCCCAGCGGCAGCACCAGCGCCAGCAGCACCTCCAGCTCCAACAGCGCCAACTCCAGCACCCTCAGAAGCACCAGCGCCAGCAGAATCACCAGCGCCAACACCCCCAGCTGCTCCAGCTCCACGAGCTCCAGCAGCACCAACTCCAGCAGGACCTCCAGCAGGACTAACTCCAGCAGAACTTCTAGCAGGACTAACTCAAGCAGCCCCAGCAGCACCCCCAGTCCCTGCAGCTCCAGTACCGCCAGTACGAGCACCTCCAGGACCAGGAGCAACAGTAGTACCTCCACCTCCAGCAGCACGGCTCCAGCGCCGGGCAAACCACTCGCGCAGCTCCTGCGGAGAGAGTAGCTCCCGCCTCGACGAAGCACCGCGAGAGGCCACACGAGCAGACCCAGCACCCCCAGGCTCCGCACCCCCAGGCTCAGCACCCCAAGACTCAGCACCCACAGACTCAGCACCCCCTATGACCTCTCCCCTATCCAACCTTCTTCGCAAGAGTGAACCATTCCATTGGGACTCTGACCAGCAAAATGCCTTCAATGCTCTCAAGTGTGCACTAACCTCTTCTCCTACTCTAGCCCTACCCAACCCCTCCTTACCCTACGTGATATGGACAGATGCGTCTCAGGTTGCAACGGGTGCAATCCTTTGTTAAGATCAAAGGCATGGCCTTCAGCCGATCGCCTTCGAGTCCCGCAAACTCAAACCTGCCGAGTGCAACTAAGCTACTCACGATCGCGAGGCGCTAGCCATCATCCATGCAATCAAGAAGTGGCGCTGCTTGTCAGATTTATATGACTTAGCTGCTGTAGGCTATAGTGGGGTAGCAAATATGGGGTACAGCTTTCTAGGGTTTGTACTTGTACCCAACTTTCCCTAAGTCTTTTCATTCTCGTTCAATTTCACATGGTATAGAGCAGGTTCCCCTATGGGAACTGTTCCTAGGGCCCACCGATTTTTTTTTCCTGCCCGGAGCGCGCTCAGCCTCTGCCCGAGTCGCGCTCCTCTCTCACGACCCCGTCGCGCCGCCCTTACAACCCCGTCGCGCCGCCTTAGCGGCCCCGTCGTGTCGCGCCTCCCTAGCGGCCCTGTCGAGTCGCCCTTGCGACCTCGTCGCGCCGCCCTCGCGGCCCCATCACGTCGCGCCGCCCTCGCGGCCTCGTCGCGCCGCCCACGCGGCCCCGTTCCGCCGCCCTCACGGCCCCGTCGCGTCGCACCGCCCTTGCGGCCCTTTCGCGCCGCCCTTGCGGCCTCATCAAGCCGCCCTGGCGACCCCTCCACGCCGCCCTCGCGGCCCCGTCGCCTACCCTTGCGGCCCCGGCGCCGCTCTTCCGGCCCCGGCGCCGACTCTGCTGGCCTCGTCGCCCCACCCTTGCGACCCCGCGGCCCCACCCTTAAGGCGCCGGTCGCCACCCTTCGTGGCCCCGCCGCCGCCCTCAGCGGCCTCGTCGCCGCCCCACCCGGCTCCGCCGCCGTCCCTTCAGCGGCCCTGCCACCCTACGCGGCCCCGCCGTCACCACCGAGCCGCCGGCGCCGCTGAGCCGCCGTTGCCACTGTGCTGCCGAGCCGCCGCTGCTGCCGAGCCACCCGAGCCACCCGAGCCGCCCGAGCCGTCGAGCCGCCGCTGCTGCCGAGCCACCCGAGCCGCCCGAGCCGCCGAGCCGCCGAGCTGCAGTTGCTGCCGAGCCGCCGAACCACCGAGCCGCCCGAGCCGCCCTGTCCGGTAAGAGCGGCACCTCTACCACTGCGCTACCCTTAGCCTATTGCTTGCGCTGCTAGTCTAATGCTGTCATGGCTACCCCCAGCGTCCTCGCTTTTGACACTGAGGGTCGGGCCATTGACTTTGACGTCTGGGTAGATGACCTGCAGCTTTTCCTACAGTGCGATAGGGCAGACGGTCTCTCCCTCTTTGACCTCACTTCTGGTGCCTCTCCTGCCCCTCCTGCTGATGCTGACGCCACTGTTCGCTCACACTGGGCCACACACGATGCTGCTGCACGTCTTGCTGTGCGTCGCCACTTGCCTACCTCTGAGCGTGCACACTTTAGCCAGTACAAGAGTGCTAGGACCTTGTACAACGCTGTAGTTGCACGCTACTCTTCCTCTGCCACTGCTGCACTTAGCCGCCTCATCCTGCCGTACCTCTTCCCTGACCTCGCTGCTTTTCCCACAGTCGCTGACCTCATTACGCACCTTTGCACTAGTGACATTCGCTACCGCGCTGCCCTTCCTGCTGAGTTGTGAGCCAAGAACCCCCCCCCTATGTACATCACCCTCTAGTACATAGTCACCCGGCTCCCTGACACCCTTCGCCCGGTCAGGGACCACTTCCTCTCTGTTTGCCCCACCACCCTCACCGTTGACCTCCTCGAGGAGCGCCTCCTAGCAGCAAAGAAGAGCGTAGTCGCTGTAGGAGCCTCTCGTGGTGACCCTCGTGCCCTTGTCTTTGAGGGGTGCTCCCCCTCTCCTCTCTTGCCCTCTGTTACCTCTCCTGCTGCGGCCGACCTCGTTGGTCTTGAGTCTGTCGGTGCGGCGTCTGCCCCTAGCGGGAGACGCCGCACTGGCAAGGGCAAGGGGGGAAGGGGCGCTGGAGGAGCTAGCGGGGGCGATGGAGGCGGCGGTGGAGGCGGCAGAGGGGGTGGGGTTGGCAGTGGGGGTGGTGGCGGGGGTGGGGGCGTCGGTGGCGGCAATGGAGGCGGAGGCGGCGGCGGCGGTGGCGGTGGGAGCGGAGGTGGCGGAGGTGGCGGCGGTGGAGGTGGCGGCGGTGGAGGAGGCGGCGCCGGAGGAGGTGGAGCTGGTCGGGGTGGCGCTGCGAAGAGGGTCGGCTCCGGTGGTGGTCAGCGCCAGCAGCAGCAGCAGCACCAGCGTACTCGTGAGATCCCCCCCCCTCAGCAGCTTCCTGAGTGGTACGCTGCACGCCAGCGCGGTGGGGGTACAAGTCCGTGCACCTACGTCCTACGCACCGGCGATCGCGCGGGTGAGCCGTACGGGGGTGCGCACTCCACCCAGCGCTGCTTTGGCCGCGTGACGGACGCTTGGCGTCACCAGTTTCCTGAGGCCACTAAGATCCCTCGCTGGGGCGAGCTGTCTAGGGCGGGAGTAGCTATCTTTGACCTTGACTTTGATGCTATTCTTGCTGCCATGTATGCTGTGACTATTAGTGATGAGGGTGACTGTTACCGGTGTTTTCCGCCCGACCCGGGCATTGGGACTGCCGCTCTAGGTACTGGTGAGGCTGCTGCTCTAGGTGCTAGCGAGGCTGCTGCTCTAGGTGCCAGTGCGTCTGCTTCCTCAGGTGCTGGTGAGTCTGCTCTCTCAGGTACTGCGTCGGCTTCGGCCTCCCACACCTTCACCCTTGACTCGGGGGCTTCTCGTTCCTTCTTTCGAGACCGCACCACACTCACGCCGCTTGGTCGGCCAGTTGCAGTCTCTCTGGCAGACCCCTCTGGGGGTCCCATCCTTGCTCACTTCTCCACTGTCCTCCCGTGTCCGGCGGCCCCCTCTGGCACCCTGTCTGGTCTTTACCTCCCCTCGTTCTCTACAAACTTGGTAAGTGGTGCTGACCTACAGGATGCGGGGGTTCACCAGTTCACTCCTGCGAGTCAGCGGGTGACTCACTGCACGGACGCTCGGACGTGCCGACACTTGGCCACGTTTACCCGTCGGCCAGGGTCGAGCTTGTACACCCTGACCACTGAGTCTCCTCCAGTCACTGCGTCTGGTCAGGCAGCTAAGTCGGGTCAGGTGTTTGCTGCAGTGTCCAGGTCTGGTCCTGAGTCTGCCACCTGCTCGTGTCGCCTCCTGTCTCACGAGACTCTCCTCTGGCACCACCGCCTTGGTCACCCCTCCCTACGTCGCTCCGAGGCATGGCCTCCCGTGTCCTTGTCTCTGGTCTTCCCCGGTCCCTCCCTCCCCTTCCTCCAGGGCCTGCCCCTACCTGTGTCCCCTGTGTCCCCTGTGTCGAGGGGCGGCAGCGTGCTGCCCCTCACTCTCCTTATTTTCCTTCGACAGAGGCCCCGTTGCAGACGCTTCACATGGACGTGTGGGGCCCAGCCCGCGTCCGTGGATAGGGTCACGAGCGCTACTTCTTGCTGGTGGTTGACGACTACTCGCGTTACACCACAGTCTTCCCCTTGCGCAGCAAGGGTGATGTCACTAAGGTGTTGATCGATTGGATCCGCGCAGCTCGTCTCCAGCTCAGGAAGAGTTTCGGCTCGGACTTTCCTGTTCTGCGTTTGCACTCTGACAGAGGCGGAGAGTTCTCCTCTGGCCTTCTGCGAGCCTACTGTCGTGCACGAGGCATCCGCCACACCTTCACGCTTCCGGACTCTCCACAGAAAAATGGGATTGCTGAGCGCCACATTGGCATGATCATGGACGTCGCTCGTACGTCCATGATGCATGCGGCTGCCCCCCATTTTCTGTGGCCGTTTGCAGTTTGGTACGCGGCGCATCAGATCAACCTTCACCTTAGGGTCTCCATGCCGGAGACCTCCCCAGCTTTGCTGTGGACGGGGAAGGTTGGTGATGCGTCTGCGTTCCGTGTCTGGGGATCTCGGGCGTTTGTCCGCGACTTGTCTGCGGACAAGCTGTCCCCTCGTGCTGCTCCCTGCGTCTTCCTTGGCTTCCCCCCTGACGCACCAGGGTGGCAGTTCTACCACCCCACCTCTCGCCGTGTTCTGTCCTCCCAGGACGTCACGTTTGACAAGTCGGTCCCCTACTACCGTCTTTTCCCCTACCGCACTCTGTCCCTCCCCCCGCCACCGCTCTTCCTTGTGCCAGGTCCCCCCCAAGTAGACCCCCTTCCCCCTCAGGGTCCTGCCCCTTCAGGTGTGTCCCAGGTAGACGCACTCCAGCCTGTGGAGGTCGCTGGTGACTCTGGTGCTGCTGAGGGTGCTCAGCCTGGGGGTGCTGACTCAGGGGGTGCTGAGCGTGTGGGTGCTACGCCTGGGGGTACTGAGCCTAAGGGTGCTGAGCCTGAGGGTGCTACGATTGGGGGTGCTGAGCCTAGGGGTGCTGAGTCTGAGGGTGCTGAGCCTGGGGGTGCTACGACTGGGGGTGCTGAGCCTGGGGGTGCTAGGAGGTACTGAGCCTGGGGGTGCGGAGCCTGAGGGAGCTAGGCCTGCTCGTGTGGCGTCTGGCGGTGCTAGGCCTGGAGGTTCTCAGGGTGCTCCGTCTCGACGGGAGCAACTCTCTCCACAGGAGGTGCGTGAGTGGTTTGCCCGGTGCTGGAGGCGCGCTTCTGGAGCTGGAGGTTCTTCGGCTGCTAAGGGTGCTGGTGCCACGGGTCCCGGAGGTGTTCGTACTAGGAGTACTGGAGCTGCTGGGCCTGCGGGTACTACTGGAGCTGGAGCCATTGCGTCTTCTCGTGGTTCGACTAGAGCTGGAGCTGCTGCGAGTGTTGGCGCTGGCGACACTGGAGGCGGTCCTGCTGGGAGTACTACTGGTGCTGCTGGAGGTCCTGGAGTTTCTCGAGCTGCTGGGGGTACTGGAGCTGGAGGTGCTGCTGGCGCTAGTGCTACCGCTGGGGGTGCTGGAGGTGTCCCCGCTGTGTCTGGAGTCGCTACGCCGCCTCGACCGTACTTCGTTCCGCTCCTTGAGCAGGTTCTTGGTCTCCCGCCTTCTACTGGTCCTCCTCCTCCCTTAGAGTGTCCACAGCCTGTCCCGTCACAGTTACAGTTACAGCCGGCCTATCTACTGCCTGCTCCTTCTCCCTACACTGGTCCTAGTGGAGGTCTTGCTGAGCGTTGTGAGCCTGCGTCTCGTCCTGCGTCGCCTGTCCGTCCTGCTCGCACGAGTGGTCGTGGTTCGCGTCTGCGTCCTCCCCCTGTGCCCGGCACACACCGGATGTCTCTCCGTCCGTCCACTGCTCCTCTGCGTGCCCCTTTGCCTTCTCCTCCTGAGTCCTCTCTTCTGCTCTTGCTGACCCAGAGTCGGACTCCCTTCGTGCTGCCAGTCCGACTGTCACGAGTCTCCTTGCTCTTGTTGTCACTGACCCTTCCTTTGAGTCCTTTGCTGCGTCTGCCCTAGTTGGTGAGCTCGTCGACTTTGCTGCTCGCTATCGTCTAGACTATGCTGCTAGTCTTGTTGCTGCGTCTGAGTCTGTCTGTCCTCCGTCCGTCGAGGGTGAGTGTGCCCTTGGCACGGACGTCCTTGAGGACAGGCAGGAGGAGTTCCAGTGTTTGGCAGCTGCTTCACCTCATCTCGTGTCCGTACTGCTTACCCCAGAGGGAGACCCGGATGCACTTGACATCCCGACTCCGCGCTCTTACGCGGAGGCGATAGAGGTTCCCTACTCCTCTCAGTGGCAGGTAGCTACGGACGCAGAGATGGCTTTCTGGAAGTCCACAAGCACCTACATTGACGAGGTTCCCTCGCCTGGGGCGAACATCGTCAGTGGCATGTGGATTTTCAAGGTGAAGCGGCCGCCGGGTTCTCCGCCTGTCTTCAAGGCGCGTTACGTGGCTCGTGGCTTCAGTCAGCGGCAGGGAGTTGACTACTTTCAGACCTTCTCTCCCACCCCGAAGATGACCACTCTTTGGGTACTGCTGCACATAGCTGCTCACCGTGACTACGAGCTACACTCTCTTGACTTCAGCACTGCTTTCTTGCAGGGCAGCCTGCACGAGGAGATCTGGCTGCGCCGCCCACTTAGCTTCACTGGGACTTTTCCTCCAGGCACCCAGTGGAGCCTCCGGCGGCCAGTCTACGGTCTCCGCCAGGCACCGCGTGAGTGGCACGACACACTGAGGACTACGCTTGCGGCTCTTGGGTTTGCTCCTTCTACTGCCGACCCGTCGCTGTTTCTGCGCACCGACACTTCTTTGCCGCCGTTCTACATCCTCGTGTACGTCGACGACTTGGTCTTTGCCACAGCGGACACTGCTGGACTCGCCTACGTGAAGTCCGAGCTGCAGAAGAGACACACATGCACAGACGTGGGTGAATTGCGCAGCTACCTTGGCTTGTAGATCACCCGGGACAGAGCACGCCGCACCATGACCCTGACTCAGTCACACATGGTGCAGCAGGTCCTTCAGCGCTTTGGCTTCACGTACTCCTCGCCTCAGGCCACTCCTCTGCCTACTCGCCACTCGCTCTCAGCTCTGCCTTCGGATGAGTCCGTAGAGTCGAGTGGCCCGTACCCTGAGCTTGTTGGCTGCCTCATGTACCTGATGACCTGCACACGACCTGACCTTGCGTACCCTCTTAGCATTCTCGCACGCTATGTTGCTCCTGGGAGACACAGACCGGAGCACATGGCTGCAGCGAAGAGGGTGTTGCGCTACTTGTGCAGTACGTCGGGCATGGGGCTTGTGCTTGGAGGGCAGAGTCCAGTGGTCCTCACTGGGCACGCAGACGCTTCTTGGGCTGACGACCAGGCTATGCAGCGGTTGTCACAGGGCTACACCTTCAGCCGTGGTTCCGGCTCTGTTTCGTGGCGGGCTACCCGCTCGTCTTCTGTTCTTGGCTCCAGTTGTGAGGATGAGATCTACGCAAGGGCCATGGCTGCACAGGAGCTTCGCTGGCTCACCTACCTGCTGACTGACCTCGAAGAGCCGCCTCGTTCTCCTCCAGTGCTGTACGTAGACAACAAGGCCATGCTGGCCTTGTGTCGAGAGCAGAGACTGGAGCACAGAACGAAGCACATTGCTCTTCGCTACTTCCTTGCTCGTGAGCTACAGCAGCGTGGTCAGCTGCGCCTTGCGTACGTGGCCTCTCAGGCCAACACTGCTGATATCTTTACCAAGGCACTTGCGCCTTGTGATCATCAACGCTTCGGTACTCAGCTCGGTCTTGTGCCTACCTTGCCTCACTTGCTCACCCCTTGACCTTGCTTGTACTGTTACATATATATATACACCAGCTCTTGCTTGTTTAGCCTTATATATATATGTAATCCTCCATGTGAACTGGCCTTGTGGCCTTGAACTTGTGCTCGGAATGTGTGGTGACGTTGTGATCCACCCTGAGCTTGCTTTGCTTTGCTTGGCTGGTCTTGTGACCCCTTGTCCTCCCCCACTTTGCCTATGGGGGTGTGTCAGATTTATATGACTAAGGTGCTATAGGCTATAGTGGGGTAGCACATATGGGGTACAGCTTTCTAGGGTTTGTAATTGTACCCAACTTTCCCTTAGTCTTTTCATTCTCGTTCAATTTCACATTGCTATGTTCACATGCAGCCCGTCACTGTTCTTACCGATCACTTCACCCTGCAATACCTGAAGACGCAGCCCCACCTCACCCCGAGGCAGGCCTGATGGATGGAGTACCTGGAAGAGTACGTACCGAGCTGAAAATCGAATACCGCGCTGGCCGCCTCAACCCTGCTGATTTCTTGACTCGGCCTCCTCAACCTCAGCTCACCACCATCGGAAGTGTCACATGGGACGAAAGCTTTATCAAGAAATCCATCAAAGGGTACCGCCATGACCGTTTCTATATCTACTCAGCTGCTGATGATAAATCTGTCTTCTACGAATCCCCCTTTTGGTATAAGGCAGATTCTCGAGTCATCTGTTTCCCCGGAGAGCGCAAGTTTCGTCATCTCCTGCTATGCGAGCATCATGATCTGAATGGGCACTTCGAATTGGACAAAACGCTTGCAGCCATCTCTTCCAACTTCTTCTTGCCCAAGCTCTCTCTAGATGTTCGCTCCTACGTACACAGATACCACACATGCCAGTGCAACAAGGCTCGCAACGCAGCACCCTACGGCCTGCTACACCCCTTGGAAATCCCTCAGCTCCCATGGACTCATGTGACACTCGATTTCATCACAAATTCCCCTCGCACCTCCTCCCATCACAACGCCATCCTCACCGTCGTGGACAAGCTGAGCAAGATGGCACACTTCCTCCCTACCTCCACCACAGCTACAGCTGAGAACGTCGCTGAACTATTCTTCAACGAGGTGGTATGTCTCCATGGCAATCATTCCGTACTAATCAGTGACCATGACTCTTGATTTGTTGACAGATTTTGGCAGTCCCTTTTCAACAGATTGGGCACCAAGATTCGTCTCTCCACTGCCTACCATCCTCAGTCCGATGGGCAGGCCGAGAGGATGAATTGAACCCTTGAAGATGCCCTGCATGCATGCGTAAGTGCACGGCAAAATGATTGGGACCAGCACCTGCCATCAATCGAATTCTCCTACAACAACACGGTGAACCATGCCACGGGACAAACCCCTTTCTTCCTCACTACAGGGCAGCAGCCCCGCACACCAGATTCTCTCGTACGCAGCAGTGACAACAAACCAGCAGCCGAATTCCTCTCCACTCAGGAAAAGACCATTGCAGCAGCACGCGCTTCCTTGCTCAAATCTCAACACCGAATGATCCGGTATGCCGATCAACACCGACGTGACATCCATTTCCTCGTAGGTGACCAAGTCCTTCTCTCCACCGCAAACCTTCCCTTGCTGCAGAAAGGTCTCACTCGTAAGCCTGCACCTCGTTTCATCGGCCCTTTCACCATCACCCACGTTCTATCTCCTCTCACCTACCGTTTGAAACTTCCACCACACATCAACATCCACCCTGTTTTTCACGTTCAGCTGCTACGTCTTTACCACATTCCTCCAGCCCATTTCCCCCTCTTACCTCTGCCTCCTCGTCCTCCTATGTTCACATCTAACTCTGTCCCATGAAACCTCTCCTCGCAGCACTTACTTCCTTGTTAAGTGGCGTGGGAAAGATTCTTCTCACAACCTCTGGATACCCGAGACAAGCCTTCAGAATGCCTAGAGAGCCCTTCAGAGCTACCTTGCATCTGCTCAAGCACCGAGGACCGTGCTTGCTGGAGAGGGGATTAATGTAACAAGGTGAAGGGGATCTCGCCGTCCGCGATTTCGCCAACTCAACAAAAACTGTGATCCGAACCTGATTTCCAAACACGCCCTAAGAACATTTGGGAAAATCGAGGTTGGAACTCAACCTTGATTTGTGCAGCTCGTATTTCTCTGTTTCCAACTTTGGGAACAACTACAGAGAGCACGATAGTGCTGGACACAACACGGCAGAGAGCTTCAACAACGCGGCAAAATACTTGACAGCACAAACAAGCATAATTTCCTACAGCCATACCTTCTTCCAGTGCAGCTTCTACTCATCATGATCAACGACAGCATGGACGACAACAAGCCAAATAATCCCTACCTATGTCTTTAGTGAATTTCTAGACTTTGCTGATTGGTTCTAGGCTATGACAAGGCAAGGATATCTTGTACATAATCATAATAAACTATGCCTTAGCTTCAGGATTGTGATAGGCAAACTGAGAGACCTGCTCGAGGCGCCATAGCTAGTATCCTAGTATAATAGGATGCACCTCTGAAATGTAAGTCATCATATGATTTCTTGTAAAGCTATTTTGCTACTTGCATCATGAAATTCCCTTAAGCGTGCTTCCTACTTCTACTTCACCCCCCCCCCATTCCACCGCCACGCACCCCCCCCCCGCCGCCCATTCCACCGCCGCCCGTTCCGCCACCGCTAATGCCTCCGCCACTCCTTCCTCCGTCACCTATTTCGCCGCCACCCATGGTTCCGCCGCCTCCTGTTCCTCTGCCCATTCCGCCCCCACCCATTCCACCACCACTCCATCGCGGAAAAGAGAAGGGCGAAAAATAACTGAGAAGTTAATGCCCCGTAACTTTTCCGTTGCGTTGCTCTCGCAAAAAAAAATATCTTAGTCAACAACAGTGGTAGCTCAGGTCACTTGCGAAGTGACTTTCCCGTCACTTTCATGGCACAAACTAAACACTTTGATGCAGTTGGAAGGTATACGGTAAAGCAACTAGGGAGGTGGAAAACGTCACTTTTAAGCAACCTATGCGAAATTGTCACGAAACGCCACGTGGCATACCATACTATAGATGAAACTCAAATGTGCTGACGTGGTTGCCATCGTACTCTAACGGCAGCCGTCGGATCAGATTAAAATCGACGCACGTAAGCGTATCTTGTGGACCAATCACAGAGCATGCTGGTATGCGGAAACGATCTTCTATCGGCTAACGATTGGAATTATTAAATATTCACCGTTTCGATACAAGCTTCATATTTCTAGTTTCGCATGATTGAGCGTATACGCCTATATAATTCAAAAAAAACGTTGGCATATAAATTAACTTAAAAACCTACCCATTCCACCATTTTTACTAATCCTATAGCACAGCCAAAAATAATGACACATCCTTTAGGTGTTGCTTGTTGATATTGCCTGCAAGGAAGATAGCAAGGTAAAGCTTGTACAACACGCACTTCAAGTATGCATTTCAGCACTCACCAGATACTTCCATTGTGGTTAGAGGTATGCAGAAATGGGAAAAAATATTACTTAGTGCATTTCTGCTTGTTGATAAACCTGCAAGAATAGGTATTCCCCGCAAAACATGCAAAAACACTTTGTTGTTACGCATGCGTACAGAAATTGCTCCAGTGCAGTTAGCGGTAAAAGATCTGGCAACTTACGAAACGACACATACTTAGCCATTGCATTGTATGTCGACTGAGATGCAGTTGCGACAAGCTTGGTCGCAACATTGATTAGGAGCTGGAAACGTAGGACACCATCTATTAACATGAAAGAGAGCTGCAAATAAAAGCCAATGAATAGTTGCCAGGAAGTGATTAGATCATAGAACAGTAAACAAAACACGTACGCCCGTACATGTAGCTGCTGCTACAGCGCGATGGTGATGGCGCCACCTGCCATGCAACCAGAAGTCGACCACAAAGCCGTAGCGGAGGATACCAATCACGAGTTATTATATCCCACGATTTGTTATGTGAGAATAAGCGAACAGGGATGAATGAACTAGCAGTGAAATGAGTACAAGTAGGAAACCCTAGAATTGTGTACCCCCTATAGGCTAACCCACTGTAGCCTACACAAGCAGAACATATATAATGTTTGACACACCCCCATAGGCAAAGTGGGGGAGAACAAGGGGTCACAAGACCAGTCAAGCAAAGCAAAGCAAGCTCAGGGTGGATCACAAAGTCACCACACAGTCCGAGCACAAGAGCAGGGCCAGAGGCCAGTTCACATGCAGGAGTACAGACATATATATAAAACTAGACAAGCAAGAGCAGGTATATATATATGTTACAGTACAAGTGAAGTCAAGAGGAGAGCAAGTGAGGCAAGACAGGCACAAGACCCAGCTGGGTGCAAAAGCGCTGATGGTCACAAGGCGCGAGTGCCTTGGTGAACACATCAGCAGTGTTGGCCTCAGAGGCCACGTACGCAAGTCGCAACTGACCACGCTGCTGCAGCTCACGAGCAAGGAAGCTGCGTAGAGCAATGTGCTTCGTTCTGTGCTCCAAGCGCTGCTCTCGACACAAGGCCAGCATGGCCTTGTTGTCTACGTACAGCACTGGAGGAGAACGAGGTGGCTCTCCAAGGTCAGTCAGCAGGTAGGTGAGCAAGCGAAGCTCGTGTGCAGCCATGGCCCCGGCGTAGATCTCAGCCTCACAACTGGAGCCGAGAACCGAAGACGAGCGAGTAGACCGCCACGAGACAGAGCCGGATCCAAGGCTGAAGGTGTAACCCTGTGACGACCGCTGCGTAGCCTGGTCGTCAGCCCAAGAAGCGTCCGCGTGGCCGGTAAGGACCACTGGACTCCGCCCTCCAAGCACTAGCCCCATGCCCGACGTACTGCACAGGTAGCGCAATACCCTCTTCGCTGCTGCCATGTGCTCTGGTCTGTGTCTCCCAGGAGCAACATAGCGTGCAAGAATGCTCAGAGGGTATGCAAGGTCAGGTCGTGTGCAGGTCATCAGGTACATGAGGCAGCCAACAAGCTCTGCATACGAACCACTCGACTCTACGGACTCATCCGAAGGCTGAGCTGAGAGTGAGTGGCGAGTAGGCAGAGGAGTGGCCTGAGGCGAGGAGTACGTGAAGCCAAAGCGCTGAAGGACCTGCTGCACCATGTGTGACTGAGTCAAGGTAATGGTGCGGCGTGCTCTGTCCCGAGTGATCTGCAAGCCAAGGTAGCAGCGCAGTTCACCCAGGTCTGTGCACGTGTGTCTCTTCAGCAGTTCGGACTTCACGTAGGCGAGTCCAGCAGTGTCCGCTGTGGCAAAGACCAAGTCGTCGACGTACACGAGGATGTAGAACGGCGGCAGTGAAGTGTCGGTGCGCAGAAACAGCGACGGGTCAGCAGTAGAAGGAGCAAACCCAAGAGCCGCAAGCGTAGTCCTCAGTGTGTCGTGCCAGTGACGCGGTGCCTGGCGGAGACCGTAGACTGGCCGTCGGAGGCTCCACTGGGTGCCAGGAGGGAAAGTCCCAGTGAAACCAGGTGGACGGCGCAGCCAGATCTCCTCGTGCAGGCTACCCTGCAGGAACGCAGTGCTGAATTCGAGAGAGTGAAGCTCGTAGTCGCGCTGAGCGGCTATGTGCAGCAGCACCCGAAGAGTGGTCATCTTCGGGGTGGGAGAGAAGGTCTGAAAGTAGTCAACTCCCTGCCGCTGACTGAAGCCACGAGCAACGTACCGTGCCTTGAAGACAGGTGGAGAGCCCGGCAGCCGCTTCACCCTGAAGATCCACATGCCACTGACGATGTTCGCCCCAGGAGGGGGAACCGCGTCAACGTAGGTGCCTGTGGACTTCCAGGAAGCCATCTCTGCATCCATAGCTGCCTGCCACTGAGAGGAGTAGGGACCCTCTACGGCCTCCGCGTAAGAACGCGGAGTCGGGATGTCTAGTGCATCCGGGTCTCCCTCAGGGGCAAGCAGTACAGACGCGAGATGAGGTGAAGCAGCTGCTAGACACTGTAACTCCTCCTGCCTGTCCTCTAGGACGTCCGTGCCAAGAGCACACTCACCCCCGACGGACGGAGGACAGACAGACGCAGACTCAGCAACAAGACTAGCAGCGTAGTCGAGACGACAGCGAGCAGCAAAGTCAACGAGCTCAGCGACTAGAGCAGACGCAGCAGTGGACTCAAAAGAGGGGTCAGTGACGACAGTAGCAAGCAGACGCGTGACAGTAGGACTGGCAGCGCGAAGAGAGTCCGACTCAGGGTCGGCAAGCGCAGGAAGAGAGGACTCAGGAGGAGAAGGCAAAGGGGCACGCAGAGGAGCAGTGGACGGACGCAGAGACATCCGGTGCGTGCCAGGGACAGGGGGAGGACGCTGACGCGAACCGCGACCACTAGTGCGAGCAGCACGAATCGGCGACGCGGGACGAGACGCAGGCTCACGACGCTCAGCAAGACCTCCAGTAGGACCAGTGTAAGGAGAGGGAGCAGGCAGAGGAGAGGAAGGCTCCAACAGTGACTGCGACTGGACAGGCTGTGGACACTCTACCGAAGGAGAAAGACCAAGAACCTGCTGTAGGAGCGGAACGAAGTACGGCCGAGGCCGCGCGGCAGCTCCAGACTCAGCAGGGACAGCACCAGCACCCTCAGCGACAGCACCAGCGCCACCAACACCTCCAACGGCAGGACCTCCAGCAGCACATGCAGCAGAACCACCGCCAGGACAGACAGCAGTAGTCTCAGCACCAACACCCTCAGCACCTCCAGCTCCAGTAGGACCCGCAGGCCCAGCAGCTCCGGGACCGGCAGCACCAGCACCCTCGACGGTCGACAAAGCTCCAGCTCCAGCAGCACTCCTCCAGCGGCGAGCAAACCACTCGCGCAGCTCTTGTGGAGAGAGGGGCTCCCGGCGAGACGCAGCAGCAGGAGAAACCCCAGGCTCAGCAGCTCCAGACTCAGCACCCCCAGGCACAGCAGCTCCAGACGTAGCACCCCCAGGCTCAGCAGCTCCAGACTCAGCACCTCCAGGCTCAGCAGCTCGAGACTCAGCACCCCCACACTCAGTAGCTCCAGCTCCAGTAGGACCCGCAGGCCCAGCAGCTCCGGGACCGGCAGCACCCTCAGCAGGCGAAGAAGCTCCAGCTCCAGCAGCACGCCTCCAGCGGCGAGCAAACCACTCGCGCAGCTCCTGTGGAGAGAGCGGCTCCCGCCAAGACGGAAGAACCGGAGAGCCCCCAGGTCCAGCAGGCGCAGGCTCCGCACCTCCAGGCCCAACACCCCCAGGCTCAGCAGCTCCTGACGTAGCACCCTCCGGCTTAGCACCCCCCGGCTCAGCACCCCCAGACTCAGCACCCCCCGGCCTCGCACCCCCAGGCTCAGCACCCCCAGGCTCAGCACCCCCAGCAGCAGCACCCCCAGGCTCAGCACCCGCAGCAGGACCAGACTCAGCAGCAACCTCGACTGGCTCGACCGTGTCTACCTGGGACACACCTGAAGGGGCAGGAACCTGAGGGGGGAGGGGGTCTACCGGGGGGGGAACTGGTACCAGGAAGTCCGGTGGGGGGGGGAGGGAAGGAGTACGGTAGGGGAAGAGGCGGTAGAAGGGGACTGACTCGTCGAACGTGACGTCCTGGGAGGACAGAACACGACGAGAGGAGGGGTGGTAGAACTGCCACCCTGGAGCGTCAGGGGGGAAGCCAAGGAAGACACAAGGAGCAGCACGGGGGGACAGCTTGTCCGCAGACAAGTCGCGGACAAACGCCCGAGATCCCCAGACACGGAACGCAGACGCATCGCCGACCTTCCCCGTCCACAGTAACACTGGGGACATCGCGGGCCGAGAGACCCTGGGGTGAAGGTTGAGCTGATGCGCCGCGTACCGAACCGCAAACGGCCACAGAAAATGGGGGGCAGCCGCATGCATCATGGACGTACGAGCGACATCCATGACCATGCCAATGCGGCGCTCAGCAATCCCATTTTGCTGTGGAGAGTCCGGAAGCGTAAAGGTCTGGCGGATCCCGTGTGCACGACAGTAGTCCTGCAGAAGGCGAGAGGAGAACTCCCCACCTCGGTCAGAGTGCAGACGCAGAACAGGAAAGTCCGAGCCGAAGCTCCTCCTGAGCTGGAGACGAGCCTCGCGGATCCAGTCGATCAGCACCTCAGAGACAGCACCCTTGCTGCGCAAGGGGAAGACTGAGCTGTAACGCGAGTAGTCGTCAACCACCAACAGGAAGTAGCGCTCGTGACCCTGCCCACGGACGGGGGCCGGGCCCCACACGTCCATGTGAAGCGTCTGCAGAGGAGCCTCTGTCGCGGGAAACTGGGAGGAGTGAGGAGCAGCCCTGAGGCGCCCCTCGACACAGGGGACACAGGAAGGTCCTGGTCCCGAAGGAAGGGGAGGGAGAGACTGGGGAAGACCAGAGACAAGGACACGGGAAGCCATGCCCCGAAGACGGGGCAAGGAGGGGTGGCCTAGACGGTGGTGCCACAGAAGAGTCTCGTGAGACAGGAGGCGACACGAACAGGGGGCAGACTCAGGACCAGACCTGGACGCAGCAGCAAACACCTGACCCGACGCTGCTACCTGACCGGACGTGGGGACAGGAGGAGACTCAGTGGTCAGGGTGTAGAGGCTCGACCCCGGCCGACGCGAGAACGTGGCCACGTGCCGGCCTCTGCGTGCGTCCGTGCAGTGGGTCACCCGCTGACTCGCAGGAGTGAACTGGTGAACCCCCGCATCCTGTAGGTCTGCACCACTCACCAAGTTCGTCGAGAACGAGGGGAGGTACAGGCCAGACAAGGTGCCCGAGGGGGCAGCCGGATACGGGAGGACAGTGGAGAAGTGAGCGAGGACAGGACCCCCAGAGGGGTCAGCCAGGGAGACAGCAACCGGCCGACCAAGCGGCGTGAGTGTGGTGCGGTCCCGAAAGAAGTAGCGAGAAGCCCCAGAGTCAAGTGTAAAGGTGAGGGAGGCCGAAGCCAACGCGGTACCTAAGAGCGCAGCCTCACCCGCACCTGAGGAAGCAGACTCACTAGCACCTAGAGCAGCAGCCGCACCTCTACCTGGAGCAGGAGACTCTCTAGGACCCAGAGCAGCAGCCTCACCAGTAGCTAGAGCAGCAGGTCCTATACCTGGGTCAGGCGGGACGCACAGGTGACCGGCACGGTCAGCACTAGTAGGCAATGCATACATGGCAGTGAGAATAGCATCATAGTCAAGAGCATATATATCTACCCTCTGCCTAAGCAACTCCACCCAGTCGGGAAGCTCAGCCTCGTCGCCAAACACGGTACGCCAGGCGTCGCTCAGACGGGCGAAGCAGCGGGACTGTGTATGACTACGTGTCCCACAAGGCTGACCAGTCCGAGAACCAGTGCGAATCACGTAAGAGCAGCGAACAGCACTGAGAGACCCTCCACTCTGAGCGTACCACTCACGAAGCTGGCGAGGCGTGAGAGACACGCGAGAGGGTCGCGGGAGCTGCATCTGGCCGCCACCGCGAGTAGAAGCAGCAGGAGTGGAAGTAGGAGTAGCGTCGCCACCCCTACAGCCCCAACCAGCGTACCACTCACGCAGCTGCTGGGGCGTGAGGGACTCACGCAGGCGTTGCTGGGGCTGCATCTGGCTCCGCAAGTAGAAGCAGGAGCAGGACTAGCAGCAGGAAGGCAGGCAGCCAGGCAAGCCAAAAGGCAGGCAGGCAGGCAAGCAGGCAACGCGCAGCGTGCTAACAGGGCAAGAGCTCACCAGTGGTGGGAAGAGTAGGCTCGGCAACTCAGCGGCTCGGCAGCTAGGCGGCTCGGCGGCTCGGGCGACTCGGGCGGCTCGGCGGCAAGGCGGCTCGGCAGCAACTGCAGCTCAGCAGCTCGGTGACTCGGCGGCTCGGCGGCAGGGCGGCTCGGCAGCAACTGCAGCTCAGCAGCTCAGCGACCCGGCGGCTCGGCGGCAGGGCGGCTCGGCTGCTGGGCAGCTCGGGTGCAGGGCGGCTCGGCGGTGGGGCGGCTCGGCTGCTGCAGGTGAGCGATGAAGGAGGAGGAGAAGCAGGGGAGGCCACACACCTGCCACCCCTCCGCAAGCGGCCCCCTCAGGTCGCCTCGACAGGCGACGGGAAAAGGGGGGGGTGGGTGGTGGGGGCCGGTAGGTGCAGCGGCGGGGCCAGCAGGTGCAGTTGCGGGGCCGGTAGAAGGGGACGGCAGGAGCCGTCAGGAGGGGACGGCAGGGCCGTCAGGAAGGGACGGCGGGGCCGTCACGAAGGGACGGCGGGGCCGTCAGGAGGCGACCGGGCCGCGACGGGGGCAGGCGGCGGGGCCGCGTAAGGGCCTGGGCGGGGCCGCGACAGAGCCGTCGGCGGGGCCGCGTGAAAGCCGGGGCGGGGCCGCGTAGAAAGCAGGCGGCGGGGCCGCGTAAGGGCCTGGGCGGGGCCGCGACAAAGCCGTCGGCGGGGCCGCGTGAAAGCCGGGGCGGGGCCGCGTAGAAGCCGGGGCGGGGCCGCGCGAGAGCAGGCGGCGGGGCCGCGAAGGAGCCGGGGCAGGGCCGCGTGAGAGCAGGCGGCGGGGCCGCGTAAGGGCCTGGGCGGGGCCGCGACGAAGCCGTCGGCGGGGCCGCGTGAAAGCCGGGGCGGGGCCGCGTAGAAGCCGGGGCGGGGCCGCGCGAGAGCAGGCGGCGGGGCCGCGAAGGAGCCGGGGCGGGGCCGCGTGAGAGCACGCGGCGGGGCCGCGTAAAGGCCGGGGCGGGGCCGCGACAGAGCCTGCTGCGGGGCCGCGTGAGAGCCAGCGACGGGGCCGCGTAAGGGCCGGCGGCGGGGCCCCGTCAGAGAGGGCGGCAGGGCCGCGCCAGTGAAAGCGGCGGGGCCGTAGGGAAAATGACGACCCGAGGGGTCGCTAAAAAAAAATCGCGCCTCGGGGGGCGCTTCGGTGGGCCCAAAAAGACGGTCCGTAGAAGGACCCGCTCTATACCATGTGAGAATAAGCGAACAGAAATGAATGAACTAGCAGTGAAATGAGTACAAGTAGGAAACCCTAGAATTGTGTACCCCCTATAGGCTAACCCACTGTAGCCTACACAAGCAGAACATATATAATGTTTGACATGTTAGACGTAATCAAATCATAAAGAAATATGCGGCTTTGAATGGCGCCTAAACATCACTACATGCGCGCATGTCATTGTGAAGAATAAATAATGAATGAACTAGGAAGGAGATGGGTACAAGTAGGAAAACCTAGAAATGTTGTACCCCATATTGTCTACCCCACTACAGCCTACACAGACTATAGCATATAAGTTTGACACACCCCCATAGGCAAAGTGGGGGAGAACAAGAGGTCACAAGGCCAGAAAAGCAAAGCAAAGCAAGCTCAGGGTGGATCACAACGTCACCACACATTCCGAGCACAAGAGCAAGGCCACAAGGCCAGTTCACATGCAAGATCATATATGAAGGTAAACAAGCAAGTGCAAGTATAGAAAGATCACAGTACAAGCAAGGTCAAGAAGTGAGCAAGTGAGGCTAAGTAGGCACAAGACCTAGCATCGTACAGAAGTGCTGATGATCACAAGGCGGAAGTGCCTTGATAAAGATATCAGCAGTGTTGGCCTCAGAGGCCACGTAAGCAAGACGCAGCTGACCACGCTGCTGCAGCTCACGAGCAAGGAAGTAGCGAAGAGCAATGTGCTTCGTTATGTGCTCCAGTCTGTGCTCCCGACACAAGGCCAGCATGGCCTTGTTGTCTACGTACAGAACTGGAGGAGAACGAGGCGGCTCTCCTAGGTCAGTCAGCAGGTAGGTGAGCCAGCGTAGCTCCTGTGCAGCCATGGCCCCGGCGTAGATCTCAGCCTCACAGTTGGAGCCGAGAACAGAAGACGAGCGGGTAGACCGCCACGAAACAGAGCCAGAACCACGGCTGAAGGTGTAACCCTGTGACAACCGCTGTGTAGCCTGGTCGTCAGCCCAAGAAGCGTCAGCGTGACCGGTGAGGACCACTGGACGTCGCCCTCCAAGCACTAGCCCCATGCCCGAAGTACTGCACAAGTAGCGCAACACCCTCTTCGTTGCGGCCATGTGCTCTGGTCGGTGTCTCCCAGGAGCAACATAGCATGCCAAGATGCTAAGAGGGTATGCTAGGTCAGGTTGTGTGCAGGTCATCAGGTACATGAGGCAGCCAATAAGCTCTGGGTACTGGCCACTCGGCTCTACGGACTCATCCGAAGGCAGAGCTGAGAGCGAGTGGCCTGAGGCGAGGAGTACGTGAAGTCGAAGCACTGAAGGACCTGCTGCACCATGTGTGACTGAATCAGGGTAATGGTGCGCTGTGCTCTCTCCCGGGTGATCTGCAAGCCAAGGTAGCTGCGCAGTTCACCCAGGACTGTGCACATGTGTCTCATCTGCAGCTCGGACTTCACGTGGGCGAGTCCAGCAGTGTCAGCTGTGGCAAAGACCAGGTCATCGACGTACACGAGGATGTAGAACGGCGGCAAAGAGTTGTCGGTGCGCAGAAACAGCGACGGGTCGGCAGTAGAAGGAGCAAAGCCAAGAGCCGCAAGTGTAGTCCTCAGTGTGTCGTGCCACTCACGGGGCGCCTTGCGGAGACCGTAGACTGGCCGCCGGAGGCTCCACTGGGTACCTGGAGGAAACAACCCAGTGAAGCCAGGTGGGCGGCGCAGCCAGATCTCCTCGTGCAGGCTGCCCTGCAGGAAAGCTGTGCTGAAGTCAAGAGAGTGAAGCTCGTAGTCGCGCTGAGCGGCTATGTGCAGCAGCACCCGAAGAGTGGTCATCTTTGGGGTGGGAGAGAAGGTCTGAAAGTAGTCAACTCCCTGCCGCTGATTGAAGCCTCGAGCCACGTAACGCGCCTTGAAGACAGGCGGAGAACCCGGCAGCCGCTTCACCCTGAAAATCCACATCCCACTGACGATGTTCGCCCCAGATGGGGGAACCTCGTCGACGTAGGTGCCTGTGGACTTCCAGGAAGCCATCTCTGCGTCCATGGCAAACTGCCACTGTGAGGAGTAGGGACCCTCGATCGCCTCAGCGTACGATCGAGGATTCGGGATGTCTGGTGCATCCGGGTCTCCCTCAGGGGCAATCAGCGTGGACATGAGATGAGGCAAAGCAGCAGCAAAACACTGGAACTCCTCCTGCCTGTCCTCAAGGACGTCCGTGCTAAGAGCACACTCACCCCCAACTGACGGAGGACACACAGACTCAGACTCAGCAAAAAGACAAGCGGCGTAGTCTAGACGACAGCGCGCAGCAAAGTCGACAAGCTCAGCAACTAAGGCAGACGCAGCAGTGGACTCAAAGGAAGGGTTACTGACAACAGTAGTCAGGAGACGCGTAACAGTAGGACTGGCAGTACGAAGAGAGTTAGACTCCGGGTCAGCAAGAACAGGAAGAGAGGACTCTGGAGGAGACGGCAACGGGACACGCAGAGGAGCAGTGGAAGGACGCAGTGCCATCTGGTGTGTGCCTGGGATCGCAGGAGGACGCGGACGCTGAGCACGACCACTAGTGCGAGCAGCACGGACACGTGACGCAGGACGAGACGCAGGCTCACGACGCTCAGCAAGACCTCCAGTAGGACCAGTGTAGGGAGAAGGAGCAAGCAGGGGGGAGGCGGGCTGTAACTGTGACCGCGACTGGACAGGCTGTGGACACTCTAAGGGAGGAGCAGGACAAGTAGAGGGCGGGAGACCAAGAACCTGCGGAAGGAGCGGAACGAAGTACGGCCGCGGCCGCGCAGCGCCTCGAGAAACAGCGGGGACAGCACCAGTACCCCCAGCGGCAGCACCAGCGCCAACAGCACCTCCAGCTCCAACAGCGCCAACTCCAGCACCCTCAGAAGCACCAGCGCCAGCGGAACCACCAGCGCCAACACCCCCAGCTGCTCCAGCTCCAGGAGCTCTAGCAGCACCAACTCCAGCAGGACCTCCAGCAGGACTAACTCCAGCAGAACCTCTAGCAGGACTAACTCAAGCAGCCCCAGCAGCAACCCCAGTCCCAGCAGCTCCAGTACCGCCAGTACGAGCACCTCCAGGACCAGCAGCAACAGTAGTACCTCCACCTCCAGCAGCACGGCTCCAGCGCCGGGCAAACCACTCGCGCAGCTTCTACGGAGAGAGTAGCTCCCGCCTCGAAGAAGCACCGCGAGAGGTCACACGAGCAGACCCAGCAACCCCAGGCTCCGCACCCCCACGCTCAGCACCCCCAGGCTCAGCACCCCCAGACTCAGCACCCACAGACTCAGCACCCCTAGGCTCAGCACCCCTAGCAGCACCAGAGTCAACAGCTACCTTGACAGGCTCGACTGCGTCTACCTGGGACACACCTGATGGGGCAGGACCCTGAGGGGGGAGGGGGTCTACCGGGGGAGGACCTGGCGCAAGGAAGAGCGGTGGCGGGGGGAGGGGCGCAGTGCGGTAGGGGAAGAGACCTTAGCAAGGCACCGACTCGTCAAAGGTGACGTCCTGGGAGGACAGAACACGGCGCGAGGTGGGGTGGTAAAACTGCCAACCAGGCGCGTCAGGGGGGAAGCCAAGGAAGACGCAGGGAACAACACGGGGGGACAGCTTGTCCGCAGACAAGTCGCGGACAAACGCCCGAGATCCCCAGACCCGAAACGCAGACGCATCGCCAACCTTCCCCGTCCACCGCAAGGTGGGGGAGGTCTCTGGCAAGGAGACCTGGGGCTGCAGGTTGAGCTGATGCGTTGCGTACTGAAGCGCAAACGGCCACAGAAAATGGGGGGCAGCCGCATGGATCATGGACGTACGAGCGACGTCCATGACCATGCAAATGCGGCGCTCAGCAATCCCATTTTGCTGTTCTGGCGGATGCCCTGTGCACGACAGAAGGCTCCTAAACGGGCAGAGGAAAAATCCCCGCCTCTGTCAGAGTGCAGACGCAGAACAGGAATGTCTGAGCCGAAACTCTCTCTGAGCTGGAGACGAGCTGCGCGGATCCAGTAGATCAACACCTTAGTGACGCCACCCTTGCTGCGCAAGGGGAACACCGTGGTGTAACGCGAGTAGACCCTGGCCACGAACGCAGGCGGGGCCCCACACGTCCATGTGAAGAGTCTGCAGCGGAGCCTCTGTCGGAGGAAACTTGGAGGAGTGAGGGGCGGCGCGCTGCCGCCCCTCGACGCAGGGAACGCAGGTAGGGGCAGGCCCCGGAGGTAGGGGAGGGAGGGACCGGGGGAGACCAGAGACGACACGAGCAGGGAGGGGTGACAAAGGGAGTGGTGCCAAAGGAGAGTCTGGTGGGACAGGAGACGACACAAGCAGGGAGCAGACTCAGGACCAGACCTGGACGCTGCAGCAAACACCTGACTCGACGTAGCTACCTGACCAGACTCAGCAAGCGGAGGAGACTCAGTATTCAATGTGTACAGGCTCGACCCCAGCTGACGGTTAAACGTGGCCAAGTGTCGGCCCGTCTGAGCAAACGTGCTGTGGGTCACCCGCTGACTCGCAGGAGCAAACTGGTCAACCCCACTATCCTGTAGGTCCGCTCCACTCACCAAGTTTGTAGAGAACGAGGGGAGGTAGAGACCTGACAGGGTGCCAGAGGGGGCTGCCGGACACGGTAAGACAGTGGAGAAGCTAGCAAGGACAGGACCCCCAGAGGGGTCCGCCAGGGAGACTGCAACCGGCCGACTAAGCGGCGTAAGCGTGGTGCGGTCTCGAAAGAAGGAGCGGGAAGCACCCGAGTCAAGGGTGAAGGTGTGTAAGGCCAGAGCAGACGTGGTACCTGAGAGGGCAGACTCACCAGCACCTTGGGCAGCAGACGCACTAGCACCTAAAGCAGCATCCTCACCAGCACCTAGAGCAGCAGCCTCAATGCCCGGGTCAGGTGGAACACACAGGTAACAGTCACCCTCATCACTATTAGACACAACATACATGGTAGCAAGAATGGCATCATAATCAAGATCAAAGATAGCAACCCCCGCCCTAGACAGCTCTCCTCAGCAAGGGATCTCAGTGGCGTCAGGGAACTGGTTATGCCACGCGTCCGTCAGGCGGCCGAAGCAGCGCTGGGTGGAGTGCAGGCCCCCGCACTGCACACCAGCGTGGTCGCCGGTACGGAGGATGTAGGCGTAGGGACCAGTACCCCCACCTCGCTGACGCGCAGCGTACCACTCACAAAGCTGCTGGGGGGACAGGGTCTCACGACTGCGCTACTACTGCTGGCGCGGACCACCACCGGACCCACTCCTCTGCGCAGAGCCGCGACCAGCTCCAACTCTGCCGCCGCCGCCTCCGCCACCTCCGCCGCCTCCTCCACCTCCGCTGCCTCCGCTCCCTCCGCCACCGCCGCCGCCTCCTCCGCCTCCACTGCTGCCACTAACACCTCCACCCCCGCCACCACTCCCACCACCACCCCCACCTCCTCCACTGCCTCCACCACCACCTCCACCGCCCCCGCCAGCCCCTCCTGTGCCCTTTCCCCCCTTGCCCTTGCTGGTGCGGCGTCTCCCGCTAGGAGCAGACGCAGCGCCGACCGACTCGAAACCAACGAGGTCGGCCGCAGCAGCAGAAGCAACAGAGGGCAAGAGGGGGGAGGGGGAACACCCCTCAAAGACGAGGGTGCGAGGGTCACCACGAGAGGCTCCTACATCGACTATGCTCTTCTCTGCTGCTAGGAGGCGCTCCTCGAGGAGGTCAACAGTGAGTGTGGTGGGGCAAACTGAGAGGAAGTGGTCCCTGACTAAGCGAAGGGAGTCAGGGAGCCGGGTGACTATGTAGTAGAGGGTGATGTACATGGGGGGGGGGGGGTTCTTGGCCCAGAACTCAGCAGGAAGCGCATCACGGTAGCGAGTGTCACTAGTGCAAAGGTGCGTAATGAGGTCAGCGACTGTGGAAAAGGCAGCAAGGTCAGGGAACAGGTACGGCAGCATGAGGCGGCTAAGAGCAGCAGTGGCAGGGGAAGAGTAGCGTGCAACTACAGCGTCGTACAAGGTCTTAGCACTCTTGTACTGACTAAAGTGCGCACGCTCAGTGGTCGGTCAGTGGCGACGCACAGCAAGACGGGCAGCAGCATCGCGTGTGGCCCACTGTGAGCGGACAGTGCTGTCAGCGTCAGTAGGCGGGGCAGGAGAGGCACCAGAGGTGAGATCAAACAAGGAGAGTCCGTATGCCCTATCGCACTGTAGGAACAGCTGGAGGTCATCAACCCAGACCTCAAAGTCAACAGCACGACCCTCAGCATCAAAGGTAAGGACACTGGGGGTAGCCATGACAGCAGAGGTCTAGCAGGGAGTGATCTCACCAGTCCGAGTGAGTAGGGTCGGGGCGCACCGGTAGGAACAGGGCTGTAGCTGCGGTGGCAGCGGCTCGACGGCAGGGCGGCTCGGCGGCTCGGCTGCTGGGCGGCTCAGAGGCTCGGTTGTTGGGCGGTTCGGCGGCTCGGCGGCTCGGCTGCTGGGCGGCTCGGCGGCTCGGCTGTTGGGCGGCTCGGCGGCTCGGCTGCTGGGCGGCTCGGCTGCTGGGCGGCTCGGCGGCTCGGCAGATGGGCGGCTCGGCGGCTCGGCTGCTCGGCTGCTGGGTGGCTCGGCTGCTCGGCTGCTGGGCGGCTCAGCGGTGATGGGGCCGGTAGAGGCGGCGACGGGGCCGCGAAGGGCGGCGACGGGGCCGCTAGAGGTGGCTATGGGGCCGCGAAGAGTGGCGACGGGGCCGCGAAGGGCGGCGACGTGGCCGCGAGGAGCGGGGACGGGGCCGTGAAGGGGCCGCAAGGGGCCTAGAGGGGCGGCGACGGGGCCGCCAAGGGGCCGCGAGGGGCCTAGAGGGGCGGCGACGGGGCCTAGAGGGGCGGCGACGGGGCCGCCAAGGGGCCGCGAGGGGCCTAGAGGGGCGGCGACTGGGCCTAGAGGGGCGGTGACGGGGCCGTGAAGGGGCCGCAAGGGGCCTAGAGGGGCGGCGTCGGGGCCGCCAAGGGGCCGCGAGGGGCCTAGAGGGGCGGCGACGGGGCCTAGAGGGGCGGCGACGGGGCCGCGAAGGGGCCGCGACAGGCCTAGAGGGGCGACGACGGGGCCTAGAGGGGCGGCGACGGGGCCGCAAAGGGGCCGTGAGGGGCCTATAGGGGCGGCGACGGGGCCGCAAAGGACGGTGACGGGGCCGTAAGGGGTGGCGACGGGGCCGGTAAGGGTGGCGCGAGGGGCCTCTAGGAGGGCGCGACGTGAGGGCGGCCTACGGGGCGCGCCTCGGGCAGGAAAAAAAAGATCGAGTTCAGTGGTGGGCCCTGAGAAGCATTCCCACGAGGGAACCTGCTCTATACCATGTGAAGAATGAGGAATGAAAAAACTAGGAAAGAGGTGGGTACAAGTAGGAAAACCTAGAAATGTTGTACCCCATATTGTCTACCCCACTACAGCCTACACAGACTATAGCATATAAGTTTGACAGTCATATGCAAAATCGCTGGTTAAAAGGACATCCAAGTTAAACTGCATCATAAAACAGCAAGAAAAAAAAAACACGAAAAGACTTAAGTTACCCTACGAACTCAATGCAACTTACAAGCCACGTCGTTTGCCTCTCCAACCGTCATTATGCAGGTTGCGACGCCGAACATGAAGATGTTGCTTGAGGCAAAATCGCAACGACTTACATTCGCCACCCTCCCTCCTCCCCTCTTTCGTATTCAGCCTCTCTTAACGTCGCTAGCTGTGCGAATGTCCTCCGCATCACGAAAGCAGCTCCATGAGCTGCAATGTGGAATGGGAGGTTGAGTGGAGAGGGGGAGGGTAAGGGGAGAAGGGAGAAAAGGATGGAAGTGATCAGGTTGGAAAAACACCAAGTGGTCTGAAACGTCAATACAATATGAGATCGCATCAAGAGATAACGCATGGGAACGCATAGAATTAGGACACTAAAGTCCAGGATAGATCTGATTTGCCGGCCTGAAACGAGCGCTCTATGGGAAATTGAAACAGAATTTAGAGAATTAAGGTAACATGTTGCATAGTGGGCACTTGTACGGGAGGAACAGAGGCGTAGTGGGGAATGGTGGGAGAGCTATGTCATCTCGGAAAAGGTGGGGTGGGGTGGTGTCATGGGTTGTAAGAAGAAGAGTGCGCAGAATGCAATGCCGCGGAAGTGATTACAACCACTGACCAAATAATGAGACCTAGCACACGTATAGCGAAGGCCAGCTAGGCTGAGGTTGCGGGACCGCGCAAGGTTGGGTGCAGGTTTTGTTGGTGCAACCCTACGGTTTGCACTCGGCTTGTTGTCCGTGTGCGTGCATGTGTGTGTGTATGGAATGGTATGAGGGCATGGGATAATATATATTTCATGCTTATAATTGTGTTTGAATGTTGAGTCATGATGTCGAGTGTGTGTGTCGAGTCAATAGCGAGTTATCGCTAGACGCGTGTTACGCGGTCGTTTGTGTCTCGCACGCGGTTTCTATTTTGTCGTGCGCGGTTTCTATTTTGTCCTGTGTCGAACGTTCGGCGTGTCGCAGGTGTGTGTAGAAGACCCATCAAGAACTCAAGGATGAGTTTGTGATGAAGAGCCCGAGCCTTGGTGTCAAGCCTCAAGTGATTTCGAAGCTCGCCAAAAGGGTGCACCTCAAGATATTGAAGATAGTTACATTACTTTGTGTAGTGTAACATTTCACTTGGTGTAGGCCCTAGTGAAGGGTAGTTTCGAGACCCTTCGTGGTTGGGGACAGTGTGGCACTGTTCCACATCACTGTACCTCGGCTCTTGGGGTTTGTAGGAGCTGGGAGTCATTCCCAACTCGTAACTCTTCCTAACTCTTCCTATCTTGTGTTCTAAGACTATGTTGCTGCCATAGTGCTGTTCGTTCAAACCGACGCTGTGTCGTCCATACTTGGTCAAATCGTGGATCTAAATTGCCTAGTGTAGGGTAGAATAAGACGCTCTAGATCCAAGTTGAATCAAGTCATTTGATGTTGTGACCAGAACGCTATGAACGTTTGAAGCCGCTGTGCAGAAATCCGACTGTGCACTCTGGAAATTGGAGCCTATTGTGACTATAACAAGTGGTATCAGAGCCCCTTGGAGCAGTTTCAAGAATGGCTGGACCTAAGGAAAGGGGTGGCAGAGGTGCTGGTGGCAGAGGAGAAGCCCAAGCTCAAGGCCAACCCCGTGATTCAGCCATGGCGCCTGTGCAACCAAGTGTTGGCCCATCTAGGGATGAGCCTAGAGTGTTTGGCCTTGACAAGTTCAATGGTGACAACTTTGTTGAGTGGTCCTTCAGAATGGAGAACATATTTGACCACTATGACCTGCTGGAGGTAATGGAAGGAACAGAGAAGCGTCCCGAGAACGACCCGGAGAAGAGCCCGTGGGTGCGGAAGAGCGCACAAGGCTACCTCCTACTTGGGCAAGCGTTGGGGAGCAGCCAAATCCGTCACATCAAGCCTTTCCAGCGTGAACCAGAGAAGGGACCAAAGGCATGGGCTGCTCTCAAGGGTGTACACGCTCCTGCAACAGCGGCGGTAGCTGTGGTGTTGGAACGGTAAATGGCGACACTACGAATTGAAGAGGATGAAGCGGTTGAAGAAGGGGTGCAGAAATTCTTCGACTTGTTGACGCGGCTTGAGGGAGCTGATTTGAACTATAGTGAGCTCCAAAAGAAGACCAAGTTGTTGGCCCTACTCCCTGAGTCATGGTCCTCGCTCATCATCAACCTTAATCGCGACTTGCCCCGCCTCTCGCTTGAAGACGTGAAGCGAGCTATCCTTCAAGAGCAATTCCGCCGCCGTGAGTTGGCGAGTGCGGATGGCGCTGGGGCAGCGAGCATCGGCCGTGGATATGGTCGAGGAAGAGGTAGAGGACGAGGGGGAGGAAGGTTTGGTGGCATTAACTTTGGCGGAGGCCGCGGGAGTGGCGGTTACGGCAGCGACGACAAGAGCTACGGACGCGGTCGCGGCCGATTCGACGGCGAGTGTCACTATTGCCACAAGAGCGGACACATGTGGCGCGACTGCTACAAACTCCCTGATGGTTGGACCCCTGCTCAAGGCCAAGAGGGTAGAGGAGCAGGAGGAGGGAGAGGAAGAGGCCGTGGAGGTCGTGGCGGTCGCGGTGGCGGAGCTGCAAACATGAAGAGCGGAGACAACAACAAGGACCCGAGCAACAATCGGTACCCGGGTCTATTCTACTTCGTATCGACGCAAGTACCGACTGGTCCAGAGAAGGATGAAGGCTTTGAGGAGCCAGCAGCTGTGGGGAAGGTGACTCTACACCCTATGGACTATTGGGTGATCGATAGTGGCGCTACTTATAGCATGACACCTCGCCCGGACTTGCTCACCGAACTCGAACCGTCACCGGTGAAGCATGTCACATCAGCTTTGGGGCAGCGAGCGGAGGTGAAAGGCATGGGCAAGGCCATGTTTAAGGGTGCTGATGGGAAGATGGTGGGCCTCAAGAATGTGCTTTGGGTGCCCAGCCTTGCTGCCAACCTGATTTCCGTGCGGCGGTTGGCAAAGGCCGGCATGGACACGAACTCAAAGGGAGCCAAGACCTACACCGCAAGGCTTGGCGATCGGATTCTTTGTGACCTTCATGAGGACAGAGATGTCTACAACGAGATGTGGCAGATCCCTATGAACCTAATGCCTAAGGAGAGGCAAGTGGCAGAAAGCGTCAGCACCAAAGGTGGAGCGGTTGGTAGCGGCGATTGCGCGGACGGTCGCGCTAAGGAGAAGGAGTCCAAGAAGTGCAATCTTGGAGGGACCAGCAAGCTTGGTGAACCTATGGAGAGAGGTGCAGCAGCCAAGGAGCAGCAAAAGGGTGAGGAGAACCCCGAGGCAGTAGCGGAGGAGGACTACGGAGAGAGTATGTGGGCGCTATTGCGAGCGCGGCATTCTCCAATCCAACTTGGGCTACGGGGGAGTGTGATTGGCTCACCTTGCATCGGCGCATGGGGCATGTGGCCCTGCCCATCTTGCAGCAGCTAGTAAAGAATGAGATGGTTGCTGGCATACGTGTGAAGGGGGAGCCCGATGAGGTACTTGGCTGCCCGACGTGCATGCAAGCCAAGTTCACCCGTTTCCCATTCTCTAGTTCGGAGGCAACGGCTAAGGCACCACTTGATGAGGTGGTGATGGACGTGGTGGGCCCCCTGAAGCTTGGAGCTGCTGGAGCTGAGTACTTCCTCACTATTGTGGACGTCTACACCCGTATGACTTGGGTGTACGTGCTAGCCAAGAAGAGCGATGTGGCTGAAACGTTGAAGGCGGATTGGTTCCCGATGGTGGAGCGGCAACAAGACCGTCTAGTCAAGTCAATCCGCACCGATCGAGGGGGAGAGTTCCTGAGCAAGGATTTTGGGTTGTGGCTGAAGAAGAATGGTATTCAGCACTCCCTCACCATGCCATACTCCCCTGCAATGAACGGCATTGCCGAGCGAGCGAACCGCACAATCACGGAGGCGGCACGCGGGTCGCTCATTGAAGCCGGGCTACCCGACTATTTCTGGCCTGATGCGGTGCGGAGCGCATGTGTGGCCAAGAACCGAGCCTTGACTCATGTGGGAGCAGACAAATGGGTGCCCTATGTGGAGTGGCTAGGAAGGAAGCCAAAGGTGGATATGCTTCGGGTGTTTGGGTGCATGTGCATGGCGCTCGTGCCTAAGCATCTTCGGCACAACAAGCTTGGTGCCAAGGCGGTGTGGGCCGTGCACTTGGGCATGGCTCAAAACAGCAAGGGATGGCTTCTTTGGGACCCATTCACCAAGAAGTTCTTGGTGAGCAGGGACTGCAAGTTCATGGAGAACTTCATGTACAAAGATTGGAAGGCGGAGAATGAGGCAAAGATAGGCGTGCGGTTTGGGGAGGTGAAGAGTTCCGGTTTGGAGCATGTGGAGCTGCCTTTGGAGCTGAGCAGCGGCAGCACAACCACAAGGCAATCCTCCCTTGTGAATGGGGGAGAGGAGGCCAATGATGCAGAGGAAGAAGAGGAGGAGGTGCAGCAAGTGAGCGAGCGTGCACCGTCACTCCCTTCCCGTACTACGAGTGCTCCACGGATTCGAGCCACACCGCAGCAACGCCAAGGCCTTCAAGTCCCTGCAGCTGAGGAGGAAGGAAGGGGCAAGAAGAGAGTTCAACCCCCTAATAGGCTGACCTATGATGCGCCGGGAAAGCAGGGCAAGACAGCCCTGGCCGGAGCGGCAATGATGGTCGGAGACGACGAGGAGAGTGACTACGAGGAGTGTGCCTTCGCGTTCTTCTCTCCGTTGGAGATGCCGGGAGAACCAGCAACTCTCAAGGAGGCTTTGGAGAGTAGTGATGCTGAGGAGTGGAAGAAGGCCATGGAGAGTGAGCTGAAGAGCATCGAGGAGAATGACACGTTTGAATTGGTGGAGCTACCGGAGGGGCGTACGGCGATAACGTCCAAGTGGCTCTTCAAAATCAAGTCGGATGCCGACGGCAAGATCGAGCGCTACAAGTCTAGGCTTGTAGCCAAGGGGTACCAGCAGAAGGAGAAGGTGGACTTCAAGGAGCTGTTTGCCCCTGTGGTGAAGCCGACGACGCTGCGAACCCTATTCGCGGGAGCCGCCATCAAAGGATGGGTAGTAAAACAAATGGACATCGTAACGGCATTCCTTAACGGCATCCTTGAGGAGGAGATTTTTATGGCGCAGCAAGAGGGGTTTGATGATGGTAGTGGTAGAGTGTGGAAGCTGAAGAAGGCCCTCTATGGGCTGAAGCAGGCCCCTAGGCAATGGTACATGAAGCTGCGCGAAGTGTTGGAGGAGATCGGCTTCACTCCCTCAACGGCCGATCACTCCTTGTTCATGCTTGGCGAGGGGGAGCAGAGGAGCTTCATGGTGGTTTATGTGGATGACATTCTTATATTCTCACCCTCCTCTGACCTTGTGAAGGAGGTGATGCTGAAGCTGCATGACAAGTTCAAGTGCAAGTCCCTTGGTGACGTGAACTTCTACCTTGGGCTCCACATCGAACGAGACGTGGAGAAGCGGAGCATGCGAGTGCACCAACGGAAGTACCTGGAGGCGTTGGCTGCCAACTTTGGCCAGAGTGAAGGTCATGTGGCTACTTCCTTTCCCTCTGGGTTCAAGTGTGTGAAGGGACCAGAGGAGGAGAGCGTTTGTGAAGAGGAGAGGCGCCGTTTTCACTCGTTGGTGGGCAGCCTCATGTATGCGGCGGTAAACACCCGACCGGACGTCGCGTTTGCTACCGGGCAGCTGGCTAGGGTTGTGCAATGCGCTAATTAGGAGCAGGTAGCAGCTGGAATGAGGGTGGCCAAGTATCTTGGCCAAACACCGACCGTTGGGCTGCAATACTTGGCGGCGGCACAAAGACACCAAAAGGGCGCGGATGGTGTTGAACCCGGGCGTTTGTTCCTCACCGCCTACTCGGATGCTTCATATGCATCGGAACCAGAGGACATGACAAGTGTGGGAGGCTTCATATGCTGTGTTGGTGGAGGCCCAACAGCTTGGGAGAGCAAGAAGCAGGTTGACCAAGCTTTGAGCTCAGTAGAGTCCAAGTACATGGCACTCTCCGTGCCATACGGGAGATTGTGTGGCAGCGGCGTTTGTTGGCTGAATTGGGGGAGGAGCAGCAAGGACCTACCCCACTCTACTGTGACAGCCAGGGTGCCATTGCTCTTGCTAAAAACCCTGTGTTGCATGGACTCACAAAGCACATAAGGGTGAAGTGGCATTGGACGAGGAGCATGGTGACCGCAGGTGAAGTTGAGTTGCGGTACGTGAAGACCACGGGGCAGCCGGCTGACATGATGACTAAGAGGCTGGTGGAGCAGCAGCATTGGAAGTGTTGCAAGCTGGCTGGGATGGCTCTGAACTGAGAGAGCAACATATCCTAAGGCCAACAATCTGAGGGGGAGTTTGTTGGTGCAACCCTATGGTTTGCACTCAGCTTGTTGTCCGTGTACGTGCATGTGTGTGTGTATGGAATGGTATGAGGGCATGGGATAATATATATTTCATGCTTATAATTGTGTGTGAATGTTGAGTCATGATGTCGAGTGTGTGTGTCGAGCCAATAGCGAGTTATCGCTAGACGCGTGTTACGCGGTCGTTTGTGTCTCGCACGCGGTTTCTATTTTGTCGTGCGCGGTTTCTATTTTGTCCTGTGTCGAACGTTCGGCGTGTCGCAGGTGTGTGTAGAAGACCCATCAAGAACTCAAGGATGAGTTTGTGATGAAGAGCCCGAGCCTTGGTGTCAAGCCTCATGTGATTTCGACGAAGAGCGCTCTTCTTCCGTCTCGACGACGCTTGGCGTGCACAGTTCCCTGAGGCCTCTGAGCTGCCCCGCTGGGCTGATCTGCTTAAAAAGAACATTGATGTCTTTGCACTTGACTTTGATGTTATCCTTGGAGCCATGTATGCATTGACTATTAGTGTTGAGGGTGACTGTTACTTGTGTGTGCCACCAGACCCAGGCATTGCGACCAGTTAGGCTGCCGCTCTAGGTGCTAGTGTGTCTGCTGCCCCAGGTCCTGGTGAGGCTGCTGCTCTAGGTGCAGGTGTGTCTACTACTTCAGGTACTTGTGAGTCTGCGCTTTCAGGTACTGCGTCTACTGAGGCACTGTACACCTTCACACTGGACTCTGGTGCTTCTCGCTGTTTCTTTCGCGACCGCATTGCCCTTGAGCAGCTCCCTAGGCCGGTTGCTGCCTCCCTGGCTGACCCCTCCGGGGGTCCGGTCCTTGCGACCTCCACCACTGCCCTCCCTTGTCCTGCTGTCCCGTCCGGTACCCTGTCGGGCCTTAACCTCCCCTCGTTCTCTATGAACTTGGTGGCGGGTTCCGCGCTCCAGGATGCGGGTGTTCACCAGTTCACCAGTTCACCGCGTTCCGGAGACCTCGCCGACGCTGCGTTGGACAGGAGAGGTTGGCGATGCGTATGTGTTCCGGGTTTGGGGATCTCGCGCCTTTGTCCGCGATACGTCCG
Source organism: Closterium sp. NIES-65 (assembly GCA_948144175.1). NCBI lineage: Eukaryota > Viridiplantae > Streptophyta > Zygnematophyceae > Desmidiales > Closteriaceae > Closterium > Closterium sp. NIES-65. Next base: position 2,145,364 of record CANXME010002117.1, read on the forward strand.
CGGACAAGCTCTCCGCCCGCGCTGTTCCCTGTGTCTTCCTTGGCTTTGTCCCAGATGCGCCTAGCTGGCAGTTTTACCACCCCACCTCGCGCCGGGTCTTCGCCTCTCAGGACGTCACGTTTGACAAGTCGGTCCCCTTCTACCGTCTCTTCCCCTACTGCACTGCTCCGCTCCCCACCCCCCCGCTCTTCCTCACGCCAGGTGCTGCTTTGGTAGACCCCGTGCCTCCCCAAGGTCCTGCTCCCTCAGGTGTTTCCCAGGTAGACCCGATCGAGTCTGTCGAGGTAGCTGTCGACTCTGGTCCTCCGCGAGGTACTGAGCGTGCTGAGCCTGAGCGTGCTAAGCCTGGTGCTGCTGGGTCTGGGGGTACTGAGACGGGGGGTGCTGAGCCTGGGGGTGCAGAGACTGCGGGTGCTGAGCCTGGGGGTGCTGTCCCTGGGGGTGCTGAGCCTGGGGGTACTGCGCCTGGGGGCGCTCTCTCTTCCCAGCAGCTGCGTGAGTGGTACTCTCGGTACTGTCGCCACCTCCGTGGTGCTACTGGAGCTAGAGCTGAGGGCGCTGAGCCTACTGGAGGTGGTGTTGCTGCTGACCCAAGGGTCGGCACTGGAGGTGCTGGAGCCACTAGTCCTGGAGGTGCTCGTACTGGTGGTACTAGAGCTGCTAGGACTAGGGGTGCTGCTGGAGGTGCTGCTGGTGCTACTGGGGGTATTGGAGCTACTGGCGCTGCTGGAGGTACTAGAGCTGCTGGTGGTGCTGCAGGAGTTGGAGCTACTGCTGGAGGTTCTAGGGGCACTACACGGCCGCGACCGTACTTCGTTCCACTCCTCCAACAGGTTCTTGGTCAGCCGCCTCCTCCTTGTCTTGCTCCCTCCTTAGAGTGTCCTCCGCCTGTCCAGTCGCAGTCTCAGCAACCGCCTGCCTCGCCACTTCCTGGTCGTTCTCCCTACACTGGACCGACAGGCCGTATTACAGAGCGCCGTGAGCTTGAGTCTCGTCCTGTGTCGCATGAGTCTTGTCCTGTGTCCCCTGTTCGTACTGCTCGCACTGGTCGCCGTGCTCCGCGTAAGCGTACTCCACCTGTCCCTGGCACGCACTATATGACTCTGCGTCCTTCCACTCCTCCACTGCGTGTCCCTCTGCTGTCTCCTCCTGCGTCCTCTCTTCCTGTCCTTGCTGACTCGGAGTCTGACCGGGTTCGTGCTGCCAGTCCTACTGTCACGCGTCTCCTGGCCACTGGTGTCACTGACCCTTCCTTTGAGTCTGCTGCTGCGTCTGCCCTAGTTGCTGAGCTTGTCGACTTTGCTGCTCGTTGTCGTCTAGACTACGCCGCGAGTCTTGTTGCTGAGTCTGAGTCTGTCTGTCCTCCGTCGGTCGGGGGTGAGTGTGCGCTAGGCACGGACCTCCTTGAGGACAAAGAGGAGGACCTTGAGTGTCTTGCAGCCGCTGCGTCTCATCTCATGTCCATGCAACTTGCCCCTGAGGGAGACCCGGATGCTCCCGACATCCCGACCCCGCGCTCTTACGCTGAGGCGATCGCGGGTGAGTACTCCTCTCAGTGGCAGTCAGCCATGGACGCAGAGATGGCTTCCTGGAAGTCCACTAGCACTTATGTCGACGAGGTTCCCCCTCCTGTGGCGAACATCGTCAGTGGCATGTGGATTTTCAGGGTGAAGAGGCCGCTAGGTTCTCCGCCTGTCTTCAAGGCTCGTTACGTTGCTCGAGGCTTCAGTCAGCGAGAGGGAGTAGACTTCTTTCAGACCTTCTCCCCCACCCCAAAGATGACCACTCTTTGGGTGCTACTGCACGTTGCCGCTCAGCGTGACTACGAGCTTCACTCTCTTGACTTCAGCACAACTTTCTTGCAGGGCAGCCTGCACGAGGAGATCTAGCTGCGCCGCCCTCCTGGCTTCACTGGGTCGTTTCCCCCTGGTACCCAGTGGAGCCTCCGGCGACCGGTCTACGGTCTCCGCTAGGCGCCACGACAGTGGCACGACACACTGAGGACTACTCTTGCGGCTCTTGGGTTCGCGCCTTCTACTGCTGACCCGTCGCTGTTTCCGCGCACCGACACATCACTGCCGCCGTTCTACATCCTCGTGTACGTCGACGACTTGGTCTTTGCCACTGCTGACACTGAGGCTCTCGCCCACGTGAAGTCGGAGCTGCAGAAGAGACACACGTGCACAGACCTGGGTGAACTGCGCAGCTACCTTGGCTTGCAGATCACCCGGGTCAGAGCACGCCGCACCATCACACTGACTCAGTCACACATGGTGCAGCAGGTCCTTCAGCGCTTCGGCTTCACCTGGTCCTCAGCACAGGCCACTCCTCAGGCTATAGGTCACTTGCTCTCAGCTCTTCCTTCGGATGAGTCCATAGAGCCGAGTGGTCCTTACCCAGAGCTAGTTGGCTGTCTCATGTACCTGATGACGTGCACTCGTCCTAACCTAGCATACCCTCTTGGCCTTCTGGCCCACTACGTGGCTCCTGGTAGGCACCCAAAGGTGTACTGGGATGCTGCAAAGAGGGTATTGCGCTACTTGTGCAGTACATCGGGCATGGGGCTCGTGCTTGGAGGGAGGAGCTCAGTTGTTCTCACTGGGCACTCAGATGCTGCTTGGGTTGACGACCAGGCTACTCAGCGGTCGTCATAGGGTTACACCTTCAGCCTTGGCTCTGGCTCAGTTTTCTAGCGTTCTACACGCTCGTCTTCAGTTCTCAGCTCCAGTTGTGAGGCTGCGATCTACGCCACAGCCATGGCTGCACAGGAGTTACGCTGGCTCACCTACCTGCTGACCGACCTGGGAGAGCGGCCTCGTTCTCCTCCAGTGCTGTACGTTGACAACAAGGCTGCCATTGCCTTGTGTGAGGAGCACAGACAGGAGCACAGAACGAAGCACATCGCTCTACGCTACTTTTTGGCTCGAGAGTTGCAGCAGCGTGGTCAGCTTCGTCTGCATTACGTGGCCAGTCAGGCCAACACTGCTGATATATTCACCAAGGCACTTTAGACTGGTGATCATCAGCGTTTCTGCACTTTGCTAGGGCTTGTGCGCACTTTTCCTCACTTGTTGTAGGCTTTGCTTGTATTGTGATCTATATATATATGTATATATGTACCTGCATGTTTGCACTGCTAGATATAGATCACTGTGCTGTTTGTGTTGCATATATGCCTCTGCATGTGAACTGGCCTTGTGGCCCTTTGCCTGTGCTCAGAGTGTGTGGTGACTTTGTGATCCACCCTGAGCTTGATTTGCCTTTCTTGACTGGTCTTATGACCCCCTTTGCTCTCCCCCACTTGGCCTATGGGGGTGTGTCAAACATTATATATGTTATAGTTATGTAGGCTATAGTGGGTTTAGCCTTAGGGGGTACACAATTATAGGTTTTCCTACTTGTACTCTCAATCTTCCTAGTGCAATCACTTCTCTTTTTCTAGCAAAAAGAAGAAACGAGTCAACTGTACTCAATCTCGGTGATGGCAAGATTTCATGCCGCCATCCCGTACATGCCGGATGAAACGAATCAAGAAGGACTCAAACCTCGATACATGCTGCCCTGGTTTTAGTGTGAACACGTGACACCGAACATCCTTAATCACACTTACATGATTTGTATTGTTCAGTATTAATGGCTACATGTAAGGGAAATTCCTTTTCCTTACTTCGCGCCCCTACTCAGCGCGTACATCACTGTAGCACCACAGTCAGCACTGTTACTACTCGCAACCCTCGCATTGACAATCATCCCGCCACTTTCGTACGTCGCAACCCGACCTCACGGCTCGGCGGGTAACCCGCGCTCCGGGCCTCCGCCTCGACATTTCCAAACCACAGTCCCAACCTCAGTTCCAGGCCCGTCGCGCATCACCCACAGTTCATTACCGTTATCACTGTAGTTTCACTATATATTCTTCGCTCATGCCTTCGCTCATTGTACTCTTGCTTCGATAGTGCAATTCTCGTTCGATCACTCGTATGCACTCGTAACACTTGGTAATCAGAGCCTACGATCTCTTCTCCGACCGCACCTACATCTTCGCTTCCCCACTATCTCAATTTTTGGAGGGGGTACACGTCTCTCTGTGACACAGCACCGACGCTCGTAGTGCTCTCTCGTAAGCATGCACGACCACGACAGAGACTATCACTGAGCTTGCCCGACATCCCCGCCATGGCTGAATTCACTCTCGCGACACTGATGCAGGAGCAAGTCGACCGTCTCGTGCGCCAATTCGAAGAATCGGCGCTCGAAATTGCAACGCTCACGGCGGAACGTAACTCCGCGCGTCAGCAATCCACGGTGAAAACTTCGGCGCCACCACACGCACCTGCAAATGCACCTGCACAATCGGAGGAGCCGATCATCATCTCATCAGGCACGTCGACACAAAATGACAGCGTGGGACAGCGCAGCCAGTGATGGCGCCGCCCACGCAATGCCTGGTATGGAGAGGAACAGGGTCGCGCCAAGCCCACGGGAGCCTCGTGAAGCCCGTCGGCACGTGGAATTCGCGGCGACAAATGGCAACCACGCCATCATAGCACCTATGCGACTCAAGCCGCAATGCCCGCCCTGCTTCAACCCGAGCCAGCGTGGAGGTTCGACGGTTCAATTGTGGGTCTTCACGATGAGTGTTTTCTTCGACACGAACTATGTCAAGTCGGATGCAGCGAAGATAAGATACGCCGTCTTGCTGCTGAGGGGCCCCGCCATGGACTGGTGGCGAGTCATCGTGACATCGCCACGCGCCTACGAGCCACCGTTGCAAGAGGAAGGGCCCACGGGTCCAGCCGTCACCTTGAGCTTATTTTGCGAAACCGCCCAGCACAGCATGTGGGATGCGTGGTGCGCAGGACTTCGGGCGCGCTTCGAGCCGATCGCGGCTTCTATTTTCGCACGTCAGAAACTGCGGACTTGGCGACAACTCGGGTCGGTTCAAGACTACACGAGCGGTTTTCTCACATTATGCGAGCAAGTTGGCTACATGCACGAAGCGGAGCGAGTGGACTGTTACGTTGGAGGGCTGAAGCCGGATATCTCGCACGAAATCATGCTACGCGGGCTCTCGAATTTCAACGAGATTCTCGCGCTCACCGAGAAATATGCGCCGTCCGAGGACGGGGTCCTACTATGGACATCGCCCTCGGGGACCGATCGAGCACGCCACCGTACATGCCGTTACGGCAAATGCAGCAGCTACGCCATTTAAGGGGCCCTGCTTTGCTTGGAATAGGCCGGGCCATCGCAAGAGTGAGTGCCCAGAGGAGCTGAGGCGCCGCGGAGCAGAGCAAGGGAGGGAGTCTCCAAGGCAGGGAAACGTCAGTAGTCAGTAGGAATTGGGCCAACTACTGACGAGACTGCCTGCTCGCCCAACCCCACCGACCCTCACGGAGTCACAGTACCGATTCATGCGATCGATCGGGCTCGGACAAATAAGGAGGGTACAGCGACGGATTGCCCAGTACTGATCCATGGGAAAATACAGGGAGCAGCAGTGAAGATTTTTATCGACGGAGGAGCAAGTCAGAGTTTACTTAATACCGCAATCGCACGAAAACTGCAACTGGCACTTAGCCGGTGCTTACTGGAGATAGACGCACGCTTAGTTGACGGCACACCACTAGCCATACGGGAGAAGGTGGAGAGAGTAAAAGTCCGATGTGGGGAGAATTTCGGGTTTACACAGGAAATGCTCGCGACGACATTGGATGGGCACGACATTTTACTGGGACGTGATTGGCCGCGACGGTATAACCCGCGAATTGACTGGACGATGGGTAGCTGCACTATGCGAAGTAGCGGTAACTGGGTCGAGCTACCTCGCTAGCAGTCGCCTGAGTCTTCAACGGTACACGTCAACGCCGTCACCATGAAACGGGCTGTGTCAGAATCCCAACCACTAGACCATTGGGATAAAAGGGCTTGTTAATTAGCGGGTCAGAGTGCGCCCATAACCCCCCAGGCAAACGCGCCTGTAACCCCCCGTAGGATCAATCGGGCATCCGCAGTGCAGATCTACTGACACCCCCCCACACAGGGAGGCCCAGGACTAAGCACAGCCACAACGGCCTACACGTGCATATATCGGGATTCGAACCCGAGACCACTCTGACACCATGTCAGAATCCCAGTCACTAGACCATTGGGATAGAAGGGCTTGTTTCAGTAGCGAGTCAGTGCGCCCATAACCCCCCAGGCAAACGCGCCTGTAACCCCCCCTAGGATCGATCGGGGATCTCACAGTGTAGCTCTACTGACACCCCCCCACACTGGGAGGCCCAGGACTGAGCACAGTGGCAACGGGCAACATGTGCATACACCGGGATTCGAACCCGAGACCGCTCTGATACCATGTCAGAATCCCAACCACTAGACCATTGGGATAAAGGGCTTGTTTCAGTAGCGTGTCAGTGCGCCCATAACCCCCCAGGCAAACGCGCCTGTAACCCCCCCTAGGATCGATCGGGGATCTCACAGTGTAGCTCTACTAACAGGCTGTCGCCGCTGGAGCTGACATGTACGCAGTAGACATTGCAGTGGTAAAGAAAGCAGAGTAGCCGAGCGATTTCAAGAAACTGCTGGCAGCAGTACCGCGCGAACTACATGAACTGTTGAAACGATACCCAGGGATTTTTCCCAATGATTTACCAAAGGGACAGCCACCTCAGCGACCACACAACCACCGAATAGAATTAGAACCGGGGGCACAGCCAACCGTACAGCGACAGTTCAGAGTGACACAACCCAAGCTCGACGAACAGAGGAAGCAGTTAAATTACCTGTTAGAGAAAAAATTCATCCGACCGAGTTCGTCACCGTTCGCCGCACCGATACTGTTCACACCGAAAAAAGACGGAGGGTTTCGCATGTGCATAGATTACAAAGCACTGAACAGGGTAACTGTCAAGTCGCGATACCCCATTCCCTGCGCCGACGAACTGATAGACCAACTGCGAACAGCACGGGCTTTTTCGAAAATAGATTTACAGGGAGGTTACTATCAGATTAGAGTCGAACCATCGGACTACGCCAAAACAGCTTTTCGGACTAGGTACGGGTCGTTTGAGTACAATGTGATTCCCTTCGGGCTGACCAACGCACCGACGACATTTCAGATGACCATGAACGAGGCGTTTAGGCCACTTTTAGATAAATGCGTGATAGTTTACCTCGACGACATCCTCGTCTACAGTCGCGACAAGCAGCAGCACCTAGCAGACGTGGAAGCAGTGTTTAAAATCTTAGACGAGCATCGGCTACTGACAAAGGGTTCTAAGTGCGGGTTTTTTCAGGACAGGCTAGAGCTTTTGGGGCACGTCATTTCGGAGCCTGGGGTCGAAATTCACCCAAAGACACGGTAAAAGCGTGGCACCCCCCGACGAATATCGCGGAGTTGCAGAGCTTTTTGGGTTTTGTAAATTACGTGCGTCGGTTCGTCCCCGACATGGCGCGCTTAACAGCACCACTCACGGACTTACTGCGCAAGGGGTTTTTTACGTGGGGGGAGAAAGAGCACGCCGCCTTCTCTGCCCTGAAAATTTTTCTCTGTTCACCGCCCGTACTGTGCATCGCCGACCCACACCGCCCATTCGAAGTAGTTACAGACGCCAGCGACATCACCATCAGAGCCGTACTGCTACAAGACTTTGGCAACGGCCTACAACCCATCGCATACGAGTCACGAAAACTGCATCCGCCTGAGAAAAATTACCCGATACATGACCGCGAAATGCTCGCGATCGTGCACGCATTCAAAGTGTGGCGCTGTTACTTGACCGGCGCAGACGTGACAGTACGGACAGACCATAAATCACTACATTACCTCCACGCATAGCCACACCTCAACCCACGACAGATCCGCTGGCTTGATTTTCTCGAGTCCGATTTCCATTACACAGTCACCTAGAAAAAGGGGGCATCAAACATCGCCGACGCACTGACCCGCCCCACTGCCCAGATCCATGCAATACTACTTGCCCAGACCAGCCCACTACTGACAGGACTATTTACCCACGGGTACCAAACAGATCCATTCTTCACAGGAGGAAATTCGCAGTAGTTCGCAACAGCAAAGGGAGTTTATTACGTAAAAGCCGGAACCGACAGCATCTGGGTACCAGGGTACGCACTGCTACGGGAATTACTGTTACAAGAGGCACACGATGGAGTTACCTCTGTGCATTTCGGGGTAGAGAAAACACGGCAGCAGCTACAGCAGGATAATTACTGGCCCGAAATGTTGACTGACGTACAGCGACATGTGGCATCGTGTCCCACTTGCCAGCTCATGAAATCATCACGGAAGCGGCCGACAGGACAGTTACAGCCGATACCACCCCCAGAGCATGCTTGGCAGTAGGTGACGATGGACTTCGTCACGAGGTTACCAGCCAGAGCGAGTGGGAACGACGCGATCCTGGTGGTCGTCGATCGACTGACGAAAATGGCACACTTTGCAGCCTGCAGGAAATCAATCACAACCGAAGAAACAGCCCGCCTCTTCATCTCCATCGTCGTTCGACTGCGCGGGATACCAGCAGCGATTATCAGCGACCGCGACACGAAATTCACCAGGAACTTCTAGCGGAACTTGTGGCAGCAGTTCGGCACGCGGCTACAGTTCAGTTCTTCGTACCACCCCGAGACCGACGGACAGACAGAAAGGACAAATCAGACCATGGAGCAACTCATCTGAGCCACGTGCGACGATCCAACCAACTGGGAACAGCAGCTGCCACTCATCGAGTTCGCGTACAACAATTCGCCTTCCGCCACAACACAACAGTCACCGTTTTACCTGAACTACGGACAAGACCCGACAGTACCCGTGACCCCGAATCCCGACAACCCGGTGCCACAAGCGCAACAGTTCGCCGAAATTTTACAAGTAGCATGGACCCGAGCAGCAGACGCGATCATAAAATCAAACATTATCGCTAAACGCAACGTTGACCGCCACCGCCGACCTGTTACTTACGAGCCCGACGACCTAGTTTTACTCGACACCCAGAACCTCCGCCTGCCCATTGCCCCAAAACTCCGTCCTCGATATTGTGGGCCATTCCGCATTAGCCACATCATCACACTCGTCACCGCATCTCCTCCTCCCTGCTGACTAGTACGTCAGCCCGTCCTTCCACGCCAGCCTGCTCCGCCCCTACGTACCATCCACCAGCCAACTGCCCCGCAACCGCCCAACCAGCATGACACGACCGCCGAGCGAGCCAATCATCACGCCCGAGAAGATTCTGAGCCACCGAGTTCGTGACACACGAGGAGCTCGAAGGATCGAATTCCTGATCCGCTGGAGAGACCGCACACCCACCGAAGACAACTGGGTTCCCCTGGTCAGAATCGAAAACCACCCTGTCCTTACCGAGTATCTGCTCAGCCGAAATTTTCGGGATGTACACTCGCTTTCGTAAGGAGGGCCTCCTTAGGGGGGTGGGGGGGGGGTAGTGTAAGGAAAATTCATTTTCCTTACTTCGCGCCCCTGCTCAGCGCGTACATCACTGTAGCACCTCAGTCAGCACCGTTACCACTCGCAACCCTCGCATCGACAATCCTCCGGCCACTTTCGCACGTCGCACCCCGACCTCACGGCTCGGCGGGTAACCCGCGCTCCGGGCCTCCGCCTCAACATTTCCAAACCACAGTCCCAACCTCAGTTCCAGGCCCGCCTCGCTTCACCCACAGTTCATTACCGTTACCACTGTAGTTTCGCTATATATTCTTCGCTCATGCCTTCGCTCATTGTACTCTTGCTTAGATAGTGCAATTCTCGTTCGATCAGTCAATTGCACTCGTAACACTACAGAACGTGAACAGGTTGGAGATCTTACACGCCCTTAGGCTAGGCGAAGCCCAATTGTGTTCGCTCTTCCGCCATGGCTCAACACGGCCCCAGACAAGCCTCCCGAACGGCCTATTCGTTTTCCGTTCTCGCGTGACGGATACCAGTACTGCCTATTGCCTTCACAACTGCATTGCGAAGCGCTCTCACTACTGTACTGCGAATTGCTCGCGCGACTGTACTGCGAATTGCTCTCGCGACTGTACTGCGAATTGCTCTCAGGACTGCGTTGCGGCGAACCGCGGCCCATGGCCACGGAATCAATCTTCGTCGCGCCACCACACACCTCCGCGTCGCCCATCCCTCCGTCCCACCGCGCCAACGATCTCGTTCATTCCCCCCTCACCCGTAGTCGCGTGACGTGCCGTCGTGACGCCTCAGCATGGCACGAGCTCCCTCGTTGCACGCGTATGTTTTCGTCCGACAGCTGTCTCTTCGCCATTGGCCAGTCTGTTACTCCGTCGGTAGCGCTAGGAAAACATCAAGACGTGGATATTCGTTCGCGTTTTAGATTGCTCCGCTACAATGAATTCCCGTCTCCGAAAGGCTCGCCTTACACCGCGCCATTCATGCAGCGAAGAGGCTGTTTATTTGCAAGCGGGGCCGTTAACAGCAGCACAGGGCGTGGCTCGGCCAAATGCAGGGCAACCAACGAAAACGGGACTGACACAAACGGGGATAGCCTGGTGCCATCAGGGAGAGTGTCACCCTCACCACCAGCATCATCGGTATCATCATCACAGTCATCATTACTGTCATCTCCTTATTGGTCAGAGTCGGATTTAGATGACGTGTCGCCAGCGTGTCCTGTTCCGGATTTCACGGGACTGGGCGGGGAGATTCGTCTCCTTCGGCTTCAGGAGCTGTCCGGTTTCCCGGCAGATGCAGCTTCTGGGCGGCCGCTGTTGGTGTATCTGCCAGGAATGGACGGCACCGGGCAGTGCCTGCAGCCCCAAATCAAATCTCTGACACGTGCTGGGTACGTGTGTGTGTTACTGTTAGGTGTGTGATTGGATGGGAGTGTGTTAGGTGGTGTGTGAGTTCTGAACACGCAGCAAAGCTGGGTGCCTTCAATCATCTTGCACGTTGGATTCGTCTGCCAGCTGGCTGGCCTGTAGGATGGCTGCTTGCTGCTTCCTCTTTCCCGCCCCTTGATCCCCTCCCCCCTCCCCTGTATGCCAGCCTTCCGCCATCCAGCTTTCACATCCGCGCCTCTACATCCCCACCCCACCCACCACTCCACGCGACATGAGTACATTCCTACTAGCTTTCTGAGGCGCCTCGAAAGTCATTCCCACCACCGACTGCTCCACGCAACACGAGTACATTCCTATTAGCTTTCCTTGCCTCCCCCTCTCCCCTTCTTCCCCCCCCAACCATGCTCTTCCCCTCCCCCCCCAGCTTCGACATCCGCACCCTCTACATCCCCATGAGTGACTGCTCCATGTGGCATGAGTAAATTCCTATTTGCTCCCCGCTCCACCCTCCCCCCTCCCCCTCACTCTCCCCATCCACTTCTTCTCCCCCAATCGTGCTCTTCCCCTCCCCCCCAGCTTCGACATCCGCGCCCTCTACATCCCCATGTCCGACCGCTCCACGTGGCGGCAGCTGGTTCGCCGAGTCGCACCGCTCATACAGCAGGCAGCCAATGAGGAGGACGCCGAGGAGCGGGGGGCCAGTGGGGACAGAAGGGGCAGGGAGGCAGCACGGGAGGGAGCGCGGGAGGTGACGGTGCTGGCGGAGTCGTTTGGGGCGTGCCTGGCTCTGCGCATTGCTGCTGCCAACCCCGGCCTGCTGCACCGCCTCGTGCTCGTGAGTGAGATGCCTTTCCTCCTCCGCTGCCTGCCCCACGCGTTTTGGTAGTTTCGATGCTCCTTTCCCATCTGGCTCTATTTCCTCGCACCTTCGTCCGCTGCCCCTGTATCCGCTGCCCCTGTGTGAGTGACTGTGTCTGCTCTTCCGGTTCCCAGTGGGTCTTTTTGCTAACATTATGCATGTTGGGCTGGTTTTTGAGAATTCTCAAAAATCTGCTGCCCCTGTGTGAGTGACTGTGTCTGTTCTTCCAGTTCCCAGTGGGTCTCCATTCTAGCATCATGCATGCCGGGCCGGTCGCACACCCGCTACCATCCCTCTCATCTCCCTTCTTCCTCCCCCTTTTGCCCCCTTCCTTCTTTGGCCGCTTCCCCTTTTCCCCCTTGCGCCCTTGTCCCCTTCCCCCGTGCCCCTTCGCCCCTTGCACACCACTGATGCCATGCCACTCATCACCATCCCGTGCCAAGCAGATCAACCCAGCAACGGCCTTCCCCACCAACAACCCGCTCGTCAGCCTCTCCTGCCCTTTTCATGTGCCCCCTCGCTCCCCTCGTTCCCTCGTCCCCTTCCCCCACACCCGCCCTTCTAACCTCGTGCCAAGCAGATCAACCCAGCAACGGCCTTCCCCACCAACAACCCGCTCGTCAGCCTCTCCTGCCCTTTTCATGTGCCCCCTCGCTCCCCTCGTTCCCTCGTCCCCTTCCCCCACACCCGCCCTTCTAACCTCGTGCCAAGCAGATCAACCCAGCAACGGCCTTCCCCACCAACAACCCGCTCGTCAGCCTCTGTGTTGCCACGGGCCTGCTTGCCTTCTTCCCGCCGCCGCTCTACGAATTCGCCCAGGTCACATCCAGTCTCCGCGCCCTTCATTCCCTCTCTCCTGCGTGCTCTTATCACTTGCTCTCCTTGTTCCCTAACGCGTTAAAGATTCTCCTCCCCACTTCGTTTCCTCCCCACTTCGTTTCCTCCCCACTTCGTTTCCGACCTCCACAAACACACAAAGCAAAGCCCACAACACCGAATTATGCAACCTCAGAATTCTCGTTCTGTGTGCCTGCCTGCCCTCACTTCTTCAATGCACCCTTCCCCAGACGGTTTTTTTCCAACGAAATCCACTCTTGTGCAAATCATCCTGTGTGCCTGCCTGCCCGTCATGCCATGCCAGGACTTTTGCGGTGCCCCAGAAGGCGTTTATCTGACAAAATTCTCATTCCGTGTGCCTGCCTGCCCTCACATGCCAGGACGTGGCGCTGCCTCTGCTGGTGAAGCGAAGCCGGGTCCAACCTGCTGCAGCAGCAGCCGGCACTAGCGTGGGAGGAGGGGAGGCGTCACTACGCGTGCTGTCTCCCATCGACTACGTGCCGGCGGCGTGTGCGTCGTGGCGGCTCTCTCTGCTGAACGACCAGTCTGGGCTGTCAGATGCCGTGCTGCGCTCCATCCACGCGCCCACCCTGCTGGTACGCCGCTGTGTTTGAGTCGACTTAAAGATTAAAATGAGTCAAGCATTGAAACGACTCAAACTCTGAAGTCGGCTCAACGACCAGTATGGGCTGTCTGATGCCGTGCAGCCGTGCTGCGCTCCATCCCCACCCCACGCCCACCTTGCTGGTACCACCCTGCTGCGTGCTTCAGATTGAATCGACTCAGAGATTGAGTTGAGTTAACCAATAGCCAACTAGGCCTGTGCTGACTGTCATCCCCACTGCCTATCTTTCCCGTGTGGAGTTTTCAAATTGGTTCTGTTGAACCAGCCGCAAACCGGCTTTTGAAAATACTTGAGAATACTAAAAAAACTAATTTCGCTCAACCAGCTGCAAGCAGGTACGGGCAATCTAGCTGGTAAGAATGTGTCGCGGGAGCAACTTGAAGTTCTAACGTGGTAGAGGGATGAGCGAGGGGCGGACCCACAGTAAAGCAGAAAGTCGTGAGTGGCTGAGGTGCGCTTGCTTGCGTTGCGTTGCGTCCAGGAGGGTTATTGCCGCACTCATCCCTCCGCCCCTCCACACCTCCATGCGTCTATTCCTATCTTACTCCCCTGCCTTGAGGTGGTTTTTGAGGCGCCTCAAAAACCACCTCTGCCCCTCCACCACACCTCCATTCGTCTATTCCTATCTTACTCCCCTGCCATGCCACCAGGTGGCCTCATCAAAGGACAGGGTGCTGCCGGCAGTGGCAGAGACAGGCCGACTGCTCAACCTGCTGCCAAACAGCAAACGAGTCATCCTCCCCACTAGGTAATTAATTTTCTTCAGTAAGTAACCCTCCCCACCATGTAACCCTCCCCACCAGGTAACCCTCCCCACCAGGTAACCCTCCCCACCAGGTAACCCTCCCCACCAGATAACCCTCTCCACCAGGTAACCCTCCCCACTAGGTAACCCTCCCCTCTAGGTAATCCTCTCCACCAGGTAACCCTCCCCTCCAATAGTGCCCCTTTCTCGCCTCTTTCTCCACCCCTTGCTCTTCTCCATCTACTGCAGTGCTGAAGCAGGCTGAGAGGATCGCTGCTGCCAGCCCTCCTCTGATCCTCCTCCTCCTCTCCCCCCCCCCCCCCCCCTCTCCCCCTCTCCCCCTCTCCCCCTCCCCCTCTCCCCCTCTCCCCCTCTTCCCCTCCCCCACTCCCCCGAATCCCATGGTAGCGGCCTCACAGTGTTGCTGGAGGCTGATGTGTTGTAATTTCATATTTTATACAACATGCATAGGCTAGAAGTGTAGCACATTTATAAATTGGGGGGTTGCTTAGTGTACCCTCCAACCACATTTTGTGGTTGGTTGGGATTGGTCCTTAGCTCAACCAATCCCAACCAACACACATTTGTGGTTGCTTGCGTCACAAGCAAGCTCACCCATTGGCCAACTTATTGGCCATTAGGGTAAGCTTCCCTCTCATCTCTCTCTTGCTCATTGTTTGTACTAAGGGCCTCTTGGCTCATTATGTAATGCATCAATTCTCTCTCTTCTAACATGGTATCAGAGCTAATGGCTCACGCCTTCCTCCCTCGGTCCTTAGGCCACCCTCTCCTCCCCGTTCCTCAGATCTAGCCCCACCCACGGAGCTGCCCTCCCTTCACGCGCCCTTTAGGCGCTGTCCTCCCTCCCCGTGCGCCCCCTAAGGCGCTGCCCTCCAAGGCACGTCCAGATCTGCAACTCCAGCGCCCAGATCTGCACTCCCCGCGCTCAGATCTGCAACTCCAGCGCCCAGATCTGCACTCCCCGCTCCCCGATCTGCAACCCAAGTTCAGCAAGGGTGGCGGCAAGTTTAGCATGCCACTCCCTCGGGGCCTGTCGGAGCCCATACACCGGTCGATGCAGCTGCCAGACAGAGTCTGCTGGGAAGGGAAGGTGAAAGCCGGCTGGACGCTCCATGTACATAAGCTCGCGGAGGACGCCTTGTAGGAAGGCGTTATAAACGTCCATCGAGTGGATCTCCATATTGAGGCGAGCAGCGAGGTCGAGCACGGCGCGAATAGTAGCAGGCTTGGCACTAGGGGAGAAGGTATCGAAGAAGTCAAAACCATACCGCTGCGTGAACCCCTTGGCGCAGTAACGAGCCTTATAAACGGGCGGCTCCCCTGGCAGCTGCTTGACGCGAAACACCCACTTTCCTTTCACCACGTTCGTAGGGGCGGGAGGGCGAGGCACATCGACAAAAGAGGAGTTGCCGATAAAGGCCTCCAGCTCCTTGATGATGGCGGCGAGCCATAGCGGAGCGTCAGGGCACGCCATTGCCTCCTCGTACGTGGTAGGAACGACAATGGAGGGAGCAGAGGAGAAGGCGAAGACAGGTGTGCCAGAGAGGTCGAACGTGATGGGTAGAAGCGAGGGGTCATAAAGGTGGAGGTCAAGGAACTCTTCATGGGAGTCCTCAGAGAGGGAGGTGTGGAAGGCGCGGATGACTGCTGGTGCCGCTGCTGGTGCTGCTGGTGGAGTCGCTGCCGGTGCCGGTGCTGGTACTGCTGCTGGTGCCGCTGCTGGTGCCGCTGCTGGTGCCGCTTGTGGTGCCGTTGCTGGTGCCGCTGCTGGTACTGTTGCTGGTACTGTTGCTGGTGCTGCTGCTGGTGCCGCTGCTGGTGCCGCTGCTGGTCCCGCTGCTGCTGCCGATGCCGCTCCCGCTGCTGCTGCCGCTGCTGGTCCTGCTGCTGCTGATGCTGGTCCTGCTGCTGCTGCGGCTGCTGGCGCTGCTGCTGCTGCCGCTGCTGGTCCCACTGCTGGTGCCGCTGCTGGAGAGGAGGTGGCTGAGGGGGCTGTTGCATGAGGGGCTTGATGCAAGACAGCCTGGAAGAAGTGACGGAGGAGGGGGGAGAGAGTGGGGAGGGTAGAGGTAGAGAGGGTAACGGGAGGCGGTGCACCAAGGATACCGTCACGTGACCTGGTGTGGGGATACCGGGTGAGTATGGTGCGGGAAGGGGGAGGACAGGTTGGTGGCGAGGGAGAGGAAGGGGGGGGGGGAGGGGTACTAGGAGAGGAGTGAGCGGGGGAGACAGGAGAAGACAGAGGTTCCGGGTCAAAGATGTCACCAGAAGAGGGAGGGGCACCATGGGACTGGGACGGCGGAGAAGGGGGGGGTGGGAGGATGGGGGGAGGAGGGAGTGGTGGGGGAGGGGTGGTGTCAGACCAGACAAGGGGACGGGTGAGAGGGGGGAGTGGGTCAGTAGATGTGGGAGAGGAGTAGTAGGGAGTGGACTCGTCAAAGACCACATCCCCGCTGCGGATTAGACGACCGGATGGTGGGTGGAGGAAAAGGTAGTCGGGGGAGGAGGGATTATGACCAAGGAAGATGCAAGGAAGGGTACGAGGGGCAAGCTTTCCCATGGAACGGGAGCGGTCAAAGGGGTGAATGAGGACATGTGTCTTAGAGCCCCAGACACGAAGTGATGAGGCATCAGGCTTGTCCTTCGTCCACAGCTCAGTGGGGGTGATGGAGGGGAGAAGGGGGGTGAGGGTAAAGGTTAGTAAGGAGGGCGGCATGAAGGAGGGCGTAGCCCCAAAGAGAAGGGGGGCAGGAGGCGTGGACAAGCAGACACCGGGCTGTTTTGGTGATCTCTCGAACACGACTCTCAGCCACACCGTTCTGCTATGAGGAGTGAGGGAGGGTGTAAGTCTGAAGGATGCCACGAGACTGACAATAGGAGGAGACTTGGTTGTTAAGGAACTCACCACCTCCATCAGAGTGAAGGCGGCGAACAGGGCGCCCAAAATGGGTGTTTGCCCGCTCGAGCCAGGCGATGATCGCAGCCGGGGCATCCGCCTTCGTCCGAAGGAGAGAGACGGACGAGTACCGACTGTGATCATCAACAAGCACGAGAAGGTAGCGATGGCCCTGGCGAGTGGGAGAGGGATTAGGGCCCCATAGGTCCATGTGAACAAGATCAAGTGGCTGCGTAGCAGCGAAGGGGGAGCTCCGGTGCGGCTGCTGCTTGAGCTTGCTCTGAACGCAGACGGTGCAGGGGGGTGCAGGGGATTTGGGGAGGGGAGGGAGGGAGCAGGGGAGACCGTGGAGGAGACCGGAGGAGACAGAGGAGCGCAGAGTAGCGAAGTTGGGGTGGCCTAGCCTGTGATGGAGGAGGATGGTGGGGTGGGAGAGGGAGCGACAGGAACAGTCAGAGTCAGGAGGGCGAGGGGGGAGGGGTGGGTTAGTGGGAGGGAGGGGAGGGGGGGGGGGGAAGGAGGGGGGGGGAGGCAACTTGGAAGGTGAGGGGGCGGGGAACCCGAAGGGTGTACAGACGGGAGTGAGGACAATAGGGAATACGGGCGAGAAAACGACCTGTGGAGGTTTGGTATAGGTCACAATGGTTAGCACCACCTGGGATGAGAGTGGTGATCATGGCTTGTTGGAGGGACCTTTGGGAGAGGAGGTTAGTACGAAAGGAGGGAATGTGGAGACCGGTGACAGTACCTAAGGGAAAGAGAGGACAGGGAAGGGTGGAGGTGTTGTGACAAGGGATGGAAAAACTGCTATCAGCGCCGAGGAGGGAGGTTGGTGTGGGGAGAGGGCGCAGTGTACCAGCGTCGCGAAGGACAGTGTCAGTGGCTCCACTGTCCAGAACGAAGTCAATGGTGGAGGAAGGTGAGGCAGAGTACTGGAACGAAGTTTCATTAGCAGAAGAAGGGTACATGGGAGATGCAACAGATTCAGGTTGACCTAATAAACCAACAAAACCAGAGGAAGGGAAAGCGGTCACACTGCCACCTGCAGACGGCGCCGGGGACGCACCCGAGAGATGGGCTGCAGAGGCAGCACTCCCAGCAGTCCAGGTAGGAAAGGGCTGCTACTGGGAAACCGGAGGAGGAGGGAGGAGGGGCAGTTGCGGCTGGAGGTCGAGCTGCTGCTGGAGATGCTGGAGCTGCTGCAGGAGCTGAGAGAGGAGAAGCTGCTGCCCATACTGCTGTGACCCCTGCTGCTGATTCCCAAGCTGCTGCTGCTGTTGCTGCTGCTGGTGCTGCTGCTGGGGAGGGGTGAGGGCCTGGTGGGCGTGGGTGGAGGAGGGAGGTTCATAAAGGGGAGAGGAACGGACCTCAAGGGGAGTGGGGCGAGGGTTGAGGGCGGACCAGCGAGGAGGGGTGCCGGTGTTGCCACGGGCAAACCACTCATCACTGAGTGCCTTGAAGCACGTCTCAGTGGCATGGGTGGTTTGGCCGCAGCGGTGTCCCTGAGTGGGACCGTAGCGAGGCAGGTACTGACAGGGAGGAAAGGCAGCTGCCGTACCACGACCCGCACCACTGCTGCCAGCACCACCGCGACCTGCTGATCCCCCTCGTCCACCCCCACGCCCACCGCCACGTCCACCCCGGCTGCTGCGCGACTGGGCTGCTGCGGCTATGGAGGAAGAGTGGCGAAGGATCTCAGCTTCGGTGGTGATAATCCACTGAGCGACTTCGGCAGGGGTGTGGTGCTTGGAGATAAGCTGCTTGTAAGCAAGCTTGTGAGCATCGAAGGCAGGTGTGAGGCCCTCGAGGAGGTGGCAGCAGATGACGGTGTCCGGGTACACCACATCGAGTGTTGCAAGGCGCCGAGCAAGGTCTAAGACACGGCGAGTGAAAGCAGCTGCGCCAGAAGTGGAATCCATGGAGAGAGTTCCAAACTCCTTGATAAGGGCGTAAAGAGTGGCAACGTCCTGCCGATCGAAAAGGTCGACTAGCAGTCGCCACAGGTGGGAGGAGGAGGTAGGTGAGAGCTCGCGTTTGAGGGAGGAGGGGATGGTGGCGAGAAGAATGGCAAGCGCACGCCGATCAGCAACCCGCCAGGCATTAATTTTCGTGGTGTAGTCTGCAAGTTCTGCAGTGTAAGTGTCCAGGTCCTCCTGGTACGTGTTGTAGCGGGCAGCGGCCTCGTCATAGATGCGCCTATCGTCCTCGTAACGCAATTGCAGGCGGAGGTGCTCTTGGAGATTGGTGCGGTAGGTGCGAATGGCGGTTTCCGAGCTCTGCGGGTCGTTGACATTCGGCGCGAAGGTGGGAGGATCACAGGGGGGAGAGGGCTCGGTGCCAGGGTGGGCGGGGGCAGGTCCAGTAGGAGCGGTGGGGGCCACGGGCTGAAGTCCACCGCCTTCCTGAAAGACAACCGAGCGAAGGTTGTAGCCGCTGACCACAACAGAGGAGAGGAGCACCTCAACGGAATGAGCATAAGAGTGCCAATTAGCAGCAGAGTTGTCAGGCAGCAATCGAGTGCGTCAATAGTGGCAAGGTCAACGGAAGAATCGGACGACGATGCCATAGAGATGAGGGTGGGTAGAGGCTAGGGCAGGAGGAGGATGGTGCGAGGGTACCGTTGCCAATGCTGCTGCTGGCCCTGCTGCCCGTGCCGCTGCTGGTTCTGCAGCTGGTGCCGCTGCGGATGCTGCTGCGGGTAGGATGGGAGGAGGAAAGGAGGAGCGGAGGGTGGGGAAGGTGGAGGAGGAGGAGGGCGATGCTATGGGGGATGCAAGGGGGAAGGGTGCTGCTGGTGGTGCCGCTGCAGGTGCTGCTGCTGGTGCTGCTGCAGGTAGGATGGGAGGAGGAAGGGAGGAGCGGAGGGTGGGTTGGGTGGAGGAGGAGGAGGGCGATGCTATGGGGGAAGAAAGGGGGGAGGGTGCTGCTGGTGGTGCTGCTGCGGGTACAATGGGAGGAGGAAGGGAGAGAGGGGGGGGGAGGGGACGAAGAGGGCAGCCGTGCGGCAGATCCGCGCGACTGGGAAGCCCGTGGCGAATGCACGCGGGACAGCCCGCGGCAAACGAGCGGGACGTGCAGAGATGGGCGCGAAATGGTCAGATTTCAGCGCGGGAGATGCAGATCTGGTCGCGCGGAGGGCAGATCTGGTCGCGCGGAGTGCAGATCTGGTTGCGCAGAGCGCAGATCTGGGCGGAGGGCAGATCTGGGCGCGCGAAGTGCAGATGTGGTCGCGCGGAGTGCAGATCTGGTCGCGCGGAGTGCAGATCTGGGCGCGCGGAGGGCAGATCTGGGCGCGCGAAGTGCGGATGTGGTCGCGCGGAGTGCAGATCTGGTCGCGCGGAGTGCAGATCTGGTCACGCGGAGTGCAGATCTGGTCACGCGGAGTGCAGATCTGGTCACGCGGAGTGCAGATCTGGTCGCGCGGAGTGCAGATCTGGTCGCGCGGAGTGCAGATCTGGTCGCGCGGAGGGCAGATCTGAGCGCGCGGAGGGCGGATCTGGGCGGGCGGAGTGCAGATCTGGGCGCGCGGAGTGCAGATCTGGGTGCGAAATGTTCAGATCTGGGCGCGGGAGGAGGAGATCTGGTGGCGCGGAATCCAGATCTGGGCGCGGAATGAACAGATCTAGGCGCGGGAGGAGTAGATCTGGTCGCAGGGAGTGCAGATCTGGGCGCTGGAGATGCAGATCTGAGCGCGGGGAGTGCAGATCTGGGCGCTGGAGTTGCAGATCTGAGCGCGGGGAGTACAGATCTGGGCGCTGGAGTTGCAGATCTGAGCGCGGGGAGTGCAGATCTGGGCGCTGGAGTTGCAGATCTGGACGTGCCTTGGAGGGCAGCGCCTTAGGGGGCGCACGGGGAGGGAGGACAGCGCCTAAAGGGCGCGTGAAGGGAGGGCAGCTCCGTGGGTGGGGCTAGATCTGAGGAACGGGGAGGAGAGGGTGGCCTAAGGACCGAGGGAGGAAGGCGTGAGCCATTAGCTCATGATACCATGTTAGAAGAGAGAGAATTGATACATTGAATAATGAGCCAAGAGGCTCTTTAGTACAAACAATGAGCAAGAGAGAGATGAGAGGGAAGCTTAGATCTGCACTCCCCGCGCTCAGATCTGCATCTCCAGCGCCCAGATCTGCACTCCCTGCGACCAGATCTACTCCTCCCGCGCCTAGATCTGATCATTCCGCGCCCAGATCTGGATTCCGCGCCACCAGATCTCCTCCTCCCGCGCCCAGATCTGAACATTTCGCACCCAGATCTGCACTCCGCGCGCCCAGATCTGCACTCCGCCCGCCCAGATCTGCACTCCGCGCGCCCAGATCTGCACTCCGCCCGCCCAGATCTGCACTCCGCGCGCCCAGATCTGCACTTCGCCCGCCCAGATCTGCCCTCCGCGCGCCCAGATCTGCACACCGCCCGCCCAGATCTACCCTCCGCCCACCCAGATCTGCACTCCGCGCGACCAGATCTGCATCTCCCGCGCTGAAATCTGACCATTTCGCGCCCATCTCTACACGTCCCGCTCGTTTGCCGCGGGCTGTCCCGCGTGCGTGTTAGAAGAGAGAGAATTGATACATTGAATAATGAGCCAAGAGGCTCTTTAGTACAAACAATGAGCAAGAGAGAGATGAGAGGGAAGCTTACCCTATTGGCCAATAAATTGGCCAATGGGTTAGCTTGCTTGTGACCCAAGCAACCACAAATGTGTGTTGGTTGGGATTGGTTGAGCTAAGGACCAATCCCAACCAACCACAAAATGTGGTTGGAGGGTACACTAAGCAACCCCCCAATTTATAAATGTGCTACACTTCTAGCCTATGTATGTTGTATGAAATATGAAATTACAACAGTGCGTTCGCCACGAGCTTCCCAGTCGCGCGGATCTGCCGCACGGCTGCCCTCCTCCTCTCCCTCCCCCCCCCCCCCCCCGCAGCATCGCCTTCCCCCCCCCCCCTCTCTCCCTTCCTCCTCCCATTATACCTGCAGCAGCATCATCAGCGGCATCTCGACGGCACCACCAGCAGCACCCTCCCCCCTTTCCTCCCCCATAGCATCGCCCTCCTCCTCCTCCACCCAACCCACCCTCCGCTCCTCCCTTCCTCCTCCCATCCTACCAGCAGCAGCACCAGCAGCGGCACCATCAGCAGCACCCTTCCCCCTTGCCTCCCCCATAGCATCGCCCTCCTCCTCCACCGTCCTCCTCCTCCCATCCTACCTGCAGCAGCACCAGCAGCAGCACCTGCAGCGGCACCACGAGCAGCACCCTCCCCCCTTGCATCCCCCATAGCATCGCCCTCCTCCTCCTCCACCTTCCCCACCCTCCGCTCCTCCCTTTCTCCTCCTCCCATCCTACCCGCAGCAGCATCCGCAGCGGCACCAGCTGCAGAACCAGCAGCGGCACGAGCAGCAGGGCCAGCAGCAGCACTGGCAACGGTACCCTCGCACCATCCTCCTCTTGCCCTGGCCTCTGCTCACCCTCATCTCTATGGCATCGTCGTCCGATTCTTCTGTCGACCTTGCCACTGTTGACGCACTCGAGTTGCTGCCTGACAACTCTGCTGCTAATTGGCACTCTTATGCTCATTCCGTCGAGGTGCTCCTCTCCTCTGTTGTGGTTAGCGGTTACAACCTTCGCTCGGTTGTCTTTCAGGAAGGCGGTGGACTTCAGCCCGTGGCCCCCACCACTCCTACTGGACCTGCCCCTGCCCACCCTGGCACCGAGCCCTCTCCCCCCGGTGATCCTCCCACCTTTGCGCCGAATGTCAACGACCCGCAGAGCTCGGAAACCGCCATTCGCACCTACCGCACCAATCTCCAAGAGCACCTGCGCCTGCAATTGCGCTACGAGGACGACAGGCGCATCTATGACGACGCCACTGCCCGCTACAACAAGTACCAGGAGGACCTGGACACCTACACGGCAGAACTTGCAGACTACACCACGAAAATTAATGTCTGGCGGGTTGCTGATCGACGCGCGCTTGCCATTCTTCTCGCCACCATCCCCTCCTCCCTCAAACGCGAGCTCTCACCTACCTCCTCCTCCCACCTGTGGCGACTGCTGGTCGACCTTTTCGATCGGCAGGACGTTACCACTCTTTACGTCCTTATCAAGGAGTTTGGAACTCTCTCCATGGATTCCACTTCTGGCGCAGCTGCTTTCACTCGCCGTGTCTTAGACCTTGCTCGGCGCCTTGCAACTCTCAATGTGGTGTACCCGGACACCGTCATCTGCTGCCACCTCCTCGAGGGCCTCACACCTGCCTTCGATGCTCACAAGCTTGCTTACATGCAGCTTATCTCCAAGCACCACACCCGTGCAGAAGTCACTCAGTGGATTATCACCACTGAAGCTGAGATCCTTCGCCACTCTTCCTCCACAGTTGCAGCAGCCCAGTCGCGCAGCAGCCAGGGTGGACGTGGCGGTGGGCGTGGGGGTGGGCGTGGTGGTGGGCGTGGGGGTGGACGAGGCGGATCCGCGGGTCGCGGTGGCACGAGTAGCGGTAGTGCGGGTCGTGGTGCAGCAGCTGCCTTTCCTCCCTGTCAGTACCTGCCTCGCTACGGTCCCACTCAGGGACAGCGCTGCGGCCAAACCACTCATGCCACTAAGACGTGCTTCAAGGCACTCAGTGATGAGTGGTTTGCCCGTGGCAACACCGGCACCCCTCCTGGCTGGTCCGTCATCAACCCTCGCCCCACTCCCCTTGAGGTCCGTTCCTCTCCCCTCTATGAACCTTCCTCCACCCAGGCCCATTAGGCTCTCGCCCCTCCCCAGCAGCAGCAGCAGCAGCAGCAGCAGCCCGGGAGTCAGCAGCAGGGGTCACAGCAGTTTGGGCAGCAGCTTCTCCTTTCTCAGCTTTAGCAGCAGCTCCAGCATCTCGAGCAGCAGCTCGACCTACAGCCGCAACTGCCCCTCCTCCCATTTCCCAGCAGCAGCCCTTCCCTACCTGGACTGCTGGGAGTGCTGCCTCTGCAGCCCATCTCTCGGGTGCATCCCCGGCGCCGTCTGCAGGTGGCAGTGTGACCGCTTTCCCTTCCTTTGGTTTTGTTGGTTTATTTGGTCAACCTGAATCTGTTGCATCTCCCATGTACCCTTCTTCTGCTAATGAAACATCGTTCCAGTACTCTGCCTCACCTTCCTCCACCATTGACTTCGTTCTGGACAGTGGAGCCACTGACACTGTCCTTCGTGACGCTGGCACACTGCGCCCTCTCCCCACACCAACCTCCCTCCTCGGCGCTGATAGCAGTTCCATCCCTTGTCACAACACCTCCACCCTTCCCTGTCCTCTCTTTCCCTTAGGTACTGTCACCGGTCTCCACATTCCCTCCCTTCGTACTAACCTCCTCTCCCAAAGGTCCCTCCAACAAGCCATGATCACCACTCTCATCCCAGGTGGTGCTAACCATTGTGACCTATACCAAACCTCCACAGGTCGTTTTCTCGCCCGTATTCCCTATTGTCCCCGCTCCCGTCTATACACCCTTCGGATTCCCCGCCCCCTCACCTTCCAAGTTGCCTCCCCCCCCCTCCTTCCCCCCCCCCCCTCCCCTCCCTCCCACTAACCCACCCCTACCCCCCGCCCTCCTGACTCTAACTGTTCTTGTCGCTCCCTCTCCCACCCCACCATCCTCCTCCATCACAGGCTAGGCCACCCCAACTTCGCTACTCTGCGCTCCTCTGTCTCCTCCGGTCTCCTCCACGGTCTCCCCTGCTCCCTCCCTCCCCTCCCCAAATCCCCTGCACCCCCCTGCACCGTCTGCGTTCAGAGCAAGCTCAAGCAGCAGCCGCACCGGAGCTCCCCCTCCGCTGCTACGCAGCCACTTGATCTTGTTCACATGGACCTATGGGGCCCTAATCCCTCTCCCACTCGCCAGGGCCATCGCTACCTTCTCGTGCTTGTTGATGATCACAGTCGGTACTCGTCCGTCTCTCTCCTTCGGACGAAGGCGGATGCCCCGGCTGCGATCATCGCCTGGCTCGAGCGGGCAAACACCCATTTTGGGCGCCCTGTTCGCCGCCTTCACTCTGATGGAGGTGGTGAGTTCCTTAACAACCAAGTCTCCTCCTATTGTCAGTCTCGTGGCATCCTTCAGACTTACACCCTCCCTCACTCCCCATAGCAGAACGGCATGGCTGAGAGTCGTGTTTGAGAGATCACCAAAACAGCCCGGTGTCTGCTTATCCACACTTCCTGCCCCCCTTCTCTTTGGGGCTATGCCCTCCTTCATGCCACCCTCCTTACTAACCTTTACCCTCACCCCCTTCTCCCCTCCATCACCCCCACTGAGCTGTGGACGAAGGACAAGCCTGATGCCTCATCACTTCGTGTCTGGGGCTCTAAGGCACATGTCCTCATTCACCCCTTTGACCGCTCCCGTTCCATGGGAAAGCTTGCCCCTCGTACCCTTCCTTGCATCTTCCTTGGTCATAATCCCTCCTCCCTCGACTACCTTTTCCTCCACCCCCCATCCGGTCGTCTAATCCGCAGCCGGGATGTGGTCTTTGACGAGTCCACTCCCTACTACTCTTCTCCTACATCTACTGACCCACTCCCCCCTCTCACCCATCCCCTTGTCTGGTCTGACACCACCCCTCCCCCACTACTCCCTCCTCCCCCCATCCTTCCCCCCCCCCCCCCCTCCGCCGTCCCAGTCCCACGGTACCCCTCCCTCATCTGGTGACATCTTTGACCCGGAACCTTTATCTTCTCCTGTCTCCCCCGCTCACTCCTCTCCTAGTGCCCCCCCTCCCCCCCCTTCCTCTCCCTCGCCATCGACCCGTCCTCCCCCTTCCCGCACCATACTCACCCGGTATCCCCACACCAGGTCACGTGACAGCATCCTTGGTGCACCGCCTCCCATTACCCTCTCCACCTCTACCCTCCCCCCTCTCTTCCCCGTCCTTCGTCACTTCTTCCAGGCTGTCTTGCATCAAGTCCCTCATGCAATAGCCCCCTCAGCCACCTCCTCTCCAGCAGCGGCACCAGTAGCGGCTCCAGCAGCGGCACAAGCAGCGGCCCCAGCGGCGGCTCCAGCAGCAGCTCCAGCAGCGGCAGCAGCAGCGGGACCAGCAGCGGCAGCAGCGGCGGGACCAGCAGCGGCAACAGCAGCAGTACCAGCAGCCGCAGCAGTAGCCGGACCAGCAGCAGCACCAGCAACAGTACCAGCAGCGGCACCAGCAGCGGCACCAGCAGCGGCACCAGCAGCAGTACCAGCACCGGCACCGGCAGCGACTCCACCAGCAGCACCAGCAGCAGCACCAGCAGTCATCCGCGCCTTCCACACCTCCCTCTCTGAGGACTCCCATGAGGAGTTCCTTGACCTCCACCTGACCCCTCGCTTCTACCCATCACGTTCGACCTCTCCGGCACACCTGTCTTCGCCTTCTCCTCTGCTCCCTCCATTTTCGTTCATACCACGTACGAGGAGGCAATGGCATGCCCTGACGCTCCGCTATGGCTCGCCGCCATCATCAAGGAGCTGGAGGCCTTTATCGGCAACTCCTCTTTTGTCGATGTGCCTCGCCCTCCCGCCCCTACGAACGTGGTGAAAGGAAAGTGGGTGTTTCGCGTCAAGCAGCTGTCAGGGGAGCCGCCCGTCTATAAGGCTCGTTACTGCGCCAAGGGGTTCACGCAGCGGTATGGTTTTGACTTCTTCGATACCTTCTCCCCTACTGCCAAGCCTGCTACTGTTCGCGCCGTGCTCGACCTCGCCGCTCGCCTCAATATGGAGATCCACTCGATGGACGTTTCTAACGCCTTCCTACAAGGCGTCCTCCGCGAGCTTATGTACATGGAGCGTCCAGCCGGCTTTCACCTTCCCTTCCCGGCAGACTCTGTCTGGCAGTTGCATCGACCGGTGTATGGGCTCCGACAGGCCCCTAGGGAGTGGCATGCTAAGCTTGCCGCCACCCTTGCTGAACTTGGGTTTCGCACCTCCCGCTCCTACGCCAGCCTCTTCCTCCGCACCTCCCCCTCCCCCTTCTACATCCTTGTGTATGACGATGACATGATTCTGCTCACCGCCGACCTTGCTAAGTTGGAGCGTGTTAAGGCTGAGTTGGGTAGCCGACTCAAGTGCAAGGACTTGGGAGAGCTGCAGCATTACCTGGGCATGACCATCACCCGCGACCGCTCCGCCCGCACCATCTCTCTCTCCCAGGGTCATTACTTGCAGCAGGTCTTGGAGCGGTTTGACATGGCCCGGGGCGGTGCCCAACATACTCCTCTTTCTGTCGAGCACCATCTCTCTCCACCCACCTCCCCCTCAACCTCCTCTCATCCTTATCCAGAGCTCATCGGCTCCCTCATGTACGCCATGGTCTCCACTCGCCCTGACCTTGCCTACCCCATTAGCGTCCTTGCCCGTTTTGTTGGCGCAGGCAAGCATACGGAAGAGCACTGGCAGGCCGCCAAGCGTGTCCTCCGGTACCTTCGTGGCACCAAAGACTATGTCCTTACCCTTGGCGGCCCCTCCCCACCTCTCCTCAGCTGCTACAGTGACTCCTCGTGGGCTGATTCCCGGTCGGATCGTCGCTCCTCCCAGGGCTATGGCTTCTCTCTTGGCAGCGGCCTTATCAGCTGGCGCTCCACTCGCTCCTCGGCTATCGCCCTCTCCTCCTGCGAGGCGGAGTTGTATGCCGCCACCATGGCTGCGCAAGAGGCCCGCTGGCTCACCTTCCTTCTTGAGGAACTTGGTGCCCCCCAGCGCTGTCCCACCATCTGGTGTGACAATGCCAGTACCATTCACCTCACTAAGGATGCTGTGTTTCACGGGCGCTCCAAGCACATTGAGCTCCGTCATTTCTTCATTCGCGATCTTGTTCAGGCGGGGCACCTTCGGCTCGACAAGGTTGACTCGGCAGCCAACCTTGCCGACATTTTCACAAAAGCTCTTCCTCAAGCGGCTCACTCTTCACTCCTTCGTCTCCTTGGCCTCACTCCTCCAAAGTCGCCGCCCGCCTCTTGATTCTGGTCTTCTAGCCTTATGCATGTTGGGGGGTTGTGTTGTAATTTCATATTTTATACAACATGCATAGGCTAGAAGTGTAGCACATTTATAAATTGGGGGGTTGCTTAGTGTACCCTCCAACCACATTTTGTGGTTGGTTGGGATTGGTCCTTAGCTCAACCAATCCCAACCAACACACATTTGTGGTTGCTTGGGCCACAAGCAAGCTCACCCATTGGCCAACTTATTGGCCAATAGGGTAAGCTTCCCTCTCATCTCTCTCTTGCTCATTGTTTGTACTAAAGGGCCTCTTGGCTCATTATGTAATGCATCAATTCTCTCTCTTCTAACATGATGTGCCGCCACGCCATCCTTCATCACTGCCACAGCACCGCCACATCGACAGGATGAAGGATGAAGGCCATCCTTCATCTCCTAGTCTCTCCCCCGTGTGGCTTATCAATCAATCCTCACTCTTCTGTTTCTTCTCCCCTTTCCCTCCACCCCTCATCCCCTCTCAGTGGCCACACAGTACTCCTGGAGGCTGACGTGGACATTGCTGCCATCCTCGCCACTCACGGCTTCGCTCCCACCAATCACGCGCTGCCACGCGAGCGTGGCGAGCGTTCGGTTTTTGCGAACAGCAACGAGGCAGCCACTCAGCGAGAGGCACAGGAGGGTGTGATTGGACGAGACGGAGAGGCGGCCCTCATTGGGCGAGAAGGAGAGGAGGTAGCAGGAGGGGAGCCTTCTGCAGCTGTTCCGACCCAGGCGTTGCGGGGAGGTGGGGGAGCTGGGGGGTCTGAAGCTCCTCTGAGAGAGCAGAAGGACTTGCAGGCAGTTGAAGGGCAGAAGATGGGGGATCGTACAGAGGATGGGAGTGGGAGGGGCGAAGGAGACGGTGAGGGGGAGAGACGGCGAGGTGAAGCGAGGAGGAGGAGGAGGAAAAGGAAGAGCGGGAGGCAGCTGAGGGGGAGGGAGCTGGAGCGGCTGTATGAGGAGGTTGGGCGAAGCATGGACACGTGGCGGGTAGGTGGGAGGGAGGGGGGGATGGAAAGGGGTAAATGTAGAGGGGGATAGGTGAAGGAAGGGTGAATGGAAGGCAGGTAGGTGGATGGAAAGCAGTTGAGAGGGAGGGAGCTGTAGCAGCTGTATGAGGAGGTTGGGCGAAGCGGGTGGGTGGAGTGGAAGGGTTGTGGGTAGAAGGGGCTGGGTGGAAAGTGGAAGGGAGGGGGAAAGAACTGGAAAGGGGAAAGCGTTGATACACCAACTAAAAGTGCCCAAATAGTATTCTTGCTGAGCCCACACTCCTCTCTGTACTCACCCGAACGGCCCTCCCATGATCCCATCCCATTGCATGCCCTTCGCTGCTCCAGACGCTGGTGTCGCCACTGGTGGTGGGCGAGGGCAACCTGCAGCTCGTGCAGCAAGAGGTACAAGATTCCCATTCACAAGCACTGCACTCTGAATAAAACGCACTGCACTCTCAAGAACCTCCTGACTTCCAACATTCTCAGTACACGCACTCCGTGTCCTCGCCTATGAGTCGTTGCTCTCTCCTGTGACTGTTTTTGAGACGTCTCAAAACGACTTTTGAGACGTCTCAAAAGTTGCTCTCTCCTGTGACTGTTTTTGAGACATCTCAAAACGACTTTTGAGACGTCTCAAAAGTTGGTCTCTCCTGTGACTGTCCTTTACCCTTCGCCATGTCATTCCTCCCTGCCAGTCTTCTTTTCTTACTTCTGTCTCCGCTATCCGCTGGTCTCAGCTCAATTGTGACTTGATTGAAGCATGCTGTTTGCTGCCTGACGCACGGCATCTACTGATTCGCACTCTCTTACCCGACTCCATTCTCCTTTCTCCTTCCTCCGCTGTCTGTCACCCCCCCTGTGTCCCGCCCTCTCTGTCCCGCCCTCTCTATCCCACCCTCTCTGCCCCTCCCTCTCCGCCCCTCCCTCTCTGTCCCGCCCTCTCTGCCCCTCCCTCTCTGCCCCTCCCTCTCCGCCCCTCCCTCTCTGCCCCGCCCTCTCTGTCCCGCCCACTCTGCCCCTCCCTCTCTGTCCCGCCCTCTCTGTCCCTCCCTTTCTGTCCCACCCTCTCTGCCCCTCCCTCTCTGCCCCTCCCTCTCTGCCCCTCCCTCTCCGCCCCTCCCTCTCTGTCCCGCCCTCTCTGCCCCTCCCTCTCTGCCCCTCCCTCTCTGCCCCTCCCTCTCCGCCCCTCCCTCTCTGCCCTGCCCTCTCTGTCCCACCCTCTCTGTTCCCCCTCCTCTCACCACCAGCTGGCCCAGCAACCCAATCGCAGTGTGCTGTTTGTGGGGAATCACACCATCTACGGCTTCTATGACACGCCCCTGTTGCTCTATGAAGTGAGTGTGTGTGTGACACTACACCTGCTTGCTTCGTGTGGCACTGTGGCGCCTGCTTGCTTGCTAGTCCGCTCACCCTCTCTCTCACACCATCTACGGCTTCTATGACACGTCATTGCTGCTCAATGAAATGAGTGTGTGTGTGACACTACACCTGCTGCTGCTGCATCAAGTGAGAGTGTGCGGGAGTAGACCATGCGGGAGTAGACCGTGCGGGAGGAACGTCGGGATGCCAATTTTGTTGCCATGCTACATGTGTTCAATTTAGGCGTGAACGAAACAGATCAGGTCAGGTCGAGTCAGGTCGAATCACCCGACCCAGGGTTTTGGCTGGGTCGGGTCGCTTCTCCAGTGGGCTTGACCCGTCCAGCTCGACCCGACCCGACCCGACCCGACCCAACCCGACCCGACCCGACCCGACCCCCCACGGGTAAGGATTCACCAAGCCGGTTGCCGACTTTTGCCCAAGCGAGGGCAAAGCTAATCTCGTCAACAATCCTCTCCTCTCCTCTATTCCCCTCTCCTCTCCTCTCCTCTCCTCTCCTCTCCTCTCCTCTCCTCTCCTCTCCTCTCCTCTTCTCCCTTTCCTTCTCCCCTCTTCTACCCTTTTCCCCTTACCTCACCTCCCCTCCCTCTCCTCCCTGCGTAGCTGTACATGCGATGCGGGGATTTATGTGTCAACGTCTCGCACATTCCTTGTGATAGAAGTGTTTGAGACATCTCAAAACACTTGTTTTGTCACGTGCCTCTCCTCCCTGCGTAGCTGTACGTGCGATGCGGGGATTTATGTGTCAACGTCTCGCACATTCCTCGTGATAGAAGTGTTTGAGACATCTCAAAACACTTGTTTTGTCACGTGCCTCTCCTCCCTGCGTAGCTGTACGTGCGATGCGGGGATTTATGTGTCAACGTCTCGCACATTCCTCGTGATAGAAGTGTTTGAGACATCTCAAAACACTTGTTTTGTCACGTGCCTCTCCTCCCTGCGTAGCTGTACATGCGATGCGGGGATTTATGTGTCAATGTCTCGCACATTCCTTGTGATAGAAGTGTTTGAGACATCTCAAAACACTTGTTTTGTCACGTGCCTCTCCTCCCTGCGTAGCTGTACGTGCGATGCGGGGATTTATGTGTCAACGTCTCGCACATTCCTCGTGATAGAAGTGTTTGAGACATCTCAAAACACTTGTTTTGTCACGTGCCTCTCCTCCCTGCGTAGCTGTACATGCGATGCGGGGATTTATGTGTCAATGTCTTGCACGTTCCTCTTTTCCCTTCTCCCCCCGTCTCCCCTCCCTCCCTTCTCCTCCTCCACTCCCCTCCCTCCCTGCGCAGCTGTACATGAGGGGATTCAAGTGTCGCTGTCTTGCGCACCCCAGCTTCTGGCTCCAGGAATCTCTGGCAGAACTTGTGGAAAGGTATGCCTAGATGCTGTCAGGTTCACTGCGGTGCAGTCAGGTGCTGCTTCCATCGCTGTCTCGCTGGTCCCAGCTTCTGGCTCCAGGAATCTCTGGCAGAGCTCGTGGAAAGGTGAGGTGGGTTGTGGTGCTGCTTCAAGTGAGGTGGGTTGTGGTGCTGCTTCAAGTGAGGTGAGTTGTGGTGCTGCGTCAAGTGAGGTGGGTTGTGGTGCTGCTTCAAGTGAGGTGGGTTGTGGTGCTGCTTCAAGTGAGGTGGGTTGTGGTGCTGCTTCAAGTGAGGTGGGTTGTGGTGCTGCTTCAAGTGAGGTGGGTTGTGGTGCTGCTTCAAGTGAGGTGGGTTGTGGTGCTGCGTCAAGTGAGGTGGGTTGTGGTGCTGCTTCAAGTGAGGTGGGTTGTGGTGCTGCTTCAAGTGAGGTGGGTTGTGGTGCTGCTTCAAGTGAGGTGGGTTGTGGTGCTGCTTCAAGTGAGGTGGGTTGTGGTGCTGCTTCAAGTGAGGTGGGTTGTGGTGCTGCTTCAAGTGAGGTGGGTTGTGGTGCTGCTTCAAGTGAGGTGGGTTGTGGTGCTGCTTCAAGTGAGGTGGGTTGTGGTGCTGCTTCAAGTGAGGTGGGTTGTGGTGCTGCTTCAAGTGAGGTGGGTTGTGGTGCTGCTTCAAGTGAGGTGGGTTGTGGTGCTGCTTCAAGTGAGGTGGGTTGTGGTGCTGCTTCAAGTGAGGTGGGTTGTGGTACTGCGTCAAGTGAGGTGGGTTGTGGTGCTGCTTCAAGTGAGGTGGGTTGTGGTGCTGCTTCAAGTGAGGTGGGTTGTGGTGCTGCTTCAAGTGAGGTGGGTTGTGGTGCTGCTTCAAGTGAGGTGGGTTGTGGTGCTGCTTCAAGTGAGGTGGGTTGTGGTGCTGCTTCAAGTGAGGTGGGTTGTGGTGCTGCTTCAAGTGAGGTGGGTTGTGGTGCTGCTTCAAGTGAGGTGGGTTGTGGCGCTGCTTCAAGTGAGGTGGGTTGTGGTGCTGCTTCAAGTGAGGTGGGTTGTGGTGCTGCTTCAAGTGAGGTGGGTTGTGGTGCTGCTTCAAGTGAGGTGGGTTGTAGTGCTGCTTCAAGTGAGGTGGGTTGTGGTGCTGCTTCAAGTGAGGTGGGTTGTGGTGCTGCGTCAAGTGAGGTGGGTTGTGGTGCTGCTTCAAGTGAGGTGGGTTGTGGTGCTGCTTCAAGTGAGGTGGGTTGTGGTGCTGCTTCAAGTGAGGTGGGTTGTGGTGCTGCTTCAAGTGAGGTGGGTTGTGGTGCTGCTTCAAGTGAGGTGGGTTGTGGTGCTGCTTCAAGTGAGGTGGGTTGTGGTGCTGCTTCAAGTGAGGTGGGTTGTGGCGCTGCTTCAAGTGAGGTGGGTTGTGGTGCTGCTTCAAGTGAGGTGGGTTGTGGTGCTGCTTCAAGTGAGGTGGGTTGTGGTGCTGCTTCAAGTGAGGTGGGTTGTGGTGCTGCTTCAAGTGAGGTGGGTTGTGGTGCTGCTTCAAGTGAGGTGGGTTGTGGTGCTGCGTCAAGTGAGGTGGGTTGTGGTGCTGCTTCAAGTGAGGTGGGTTGTGGTGCTGCTTCAAGTGAGGTGGGTTGTGGTGCTGCTTCAAGTGAGGTGGGTTGTGGTGCTGCTTCAAGTGAGGTGGGTTGTGGTGCTGCTTCAAATGAGGTGGGTTGTGGTGCTGCTTCAAGTGAGGTGGGTTGTGGTGCTGCTTCAAGTGAGGTGGGTTGTAGTGCTGCTTCAAGTGAGGTGGGTTGTGGTGCTGCTTCAAGTGAGGTGGGTTGTGGTGCTGCGTCAAGTGAGGTGGGTTGTGGTGCTGCTTCAAGTGAGGTGGGTTGTGGTGCTGCTTCAAGTGAGGTGGGTTGTGGTGCTGCTTCAAGTGAGGTGGGTTGTGGTGCTGCGTCAAGTGAGGTGGGTTGTGGTGCTGCTTCAAGTGAGGTGGGTTGTGGTGCTGCTTCAAGTGAGGTGGGTTGTGGTGCTGCTTCAAGTGAGGTAGGTTGTGGTGCTGCGTCAAGTGAGGTGGGTTGTGGTGCTGCTTCAAGTGAGGTGGGTTGTGGTGCTGCGTCAAGTGAGGTGGGTTGTGGTGCTGCTTCAAGTGAGGTGGGTTGTGGCGCTGCTTCAAGTGAGGTGGGTTGTGGTGCTGCGTCAAGTGAGGTGGGTTGTGGTGCTGCTTCAAGTGAGGTGGGTTGTGGTGCTGCTTCAAGTGAGGTGGGTTGTGGCACTGCTTCAAGTGAGGTGGGTTGTGGTGCTGCTTCAAGTGAGGTGGGTTGTGGTGCTGCTTCAAGTGAGGTGGGTTGTGGTGCTGCTTCAAGTGAGGTGGGTTGTGGTGCTGCTTCAAGTGAGGTGGGTTGTGGTGCTGCTTCAAGTGAGGTGGGTTGTGGTGCTGCTTCAAGTGAGGTGGGTTGTAGTGCTGCTTCAAGTGAGGTGGGTTGTGGTGCTGCTTCAAGTGAGGTGGGTTGTGGTGCTGCGTCAAGTGAGGTGGGTTGTGGTGCTGCTTCAAGTGAGGTGGGTTGTGGTGCTGCTTTAAGTGAGGTGGGTTGTGGTGCTGCTTCAAGTGAGGTGGGTTGTGGTGCTGCGTCAAGTGAGGTGGGTTGTGGTGCTGCTTCAAGTGAGGTGGGTTGTGGTGCTGCTTCAAGTGAGGTGGGTTGTAGTGCTGCTTCAAGTGAGGTGGGTTGTGGTGCTGCTTCAAGTGAGGTGGGTTGTGGTGCTGCGTCAAGTGAGGTGGGTTGTGGTGCTGCTTCAAGTGAGGTGGGTTGTGGTGCTGCTTCAAGTGAGGTGGGTTGTGGTGCTGCTTCAAGTGAGGTGGGTTGTGGTGCTGCGTCAAGTGAGGTGGGTTGTGGTGCTGCTTCAAGTGAGGTGGGTTGTGGTGCTGCTTCAAGTGAGGTGGGTTGTGGTGCTGCTTCAAGTGAGGTGGGTTGTGGTGCTGCTTCAAGTGAGGTGGGTTGTGGTGCTGCTTCAAGTGAGGTGGGTTGTGGTGCTTGTAGAGAAAACGAGAGGAAGAACCATTAAATTCATTAAGAGAGAGGGAGGTATACATAGTAGTGCTGGGGGGAGGGGTTGGTTGGGAACCAAGCCAACATTATTGGCCCCCACCAATAAGTTGGGTTGAGGGATGATTGGGGGGACCAATAATGTTGACCAAGTTGGTTCAACATTATTGGGGGGACCAATAATTCCCAACCCAACCTTGGGGCCAAGGTTGGAGTTCCAACCCCCAACTAGGGTTAGCCGTAGTTCTACACCCAAACTAAGTTTGGGTGGCTATCTCTAGCCTAAGCTTATAGGATTGATGTAGGTTACAATGAGGATGGTAATCTGACACAACCCCTTAACCTACAGAAATCCATAAGCTAGGGAAGAGAGAGAGTAACAACCCCTGAGTCAGCCACCGCGGGGAGCAAGTCCCTGGAGACGCAAAAGCGCAGAGTGGTCGGAGCGGTGGAGAGCCTTGGTGAAGAGATCGGCGAGGTTGTCGGAGGAGGCGATTTTGCGAACGGTGAGGTGACCATCTTGGACAAGGTCGCGAACAAAGTAGTAGCGAAGCTCGATGTGTTTAGAGCGACCATGAAAAACTGCTTCCTTGGTGAGGTGGATGGTACTGTCGTTGTCACACCACAGGGTGGGGCGGGGCTGTGGAGAGCCAAGGTCGGTGAGCAGGTAGCTGAGCCAACGTGCTTCTTGAGCCGCCATCGTGACTGCGTACAGTTCGGCTTCGCAGGATGAGAGGGCAACGGAGGAGGAGCGGGTGGAGCGCCAACTGATGAGGCCGCCCCCAAGTGTGAAGCCATATCCCTGAGAGCTGCGACGGTCGGGCTGTGCGTCGGCCCAAGATGAGTCGCTGAAGCCTTGAAGAGTGGGCGGATTCACACCACCCAGAGTGAGGACATGGTCCTTCGTGCCTTGA
Organism: Closterium sp. NIES-65; assembly: GCA_948144175.1. NCBI lineage: Eukaryota > Viridiplantae > Streptophyta > Zygnematophyceae > Desmidiales > Closteriaceae > Closterium > Closterium sp. NIES-65. Next base: position 2,180,802 of record CANXME010002117.1, read on the forward strand.
AGGTAGCGAAGAACACGCATGGCCGCCTTCCAATGCTCTTCACCATGCCTGCCGGTGCCAACGAACTGCGCCAGAACACTGACTGGGTATGCAAGGTCGGGACGAGTGCAGACCATGGCGTACATCAGGGCCCCAACAAGTTCTGCGTAGGGATGAGGGGAGGTGACGGGAGTGGTGGGAGGGGCGAGCTGATGCCCGAATGCAAGTGGTGTGGGGATGGGTTTGCAGGTTGTCATGCCAAACCTCTCAAGAATCTTCTCGATGTAAAATGACTGAGAGAGGGTGATGGTCTTGGCAGTGAGGTCGCGAGTGATCTCCATGCCGAGGTAGTTGCTAACCTCCCCTAGGTCCTTGCAGGCAAGGCGTTTCTGCAGCGCATCCTTGACCTCCTGTAGGTCAGCAGTTGTGTCAGCGGCCAGCAGCATGTCGTCGACGTAGACGAGGATGAAGAAGGGTGATGGGGTGAGGCGCAGGAAGAGGCATGAGGCGGCACGGGAGGGGCGAAAGCCAAGTGTACGAAGGGTGGAGGAGAGTTTGGCGTGCCATTCCCGAGGTGCTTGTTTGAGCCCGTAGACAGGACGTAGCAGCTTCCAAACAGTGGTAGGGTCGTGAGGAGCATGGAAGCCTTTGGGACGTTCCAGGAAAATGAGCTCATGAAGGTCGCCTTGCAGAAAGGCGGTGGTGACGTCCATGGAGTGAAGAAGCATCCCACGTCTGCCAACAAAGTCGAAAAACACGCGAATGACCGGTGGAGTGGCGGTGGGTGAGTAGGTCTCGAAGAAGTCTGAGCCATAGGTCTGTGTGAAGCCTTTTGCCACATATCGAGCCTTGTACACCGGAGCGGTGCCAGGGAGTAGTTTGACTCGAAAAAGCCACCTGCTTTGGACCACGTTGTGCTTTGAGGGACAAGGGACGTCGATAAACGAGCGGTTGCTGATGAAGGCATTGCTCTCCTTGACCATGGCCTCGATCCAGAGAGGTGCATCAAGGCAGGCAAGTGCTTGCTCATAGGTGGTGGGTTCGTAGATGGTGGGGGTGGTGGAGAAGAGAAGAACAGTGGTGCCAGCCATTGTGCGGACGACTGGGGCGACGGTTGGTGAGAGGAGGTGGAGGAACATTAGCTCATCATGAGAATCCTCAGTGAGGTCCGGAGTGAGAGGAGGAGGAAGAGGAGGCGGTGAAGTTGCAAGACAGCTGCGCTGGTGGGTCCGGCTGATGCGGGGACACAGGTGCACTGGTGCTCTGCTGCGCTGAGGGTCGGGGCGAGGAGACAGCTGCATTGCAGCTCGGCTTCACTGGGTTGCGGTGAGGGGCAGAGAGACGGGAGCGCGACTGCTGAGAGAACCTGAGGTGCTGGTGCGGGGGGAAGGGGAGGTGCTATGGTGGCGGAGAAGGGGGATGGATGTGAGAGACTGGAGGGAGGGGGGGGTGGACCTGGGGGTACCAAGAATGGGGACTGTGGAGCGGGTGTGAGGGTAGTGGCGGAGTATGAGAGGGGGAGTGGGAAGTAGGGGCCGTGAGGACGGAGGTGGAGTGAGTGGGGGAGGGCGTGGGGAGGGGGGAGGCGGGGGATGTTCTGCACAAAGGGACGGAGGGGAAGGAGGGGGGGGAGGGGCAGCGGGTGGGGAGGAAGGGGGAGGGGCAGCGGATGGGGAAGGAGGGTGGACGGGGTCAAGGATATCTCCTGACGGGGCGGGGGGAGAGGGGGGAGGGGGTGCAGGGGGGACAATGGTGGGGGGGGGGGAGAAGGGAAGGGGAGGGGAGAGGGGGTGGGGGGGGAATGGTGTCAGTCCAGAGGAAGGGACGGGTGGTTAGAGGGAGGGGGTTAGGGGCTTTGGGGGAGGTGTAGTACGGGTGGGCTTCATCGAATTCCACATCCCGACTACGAATGAGGCGACCAGAGGGGGGATGGAGGAAGAGATAGTCCGGGGAGGAGGTGTTGTGACCAAGGAAAATGCAGGGGAGAGTGCGGGAGGCTAGCTTTCCAGCTTTGCGTGAGCGGTCGGCAGGGTGTATGAGAACATACGCCATGGAACCCCACACGCGCAGGGGGGTGATGTCGGGCTTTTTGGATGTCCAGAGTGCGGTGGGAGTGGTGGTGGGCCGGGAGGGATGAGGGTACAAGTTAGTGAGGATGGCAGCGTGGAGGATGGCATAGCCCCAGAGAGGGGGCGGGCAGGAGGCATGGACCATGAGGCACCGAGCAGTTTTGGTGACCTCACGGACCCTACTCTCCGCCACGCCATTCTGCTGAGGGGAATGAGGTAGGGTGTGGGTGTGAATGATACCACGAGTGGTGCAGTAGGATGAGAGCATGTTGTTAAGGAACTCACCACCGCCATCAGAGTGGAAGCGGGAGACAGGGCGTTTGAAATGGGTGCGTGCTTGTTGAGCCCAAGCAATAATAGCAGCCGGGGCCTCCGCCTTCGTGCGAAGGAGGGAGACGGAGGAGTAGCGGCTGTGGTCATCCACCAGGATGAGCAGGTATTTATGACCTTGTCTGGTGGGGGAAGGGTTGGGGCCCCAGAGGTCCATGTGGACGAGATCAAGAGGCTGGGGAGAAAAGGAGGGATGACTCTTGTGGGGGGCCTGTTTCAGTTTGCTTTCGACGCATACTGAGCAGGGAGGGGAGGGTGATGGGGGGAGAGGGGGAAGGGTGAGGGGGAGTCCGTCGAGGAGTTGGGTGGAGACGGTTTGACGGAGGGTGGTAAAGTTGGGATGACCCAACCTGTGGTGAAGGAGAACTGCGGGGTGGGTGAGGTCACGACAGTGACAGGAGGAGGAGGAGGAGGTGGGGGAGGGGGGGGGGGAGGGGAGGGGAGGAGGGGGGAGGGGATGGGGGAGGGGATGGGAGGTGGGGAGGGAGGGGGGAGCGGAGGTGAGGGGAGGGGAAGGGGTGAGGTGGGGGCGATGAGGTGGTGAATGGAGGTGCGAGGGGTGCGGTACGTGTACAGATTTGTGCGAGGGCAGAGGGGAATGCGACAGATGAAGTGACCAGTGGCGGTTTGAAAGAGGTCGCAGTGGCGTGCATGACCGGGGAAGAGGGCGGTGATATTGAACCTGGTGAGGTCACAGAGTGCTACCAGATTGTTGCGTAGGGAGGGGATGTATAGACCTGTGACTGTACCTGAGGGGAAGATGGGACAGGGGAGGGTGGAGGTGTGACTACTTGTGATGGTGAAGCTGGAGTCAGCTCCGTGGATAGTGGAGGGAGTGGGGAGGGGTACCAGTGTGCCTGCATCACGCAGAACAGTGTGTGTCGCGCCACTGTCAAGGATAAACTCAAGGCATGAAGAGGAGGAGGAAAAGGCGGAGTACTGGAAGAGAGACTCATTAATAGCATGTGCATACATAGAATCAGCAGGAGGAGTGCTAACATGTCCTATGAATCCAGCAGAGGGGAATGGAGTAAAGCCAGGAGGGTTGGAGGAGGAGGATGACGGTAGCGAGAGGTGAAGGTGATGCGGTAGGTGTCATATGTGGGAGGGAGGCAGTCAAGGATGCGTGCAGTAAGAAGGGACTCAGAGATGACAATGCCGCGGTCATTGAGGCGTTGCGCAGTGTCAATGAGGCGACGGGTGTAGGCAGCAGCAGTGGGGGAGGAGTCAAGGGTGATGTCTTGGAATTTGCGGAAGAGGGCGAGGAGGGAGCGAAGGTCCTGACGATCGTACTGAGTAGAGAGGGTTTTCCAGAGTCCAGAGGAGGAGGTGGGACGAAGGTCGCGTTTGAGGTGGGAGGGGATGCAGGAGAAGATGATGGCGAGTGCACGACGATCAGCAATGCGCCATGCTGCAACATCCTTGTGGATCTTGCGAAGCTCCTCAGCATAGTCTTTTTCGTGTTGAGCGTAGGAGAGGAGGCGTGCAGTAGCATCAGCGTGTGCCGCTTCCGCAACACGGTGCGCCTCACGCTGGAGGGTGTAAGTGTCGCGAAGCCTGTTGTAAGTGTTCAGGTTGGCCCCCTAGCGATCCGGGTTGTCATCATGAACTGGGGCACGCGGGGGGTCGGGAAGAGGCTCGGGTGGAGGAGGGGCATCAGGGGGAGGAGGTTCAAGGGGAGGGGGGAGTACAGGTGGGAGGCCATTAGGGTGCTCGAGGACGACATCAAGAAGGCAATAATCTTGAATGATGACGGAGCCAAGGTGTGTGTGAAGCGTATCTTCAAACGACGCCCAGTTTACGGCAGTGGTGTCATGGAGAAGTTCGAGCTTGTCAATGGCTCCGAGCTCGATGGGAGTGGAGTCTTCCGCCATGAGGAGGAGGAGGGGAGGGGGTGACGACACCGGCTTGAGGGCGGGTGCGGTCAAAGAGGACGACACCACTTGGAAGGGTGGTGTGGTCACGTAACGTATGGTGGCGCCGGGTTACTCGCAGCTGCGTTTGTGTCGCCCGTGATTGCGCCTCGTGGCCCGCGGGTGCACGTCCGTTCGCGGGTGCGCGTCCGTCCGCGGATGCGCCTCGTCGCTCGCGGGTGCGCGTCTGCCCGCGGATGCGCCTCGTCGCCCGCGGGTGCGCGTCCGTCCGCGGATGCGCCTCGTCGCCCGCGGGTGCGTGTCCGTCCGCGGATGCGCCTCGTCGCCCGCGGGTGCGCGTCCGTCTGCGGATGCGCCTCGACGCCCGCGGGTGCGCGTCCGTCCGCGGATGCGCCTCGTCGCCCGCGGGTGCGCGTCCGTCCGCGGATGCGCCTCGACGCCCGCGGGTGCGCGTCCGTCCGCGGATGCGCCTCGTCGCCCGCGGGTGCGCGTCCGTCCGCGAGTGCGCCTCGTCGCCCGCGGGTGCGCGTCCGTCCGCGGATGCGCCTCGTCGCCCGCGGGTGCGCGTCCGTCCGCGGATGCGCCTCGTCGCCCGCGGGTGCGCGTCCGTCCGCGGATGCGCCTCGTCGCCCGTGGGTGCGCGTCCGTCCGCGGATCCACCTCGTCGCCCGTGGGTGCGCGTCCGTCCGCGGATGCGCCTCGTCACCCGCGGTAGCGCGTCCGTCAGCGGAAATCCGCCGCGGTGGTCGCGTCCGCCCTCGTCGGCGGAATGCGCCGCGGTGGTCGCGTCCGCCCTCGTCGGCGGGATGCGCCGCGGTGGTCGCGTCCGCCCTGGTAGGCGGAATCCGCCGCGGTGGTTGCGTCCGCCCTCGTAGGCGGAATCCGCCGCGGTGGTCGCGCCCGCCCTCGTAGGCGGAATCCGCCGCGGTGGTCGCGTCCGCCCCCGTCGGCGGAATGCGCCGCGGTGGCCGCGTCCGCCCTCGTCGGCGGAATGCACCGCAGTGAGGGAGGAGAGGGGAGGGGGGAGGGAGCGGGCTGCCGATCGTAACTCGTGCGGGGGAGGCACGGGAACGTGCGTGAGTGCAAGGGGGGAGGGGGGCCGTGAAGGCGTACTAGCGCAACTTAAGCGCTAGTGAGAGAGGGGGGCGTGATACGGCACGCGTTAAGTGTGGTTCTTAGGATCGAGAGACGGTGTTAACCGTTGTAGCTCTGATTACCATGTAGAGAAAACGAGAGGAAGAACCATTAAATTCATTAGGAGAGAGAGAGGTATACATAGTAGTTGTTGTGGAAGCAAGAATGTCCCAGTGGGTACCTTTGGTCTTAGTGGTCGCGGGTTCAACTCTCATCGGCAGCACCTTCTCTTCTCATTATGCCGAACATGACACTCCCACACTCCACCACACTCACCCACAGTGAAGTGTGGTCACAGTTGGCATTGCCATCTGTCCACCCATCCCATACTCACCTTGTTGGCTCCTATGGTGTGCCACATGCTGCCATGTAGGCTGTTGTTCCAGCCTGGCCCACATGTGCAACATGTGGCCTCAATTGCTAGCTTGGCAAGGTTGGCTAGCCCTGCCCTCAGCTTTGAGGTGCTGCAGCTAGCCTCAAGAGTTCAGCCACATAAATGTGGCTTCCCACTTCTCTAGAACTCATCCTTGGAAAAGACATTGCTCTAGCCTTTCAGGCTTGTACCATCTTCCTACTAAAGATATATTGTTCTTCTCTCATTGTGCCTCAAGTTCACCGATCCTCATTCTACATGCTATCAGAGCAAGGCTTCTAGCTTAGTGAACGTTGCACACTTCATGGCTCAAGTTGAAACACCTCTCGGTCGGCACACCCTTCCCATCTTGGAACCAGATGGTTCCAACTTCATTCCATGGAAGAAAAAGATCTGCTACATCTTCAATGTCCTCGGGCTGATCTCCCTCCTTGGAGATCCCAAGGTTGCTTCGCGTCCTTCAATCTCCTCTTCCACAACCAGTGGTGGAGAGACTACCGAAGGCAACAGCGGTGCAGCCCCTAAGACAGCCCATTCGAGTGCTTCGCTGCCGGATGAAGAAAAAGAGGAGCATGCATACTATCTTCTCATGTCAGCCGTCCATCCTCAACTATCGCTCACTCTTGCTCAAGCCAACACGACAAAGGATATGTGGGGATGCATCATGGCGCGGTTCGACTGCATGGGCAACCATGCACAAGTGGCTCTCCTCCGGGATCTCATCACTACACGGATGGACCCAACAACAAGTCTTCGCTCCTACTTTGATCGAGTTGGAAACCTTACACACCAACTCAAATCTGCCGACTTTGAGCTACCATCATGGGTGGTGGTAATCTCCATCATCCTCAACCTTCCGGACTCGTTCAAGACCCTTACTGAAACCATTTGCACCGTGAAAGACATAAAGTCTATGACGGTTGAATACCTACAGTCACGCTTACTCGATGCCGATTGGGAGCGGTCACAATCTGGTACAAGCCGTAACATGGAGGGTGCATACAACCTCAATTCCCAGCCCTCCCACCCTCTTCGCTCCGGTTCACGCCAGTCGCCCACCTGCCGTTACTGCAAGAAAACGGGTCACACCATCGATGAATGCTTCAAATTGAAGAAGAAGAAAGAGCTTGAAGAAAGCTCTAAACGGGAGAAATCCGTCTTCCAACCCTCGGTGCATGTCTCCACCAGCTCCTCTGCTGAAGCTACTCCGACCCCCACACCCCCTCCTGCCCCATCAACCCCTCAGTCCGTACCTGATTCCCGGTACGTGGACATTGCTGTCAGCACCAGCCACCACCCCATCTTCTCCACATGGACTCCTCTCGTCGCTGCTGTCTTCATTCTCACCATCCTCCTTCTCCTCCTCCTCTTCCCTTATGGGGCTCCCTACGCATCGGCATTCACGGCCTCCTCATTCAATATGGAGCGGACTTCGTCGTGGCTGGTGGACAGCGGCGCATCCTCCCATATCTGCTCAGATCGTTCGCTGTTTTCGTCTCTCACGAAGCCCAACGAAGAGATCCTTGTTCGTTTTGGTGGAGGAGAGACTTACAAGGTCTTGGGAGTCGGCACGGTGGTGGCTACTCTTCGGTCACCAACATCGGAAACCACCATTCAGCTTGACAACGTTCTATTTCTCCCTTCATCAGTTCACAACCTGCTCTCTGTTCGTGCGCTTGGTGCTGCCGGCGTTGCCGTCTCGTTCCCCGCTGCTGGGCGCGTTGTTCTCACATCTGATGACGTTCCTATTGGCGAGGGCTACACCCGCAACAATCTGTTTTATCTTCAACTGCATCATGGGAGCAGTGCTGCTCCTTCTATCAAGCCAACTGCATGTCCAGCCTCCACCACCACCTCCTCGTACCTCTGGCATCGTCGTTTCGGGCATCTCAACATGCAGGCCTTGTCAACACTTCATCGGCAGCAGCTGGTCACCGGTCTTCACCTCTCCTCCACCTCGATTCCCCCCTGCATCTCGTGCTATCGTGGGAAACAAACACGTCAGCCATTTGGCGTGTCCCATTCTCGCACCACAGCCCCACTCCAACTCATTCACTCAGATATTGCTGGACCGCTTTCATATGGAACTACCATTGGCGGCGCTCGCTACCTTCTCACCTTCATCGACGACTACTCCCGCCACATTACAGTGTATCTCCTACGCCACCGGTCGGAGGCACTTTCATGCTTCAAGGCTTACGTCACTCGGGTGCACAACATGCATTCCCCACACACCATCAAAACCTTTCGCTCTGACGGTGCCTTGGAGTTCACTTCCAAAGCCTTCACTTCATTCCTTACAGCTCATGGCATCGCCCGCCACCTCTCCACGCCATACACACCTGAGCAAAATGGAGTAGCTGAGCGGGCCAACCGGACTTTACTTGAGATGGTCCGTTCCATGCTCCATGATGCACACATGGACAAAGGCTGGTGGGGTGAAGCCGCTCTTACTGCTGCCTATCTTCGTAATCATGCCATTAGTCGGGGTGGTTCAACTTCTAAGACTCCCATGGAACTATGGACCGGTGCACGTCCGGATGTATCACACCTCCGCATCTTCGGTTCACCCGTCTCGGTCCTCATTCCTTCCCAACGGCGTTCTAAGCTCGACGACCGAAGCACGGCCGGCATCATGGTTGGATATGGTCATCTCGACGGCACCAAAGCTTACCGCATCTATATCCCATCTCAGCACCGTGTCATCCTTTCTCGTGATGTCATCTTCATGGAGCCCTCTGCACCGCCTTCCGACGACTCTCGCGACCCTCCATCGTCATCTCCACCCACATCCTCCTCACTACCTCCTCCTACACACCCTTCTTCCTTGGACCCAATCTCCCCTCCCTCTCCTTCCCCCACCATACCTTCCTCCACCAACCCCCACCCACAATCCCCAAACCTGCCCGCACCAGCCACATCTTCTCCTCCTCCATTGTTTTCCAACCTTCCTCTGCCCTCGACGCCGCAAGACTTTCACCTTCCATCCTTCTCTCCTCCCTCTTCGCCTCCCCCTCCCCATTGCACGACTCGCTCCTCCCCGCCATCCCCTTCAGCTCTTCCCGATCCTTCCCTTTTCTCCTTCCTCAAGGTCTTACCATCCCCTTCGGACCCCATTGACTTCACTCTTCCTCCTCTTTCCAACACCTCTGCCAATGCTGCTCTTCACCATCATTACGAACCTCAAACCATTCATGAGGCTCGTACCGGCCCTAATGCTGCCGAATGGATCAAGGCTGCTGATGCGGAACTCGCTGCCCTGCACGCTAATGACACCTACAGCATTGTTCCTCGACCATCCAAGTGCAAGCCGATTCCATGCAAATGGATTTTCAAGGTCAAGGAGAACGCTGATGGTTCTATTGAACGCCGCAAAGCCCGCCTTGTTGTCAAAGGCTTCAAGCAACGTGATGGTGTTGATTTTCATGACACCTTTGCTCCTACCGTCCGCTTCGCCACCCTCCGCTTGTTTCTCACCATAGCTGCCGCTTTCAACCTGGACGTCCATCAGCTGGACATCTCCAACGCCTTCCTCAACGGCACCCTTGATGAGATTCTCTACATGATGCAGCCTCCCGGTTATGACCTTCCGGCGGTCCATGGTGTTGAGCAAGTTTGTCTCTTGCACAAACCGCTGTACGGGTTGAAGCAAGCTCCGCGATGCTGGTACCGCAAGCTTCGTGAGGAGCTTGCTGCCTTTCACCTCTTTGCTGCTCGTGCGGACCCCGGCCTCTTCATTGCTCCTCCTCACTCACCTTATCGGCCTACAGCTGCATCCTTCTTCATGCTTCTCGTCTATGTTGACGACCTCATCATTCTCTCCTCCTCCTCCTCTCTTCTTGCCTCATTCAAGCATGCCCTTTCATCTCGCTTCAAACTTCGTGACCTCGGACCTCTCTCCTACTACCTTGGCTTTCACATCACTCGTGATCGAACTTCCCGCACTCTCCACCTTCATCAATCCAAATTCATCACCTCCATTCTAGACACCTACTCCTTCTCTCCACTGAACCCCGCTGCCACTCCCATGGACACAAAGTTTCAGCCACCCGTGACTTCCTCCCCGCACTCCTCCTCCTTCCCTTACACCTCGTTTGTCGGCTCCATCATGTATGCCATGGTGGGGACCCGTCCCGACCTCGCATATAGCGCTGGAGTTCTTGCTCGTCACCTTCACGATTGGTCTACTCCTCACGTCTCGGCTGCCAAACGCATTGCTCGCTACTTGAAAGGGACTACCTCCCTTGGGCTTCTCCTTGGTGGCATTCCCGACACCCTCGAACTTCATGGCTGGTGTGACGCCTCTTGGGGACCGGAGGGGGAGCTGCGTCGCTCCGTTACGTGCTACTTGTTCTTCCTCGGTCCGTCACTCATCTCTTGGCAGTCCAAACGCCAAGCCGTCGTTGCTACCTCTTCATGTGAAGCTGAATATTACTCTCTGGGCGCCGCGGTGCACGAGGCATTATGGCTTCGTTCGCTCCTTACTGCAGTTGGACTTCCCCCTACCGGCCCCACCCGTATCTCGTGTGACAACAACAGTGCCATCATTCTCGCCAAGGACGATGGCGTCTTTCATCCCAAGGCCAAGCACATCGACATCAAGCACCATTTCATTCGCGATCATGTTGCCGACCACTCCATCACCCTTCACTATGTTCCTACTCAAGACAACCTCGCTGACATTGGGACCAAGCCTTTGCCCCGTGACCCTTTTCTTCGCATCTGTGGTCTTCTCGGTCTCACCCATGTTTCCTCTTGAGGCACCCTACCCCGGGGACATCCTTGAGGGGGGGTGTTGTGGAAGCAAGAATGTCCCAGTGGGTACCTTTGGTCTTAGTGGTCGCGGGTTCAACTCTCATCGGCAGCACCTTCTCTTCTCATTATGCCGAACATGACACTCCGACACTCCACCACACTCACCCACAGTGAAGTGTGGTCACAGTTGGCATTGCCATCTGTCCACCCATCCCATACTCACCTTGTTGGCTCCTATGGTGTGCCACATGCTGCCATGTAGGCTGTTGTTCCAGCCTGGCCCACATGTGCAACATGTGGCCTCAATTGCTAGCTTGGCAAGGTTGGCTAGCCCTGCCCTCAGCTTTGAGGTGCTGCAGCTAGCCTCAAGAGTTCAGCCACATAAATGTGGCTTCCCACTTCTCTAGAACTCATCCTTGGAAAGGACATTGCTCTAGCCTTTCAGGCTTGTACCATCTTCCTACTAAGGATATATTGTTCTTCTCTCATTGTGCCTCAAGTTCACCGATCCTCATTCTACAGTAGTGCTGGGGGGAGGGGTTGGTTGGGAACCAAGCCAACATTATTGGCCCCCACCAATAAGTTGGGTTGAGGGATGATTGGGGGGACCAATAATGTTGACCAAGTTGGTTCAACATTATTGGGGGGACCAATAATTCCCAACCCAACCTTGGGGCCAAGGTTGGAGTTCCAACCCCCAACTAGGGTTAGCCCTAGTTCTACACCCAAACTAAGTTTGGGTGGCTATCTCTAGCCTAAGCTTATAGGATTGATGTAGGTTACAATGAGGATGGTAATCTGACAGTGCTGCTTCAAGTGAGGTGGGTTGTGGTGCTGCTTCAAGTGAGGTGGGTTGTGGTGCTGCTTCAAGTGAGGTGGGTTGTGGTGCTGCTTCAAGTGAGGTGGGTTGTGGTGCTGCGTCAAGTGAGGTGGGTTGTGGTGCTGCTTCAAGTGAGGTGGGTTGTGGTGCTGCTTCAAGTGAGGTGGGTTGTGGTGCTGCGTCAAGTGAGGTGGGTTGTGGTGCTGCTTCAAGTGAGGTGGGTTGTGGTGCTGCTTCAAGTGAGGTGGGTTGTGGTGCTGCTTCAAGTGAGGTGGGTTGTGGTGCTGCTTCAAGTGAGGTGGGTTGTGGTGCTGCGTCAAGTGAGGTGGGTTGTGGTGCTGCTTCAAGTGAGGTGGGTTGTGGTGCTGCTTCAAGTGAGGTGGGTTGTGGTGCTGCTTCAAGTGAGGTGGGTTGTGGTGCTGCTTCAAGTGAGGTGGGTTGTGGTGCTGCTTCAAGTGAGGTGGGTTGTGGTGCTGCTTCAAGTGAGGTGGGTTGTGGTGCTGCTTCAAGTGAGGTGGGTTGTGGTGCTGCTTCAAGTGAGGTGGGTTGTGGTGCTGCTTCAAGTGAGGTGGGTTGTGGTGCTGCTTCAAGTGAGGTGGGTTGTGGTGCTGCTTCAAGTGAGGTGGGTTGTGGTGCTGCTTCAAGTGAGGTGGGTTGTGGTGCTGCTTCAAGTGAGGTGGGTTGTGGTGCTGCGTCAAGTGAGGTGGGTTGTGGTGCTGCTTCAAGTGAGGTGGGTTGTGGTGCTGCTTCAAGTGAGGTGGGTTGTGGTGCTGCTTCAAGTGAGGTGGGTTGTGGTGCTGCTTCAAGTGAGGTGGGTTGTGGTGCTGCTTCAAGTGAGGTGGGTTGTAGTGCTGCTTCAAGTGAGGTGGGTTGTGGTGCTGCTTCAAGTGAGGTGGGTTGTGGTGCTGCTTCAAGTGAGGTGGGTTGTGGTGCTGCTTCAAGTGAGGTGGGTTGTGGTGCTGCTTCAAGTGAGGTGGGTTGTGGTGCTGCTTCAAGTGAGGTGGGTTGTGGTGCTGCTTCAAGTGAGGTGGGTTGTGGTGCTGCTTCAAGTGAGGTGGGTTGTGGTACTGCGTCAAGTGAGGTGGGTTGTGGTGCTGCTTCAAGTGAGGTGGGTTGTGGTGCTGCTTCAAGTGAGGTGGGTTGTGGTGCTGCTTCAAGTGAGGTGGGTTGTGGTGCTGCTTCAAGTGAGGTGGGTTGTGGTGCTGCTTCAAGTGAGGTGGGTTGTGGTGCTGCGTCAAGTGAGGTGGGTTGTGGTGCTGCTTCAAGTGAGGTGGGTTGTGGTGCTGCTTCAAGTGAGGTGGGTTGTGGTGCTGCTTCAAGTGAGGTGGGTTGTGGTGCTGCTTCAAGTGAGGTGGGTTGTGGTGCTGCTTCAAGTGAGGTGGGTTGTGGTGCTGCTTCAAGTGAGGTGGGTTGTGGTACTGCGTCAAGTGAGGTGGGTTGTGGTGCTGCTTCAAGTGAGGTGGGTTGTGGTGCTGCTTCAAGTGAGGTGGGTTGTGGTGCTGCTTCAAGTGAGGTGGGTTGTGGTGCTGCTTCAAGTGAGGTGGGTTGTGGTGCTGCTTCAAGTGAGGTGGGTTGTGGTGCTGCTTCAAGTGAGGTGGGTTGTGGTGCTGCTTCAAGTGAGGTGGGTTGTGGTGCTGCTTCAAGTGAGGTGGGTTGTGGTGCTGCGTCAAGTGAGGTGGGTTGTGGTGCTGCTTCAAGTGAGGTGGGTTGTGGTGCTGCTTCAAGTGAGGTGGGTTGTGGTGCTGCGTCAAGTGAGGTGGGTTGTGGTGCTGCTTCAAGTGAGGTGGGTTGTGGTGCTGCTTCAAGTGAGGTGGGTTGTGGTGCTGCTTCAAGTGAGGTGGGTTGTGGTGCTGCTTCAAGTGAGGTGGGTTGTGGTGCTGCTTCAAGTGAGGTGGGTTGTGGTGCTGCTTCAAGTGAGGTGGGTTGTGGTGCTGCTTCAAGTGAGGTGGGTTGTGGTGCTGCTTCAAGTGAGGTGGGTTGTGGTGCTGCTTCAAGTGAGGTGGGTTGTGGTGCTGCTTCAAGTGAGGTGAGTTGTGGTGCTGCGTCAAGTGAGGTGGGTTGTGGTGCTGCTTCAAGTGAGGTGGGTTGTGGTGCTGCTTCAAGTGAGGTGGGTTGTGGTGCTGCTTCAAGTGAGGTGCGTTGTGGTGCTGCTTCAAGTGAGGTGGGTTGTGGTGCTGCTTCAAGTGAGGTGGGTTGTGGTGCTGCGTCAAGTGAGGTGGGTTGTGGTGCTGCTTCAAGTGAGGTGGGTTGTGGTGCTGCTTCAAGTGAGGTGGGTTGTGGTGCTGCTTCAAGTGAGGTGGGTTGTGGTGCTGCTTCAAGTGAGGTGGGTTGTGGTGCTGCTTCAAGTGAGCTGGGTTGTGGTGCTGCTTCAAGTGAGGTGGGTTGTGGTGCTGCTTCAAGTGAGGTGGGTTGTGGTGCTGCTTCAAGTGAGGTGGGTTGTGGTGCTGCTTCAAGTGAGGTGGGTTGTGGTGCTGCTTCAAGTGAGGTGGGTTGTGGTGCTGCTTCAAGTGAGGTGGGTTGTGGTGCTGCTTCAAGTGAGGTGGGTTGTGGTGCTGCTTCAAGTGAGGTGGGTTGTGGTGCTGCGTCAAGTGAGGTGGGTTGTGGTGCTGCTTCAAGTGAGGTGGGTTGTGGTGCTGCTTCAAGTGAGGTGGGTTGTGGTGCTGCTTCAAGTGAGGTGGGTTGTGGTGCTGCTTCAAGTGAGGTGGGTTGTGGTGCTGCTTCAAGTGAGGTGGGTTGTAGTGCTGCTTCAAGTGAGGTGGGTTGTGGTGCTGCTTCAAGTGAGGTGGGTTGTGGTGCTGCTTCAAGTGAGGTGGGTTGTGGTGCTGCTTCAAGTGAGGTGGGTTGTGGTGCTGCTTCAAGTGAGGTGGGTTGTGGTGCTGCTTCAAGTGAGGTGGGTTGTGGTGCTGCTTCAAGTGAGGTGGGTTGTGGTGCTGCTTCAAGTGAGGTGGGTTGTGGTACTGCGTCAAGTGAGGTGGGTTGTGGTGCTGCTTCAAGTGAGGTGGGTTGTGGTGCTGCTTCAAGTGAGGTGGGTTGTGGTGCTGCTTCAAGTGAGGTGGGTTGTGGTGCTGCTTCAAGTGAGGTGGGTTGTGGTGCTGCTTCAAGTGAGGTGGGTTGTGGTGCTGCGTCAAGTGAGGTGGGTTGTGGTGCTGCTTCAAGTGAGGTGGGTTGTGGTGCTGCTTCAAGTGAGGTGGGTTGTGGTGCTGCTTCAAGTGAGGTGGGTTGTGGTGCTGCTTCAAGTGAGGTGGGTTGCGGTGCTGCTTCAAGTGAGGTGGGTTGTGGTGCTGCTTCAAGTGAGGTGGGTTGTGGTGCTGCTTCAAGTGAGGTGGGTTGTGGTGCTGCTTCAAGTGAGGTGGGTTGTGGTGCTGCTTCAAGTGAGGTGGGTTGTGGTGCTGCTTCAAGTGAGGTGGGTTGTGGTGCTGCTTCAAGTGAGGTGGGTTGTGGTGCTGCTTCAAGTGAGGTGGGTTGTGGTGCTGCTTCAAGTGAGGTGGGTTGTGGTGCTGCTTCAAGTGAGGTGGGTTGTGGTGCTGCTTCAAGTGAGGTGGGTTGTGGTGCTGCTTCAAGTGAGGTGGGTTGTGGTGCTGCTTCAAGTGAGGTGGGTTGTGGTGCTGCTTCAAGTGAGGTGGGTTGTGGTGCTGCTTCAAGTGAGGTGGGTTGTGGTGCTGCTTCAAGTGAGGTGGGTTGTGGTGCTGCTTCAAGTGAGGTGGGTTGTGGTGCTGCTTCAAGTGAGGTGGGTTGTGGTACTGCGTCAAGTGAGGTGGGTTGTGGTGCTGCTTCAAGTGAGGTGGGTTGTGGTGCTGCTTCAAGTGAGGTGGGTTGTGGTGCTGCTTCAAGTGAGGTGGGTTGTGGTGCTGCTTCAAGTGAGGTGGGTTGTGGTGCTGCTTCAAGTGAGGTGGGTTGTGGTGCTGCTTCAAGTGAGGTGGGTTGTGGTGCTGCTTCAAGTGAGGTGGGTTGTGGTGCTGCTTCAAGTGAGGTGGGTTGTGGTGCTGCTTCAAGTGAGGTGGGTTGTGGTGCTGCTTCAAGTGAGGTGGGTTGTGGTGCTGCTTCAAGTGAGGTGGGTTGTGGTGCTGCTTCAAGTGAGGTGGGTTGTGGTGCTGCTTCAAGTGAGGTGGGTTGTGGTGCTGCTTCAAGTGAGGTGGGTTGTGGTGCTGCTTCAAGTGAGGTGGGTTGTGGTGCTGCTTCAAGTGAGGTGGGTTGTGGTGCTGCTTCAAGTGAGGTGGGTTGTGGCGCTGCTTCAAGTGAGGTGGGTTGTGGTGCTGCTTCAAGTGAGGTGGGTTGTGGTGCTGCTTCAAGTGAGGTGGGTTGTGGTGCTGCTTCAAGTGAGGTGGGTTGTGGTGCTACTTCAAGTGAGGTGGGTTGTGGTGCTGCTTCAAGTGAGGTGGGTTGTGGTGCTGCTTCAAGTGAGGTGGGTTGTGGTGCTGCTTCAAGTGAGGTGGGTTGTGGTGCTGCTTCAAGTGAGGTGGGTTGTGGTGCTGCTTCAAGTGAGGTGGGTTGTGGTGCTGCTTCAAGTGAGGTGGGTTGTGGTGCTGCGTCAAGTGAGGTGGGTTGTGGTGCTGCGTCAAGTGAGGTGGGTTGTGGTGCTGCTTCAAGTGAGGTGGGTTGTGGTGCTGCTTCAAGTGAGGTGGGTTGTGGTGCTGCGTCAAGTGAGGTGGGTTGTGGTGCTGCGTCAAGTGAGGTGGGTTGTGGTGCTGCTTCAAGTGAGGTGGGTTGTGGTGCTGCTTCAAGTGAGGTGGGTTGTGGTGCTGCTTCAAGTGAGGTGGGTTGTGGTGCTGCTTCAAGTGAGGTGGGTTGTAGTGCTGCTTCAAGTGAGGTGGGTTGTGGTGCTGCTTCAAGTGAGGTGGGTTGTGGTGCTGCTTCAAGTGAGGTGGGTTGTGGTGCTGCTTCAAGTGAGGTGGGTTGTGGTGCTGCTTCAAGTGAGGTGGGTTGTGGTGCTGCTTCAAGTGAGGTGGGTTGTGGTGCTGCTTCAAGTGAGGTGGGTTGTGGTGCTGCTTCAAGTGAGGTGGGTTGTGGTACTGCGTCAAGTGAGGTGGGTTGTGGTGCTGCTTCAAGTGAGGTGGGTTGTGGTGCTGCTTCAAGTGAGGTGGGTTGTGGTGCTGCTTCAAGTGAGGTGGGTTGTGGTGCTGCTTCAAGTGAGGTGGGTTGTGGTGCTGCTTCAAGTGAGGTGGGTTGTGGTGCTGCGTCAAGTGAGGTGGGTTGTGGTGCTGCTTCAAGTGAGGTGGGTTGTGGTGCTGCTTCAAGTGAGGTGGGTTGTGGTGCTGCTTCAAGTGAGGTGGGTTGTGGTGCTGCTTCAAGTGAGGTGGGTTGTGGTGCTGCTTCAAGTGAGGTGGGTTGTGGTGCTGCTTCAAGTGAGGTGGGTTGTGGTGCTGCTTCAAGTGAGGTGGGTTGTGGTGCTGCTTCAAGTGAGGTGGGTTGTGGTGCTGCTTCAAGTGAGGTGGGTTGTGGTGCTGCTTCAAGTGAGGTGGGTTGTGGTGCTGCTTCAAGTGAGGTGGGTTGTGGTGCTGCTTCAAGTGAGGTGGGTTGTGGTGCTGCTTCAAGTGAGGTGGGTTGTGGTGCTGCTTCAAGTGAGGTGGGTTGTGGTGCTGCTTCAAGTGAGGTGGGTTGTGGTGCTGCTTCAAGTGAGGTGGGTTGTGGTGCTGCTTCAAGTGAGGTGGGTTGTGGTGCTGCTTCAAGTGAGGTGGGTTGTGGTGCTGCTTCAAGTGAGGTGGGTTGTGGTGCTGCTTCAAGTGAGGTGGGTTGTGGTGCTGCTTCAAGTGAGGTGGGTTGTGGTGCTGCTTCAAGTGAGGTGGGTTGTGGTACTGCGTCAAGTGAGGTGGGTTGTGGTGCTGCTTCAAGTGAGGTGGGTTGTGGTGCTGCTTCAAGTGAGGTGGGTTGTGGTGCTGCTTCAAGTGAGGTGGGTTGTGGTGCTGCTTCAAGTGAGGTGGGTTGTGGTGCTGCTTCAAGTGAGGTGGGTTGTGGTGCTGCTTCAAGTGAGGTGGGTTGTGGTGCTGCTTCAAGTGAGGTGGGTTGTGGTGCTGCTTCAAGTGAGGTGGGTTGTGGTGCTGCTTCAAGTGAGGTGGGTTGTGGTGCTGCTTCAAGTGAGGTGGGTTGTGGTGCTGCTTCAAGTGAGGTGGGTTGTGGTGCTGCTTCAAGTGAGGTGGGTTGTGGTGCTGCTTCAAGTGAGGTGGGTTGTGGTGCTGCTTCAAGTGAGGTGGGTTGTGGTGCTGCTTCAAGTGAGGTGGGTTGTGGTGCTGCTTCAAGTGAGGTGGGTTGTGGTGCTGCTTCAAGTGAGGTGGGTTGTGGCGCTGCTTCAAGTGAGGTGGGTTGTGGTGCTGCTTCAAGTGAGGTGGGTTGTGGTGCTGCTTCAAGTGAGGTGGGTTGTGGTGCTGCTTCAAGTGAGGTGGGTTGTGGTGCTACTTCAAGTGAGGTGGGTTGTGGTGCTGCTTCAAGTGAGGTGGGTTGTGGTGCTGCTTCAAGTGAGGTGGGTTGTGGTGCTGCTTCAAGTGAGGTGGGTTGTGGTGCTGCTTCAAGTGAGGTGGGTTGTGGTGCTGCTTCAAGTGAGGTGGGTTGTGGTGCTGCTTCAAGTGAGGTGGGTTGTGGTGCTGCGTCAAGTGAGGTGGGTTGTGGTGCTGCGTCAAGTGAGGTGGGTTGTGGTGCTGCTTCAAGTGAGGTGGGTTGTGGTGCTGCTTCAAGTGAGGTGGGTTGTGGTGCTGCGTCAAGTGAGGTGGGTTGTGGTGCTGCGTCAAGTGAGGTGGGTTGTGGTGCTGCTTCAAGTGAGGTGGGTTGTGGTGCTGCTTCAAGTGAGGTGGGTTGTGGTGCTGCTTCAAGTGAGGTGGGTTGTGGTGCTGCTTCAAGTGAGGTGGGTTGTGGTGCTGCTTCAAGTGAGGTGGGTTGTGGTGCTGCTTCAAGTGAGGTGGGTTGTGGTGCTGCTTCAAGTGAGGTGGGTTGTGGTGCTGCTTCAAGTGAGGTGGGTTGTGGTGCTGCTTCAAGTGAGGTGGGTTGTGGTGCTGCTTCAAGTGAGGTGGGTTGTGGTGCTGCTTCAAGTGAGGTGGGTTGTGGTGCTGCTTCAAGTGAGGTGGGTTGTGGTGCTGCTTCAAGTGAGGTGGGTTGTGGTGCTGCTTCAAGTGAGGTGAGTTGTGGTGCTGCGTCAAGTGAGGTGGGTTGTGGTGCTGCTTCAAGTGAGGTGGGTTGTGGTGCTGCTTCAAGTGAGGTGGGTTGTGGTGCTGCTTCAAGTGAGGTGGGTTGTGGTGCTGCTTCAAGTGAGGTGGGTTGTGGTGCTGCTTCAAGTGAGGTGGGTTGTGGTGCTGCTTCAAGTGAGGTGGGTTGTGGTGCTGCTTCAAGTGAGGTGGGTTGTGGTGCTGCGTCAAGTGAGGTGGGTTGTGGTGCTGCTTCAAGTGAGGTGGGTTGTGGTGCTGCTTCAAGTGAGGTGGGTTGTGGTGCTGCTTCAAGTGAGGTGGGTTGTGGTGCTGCTTCAAGTGAGGTGGGTTGTGGTGCTGCTTCAAGTGAGGTGGGTTGTGGTGCTGCTTCAAGTGAAAATGGTGGGCTCGGGGCGTTTTGTGGGAGGGTCTTTCAGTAACGCAACTGAGAAACATGTGTCCAGGGGTATTTAAGTTGGTTAGGTGAAGTGAGGTGAGGTGAGGTGAGGTGAGGTGAGGTGAGGTGAGGTGAGGAGAGGTGAGGTGAGGAGAGGTGAGGCGAGGTCTGGAAAGGTGAGGCGAGGTGTGGAAAACTGAGGCGAGGTAAGGTGATGTGTTACGTGAGGAGATACCATCCGTACCACACATGCCATCTCTTCCCAACCATGCCATCTCTTCCCAACCATGCCATCTCTTCCCAACCATGCCATCTCATCCCACCCATGCCATCCCATCTCCACTCGCTTGCAGCTTTGGTCATGTCAAGGCGTCGCCCCGTGCCTTATACGAGCTGCTCAAAGTACGTTGTTGCTCTTCACAGTGTTGCTCATCACAGTGTTGCTCATCACAGTGTTGCTCATCACAGTGTTGCTCATCACAGTGTTGCTCATCACAGTGTTGCTCATCACAGTGTTGCTCTTCACAGTGTGCTCTTGACTCTTGAGGCGCCCCAAAAGTCATCTCGAAAGTAACTTGTCATTCTTCATATTTTGCTCTTGATGCACCCGAAAGGTAATTTGCTGCCCTTACTAGTGTGCTCAAGCTGACTATTTTTGGGGCGCCTCGAAAAAATGTTCCGCTAAGTGACCTGCGCATAGCAAATGTGCGTTCCGCCGTGAGGCCTTTGTCAGCACCGTAGGATTACAGAATGAAAGACTACATTGTGGGTCGGGTCGGAATCCAGTCGAGTCCATAGAGATCGTACGTTCTGGCTCGACTGTGTTTTTTAGTCGACTCAATAATCCTGTCAAGTCGATAGAGATCGTACGTTCTGGACTGTGCTCTTTAGTAAACTCAAAGACTCGACCGTGTCCGCGCTGCTGTTTCCACCCCCCACCTCCCGCCTCAGCAGTGTTTGTCCCCTCAGCAGTGTTTGTCCCCTCAACAGTCTTTGTCCCCTCAGCAGTGTTTGTCCCCTCAACAGTCTTTGTTCCCTCAACTCTCTCCTCCCCCTCCGCCACGCACTGCCATGTGCCTCGTTGGGACCCACCCCATCAGGCGGGCAGGCATGTGCTCGTGTAGCCAGGAGGTTTTTACTCGACTCGAAACACAACCCCGCATCTTCTTCCTTCCCCTCGCCACCCACTCCCATGTGCCTCATCGCCCCACCACCCACTCCCATGTGCCTTATTGGGACCCTCACTCACCTGTCAGGAGGGAGGGCCTGTGCTGGTGTTCCCTGGGGACTCCAAAGAAACATGCCCCACCCCCACCCTCCCACCTCACTGCACTTCCCCTCTCACATTCTCCTTCCCCTTGCCACTCACTCCCATGTGCCTCTTTGTGGTCCTGTCAGGAGGGAGGGCCTGCGCTAGTGTTCCCTGGGGGCTCCAAAGAGACGTGCCGCCTCAAGGTGCGGGAGGGAAGAGGGACGGGGAAGGGAGGTGCAGGGAGGGAAGAAAAGATGGAGGAGGAAAGGAAGGAGAGAGGAGAAGAGATGGGGGAGGGAAGGGAGGTTAGGGGAAGGAGGGGAGGGGAGGGAGGGAGGGAGGGGAGGGGAGGGGAGGGTAGGAGGTGAGGGGAGGGGAGGGAGGGAGGTGAGGGGAGGGGAGGGAGGGAGGTGAGGGGAGGGGAGGGAGGGAGGTGAGGGGAGGGGAGAGGGGAAGCAGGATGAGGAGAAGCCAGAAGAAGAGTGGTGGGGAGTCTGTCACGGTGGCTTCATGGTTGAGGGGGTCAGGCCTAGCACAAGCATGAGATTAATCTCCCTCCTTTCATTTGAGGGTTGTTCTATTCTGAATTACCTGCTTGCACCCGTTTGCCTGAGCTAATGGCACGAGGGATGAATGACAGAGTAGAAAAGGGTTTCAAACCGCAGCTGAATCACCCACGGCTTGCTGAGGCTGGAACCTTTTTTCTACTCTCCATGGCATGAGGGATGAATGACAGAGGCGCATCCAGGCAGGGCCAAGAGGATGGCGCCGAGTTGAAAGGGTTCGAACCGCAGCAAGCTTGACTGAAAGGCAGAGGCTGCGTCTGATGACAGAGGCGCATCCAGGCAGGGCCAAGCGGATGGCGCCGCCACAACCGCCAACACCCTCTCTTCATTCCTCCATCCCCTTTCTCCATCCCGTCGAGGCAGGGTGAGAGGTATCAGCTGAGGTGGGGAATTGGCGAGGGCAACAGAGGCAGCAGCGGCGGCAGTGGCGACGGTGGCATGATGCGCATGGCAGCGAAGCTCAACGCCATCATTGTGCCCTTCGCCATGGTCGGCGCTGACGACGCGTGAGTGTAGAGAGTCACTGGAGGCACAGAGGCACAGGAGGCTCTCGGGTTGTGCCCTAGTGGGACCAGAGGCACAGGAGGCACTGGGGATGGTGGCAGCGAAGCTCAACGCCATCATTCATTGTGCCCTTTGCCATGGTCGGTGCTGATGATGCGTGAGTCCCACCGCCATTGGCTTACCTGTGCTCCCAACTCCATCTCCGGCTCTCCTCCTCCTGCTCTCCTCGACGCCATCATTGTGCCCTTTGCCATGGTCGGCGCTGACGACGCGTGAGTCTAGACAGTCTCGACTCAACCGATCAGCTGTGGCCCTCAACACATTGTTGCCTTTCCTCCTCCTCCTCCTCCTCCTCCTCCTCCTCCTCCTCCTCCTCCTCCTCCTCCTCCTCCTCCTCCTCCTCCTCCTCCTCCTCCTCCTCCTCCTCCTCCTCCTCCTCCTCCTCCTCCTCCTCCTCCTCCTCTCCTCAACACCATCATTGTGCCCTTTGCCATGGTCGCCACTGATGACGCGAGAGTTGAGAGAGTCTCTCAGTCGCATGTGTGTGCCGTGTGATAGATATACGCGGCTTCTTTCCCTCTCGTTGCAGGTGTTTTTTTTTTATTCTAAAAAAGTCTCTCAATCGCATGTGTGTGCCGTGTGATAAACGCACTTCCTTGCCTCTCCCTATTTTCACTCTGCAGCCGTCATTTCCCCACCCCCCTCTCCCCATCCGCTCTCCCCCCTCCCTTCTTACCCCCTTTTTTTCTCCACTTCTGTATCCCCCACTCACCTTCTTCCTCCACTCATCCATCCAGCCCATCCATCCCACCAGCTTTGACATTGCAATGCAAACCCCTCTGCTCCTTGTATGGATTCACTTTTGAGCCCGACTCAAAACGAGTTGACTTCTGAGCCGACTCAAAACGAGCTGACTTTTGAGCCCGACTCAAAACGAGTTGACTTTTGAGCCGACTCAAAACGAGTTGACTTTTGAGCCGACTCAAAACGAGTTGACTTTTGAGCCGACTCAAAACGAGTTGACTTTTGAGCCCGACTCAAAACGAGTTGACTTTTGAGCCGACTCAAAACGAGTTGACTTTTGAGCCGATCAAAACGAGTTGACTTTTGAGCCGACTCAAAACGAGTTGACTTTTGAGCTGACTCAAAACGAGTTGACTTTTGAGCCGATCAAAACGAGTTGACTTTTGAGCCGACTCAAAACGAGTTGACTTTTGAGCCGACTCAAAACGAGTTGACTCAAAAGTCAACCCAGCTTTGACATTGCAAGCCCCTCCGCTCCTTGAATGGATCGTTCAGCCTTGACCCGACCCCCATCCTCTCCCCTCTCTTACCCCCTCTTTCCGCCCTCCCCTCCCCTTCTCATCCATCCCCATCCCCCCATCCACCTCCCACCAGCTTTGACATTGCTCTAGACCGAACCGACGTGCTGGCCTCCCCTTTGGGAAAGCCTTTCCGCTCCTTGTATTTGTATGAATCGCTCAGCCTTGAAACCTTCCCTCCCCGCCACTCCCCCGTGCCCCTTCTCATCCATCCCCCCATCCACCTCCCACCAGATTTGACATTGCTCTAGACCGAAACGACCTCCTGGCCTCTCCGCTGGGAAAGCCCTTTCGCTCCTTGTATGAATCTCTCAGTCTTGACCCTCTCCCTCCCTTCCCTTCGTTCCCTCCTCCCCCAATCCCCTCCCGCTACCAGTTTTGACATTGCTCTAGATCGGAACGACCTCCTGGCCTCTCCGCTGGGAAAGCCCTTTCGCTCCTTGTATGAATCTCTCAGTCTTGACCCTCTCCCTCCCTTCCCTTCGTTCCCTCCTCCCCCAATCCCCTCCCGCTACCAGTTTTGACATTGCTCTAGATCGGAACGACCTCCTGGCCTCTCCGCTGGGAAAGCCCTTTCGCTCCTTGTATGAATCTCTCAGTCTTAACCCCCTCCCTCCCTTCCCTTCGTTCCCTCCTCCCCCAATCCCCTCCCGCTACCAGTTTTGACATTGCTCTAGATCGGAACGACCTCCTGGCCTCTCCGCTGGGAAAGCCCTTTCGCTCCTTGTATGAATCTCTCAGTCTTGACCCTCTCCCTCCCTTCCCTTCGTTCCCTCCTCCCCCAATCCCCTCCCGCTACCAGTTTTGACATTGCTCTAGATCGGAACGACCTCCTGGCCTCTCCGCTGGGAAAACCCTTTCGCTCCTTGTATGAATCTCTCAGTCTTGACCCTGACACTGACATCAGCCCTGTCACAACCATTCCCGGCACCAACTTCCCCAGGTAAGATGCAGTGGGATGTGGTGGGGTGGAATGGGATGGGATGGGATGGGATGGGATGGGATGGGATGGGATGGGATGGGATGGGATGGGATCGGATGGGATCGGATGGGATCGGATGGGATCGGATGGGGTGGGATGGGATGGGATGGGATGGGATGGGATGGGATGGGATGGGATGGGATGAGATGAGATGGGTTGGGATGGGATGGGATGGGATGAGATGAGATGAGTTGAGATGAGATGAGATGAGATGAGATGAGATGAGATGAGATGAGATGAGATGAGATGAGATGAGATGAGATGAGATGAGATGAGATGAGATGAGATGAGATGAGATGAGATGAGATGAGATGAAATGAGTTGAGCTGTCGTGAGGTGAGATGACCTTACTCGGCTACTCTCCTCTGACCCCCACCCCCTTCTCCAAATACCTGCCATCCCACCACCAGTCTAATTCCCCTTCCCAGTCGCCTGGAGAGAGTGTATTTTTATTTCGGCACACCTATTGACTTCAAGGACCTTCCACCTTCTACGTTACAGGTGTGATTGTCGTGCAACATGGCATCATCATGGCATCATCATGGCATCATCATGGCATCATCATGGCGTCATCATGACAGCATCATGGCATCGTCATGGCACCATTGTTGCATCATGCATCTTATTGTTGCATCATGCCATCATTGTTGCATCATGCCTGCATCATGCCATCATCACAGCGTGCCGTCTTCATTGTATCATGCATGTGGCCCATCACATGCCATGTATGCCTTGACTGATCCCCATCCATCCATCGTTAATTTGCCCATCCACCTCAAGTTCTTGCACGATCGCAGCGCAGTGCAGTTTGCATCAAACTCTCTGCTTGATTTTGTGTGCTGGCATGTGTGCTTGTCTCGGCCCATATTACTGTCGACAACTTGTTTCAATCTCCTACTCTTACCTTCCCTCGTCTTCTGCTCCCCTTTCTCCTTCTCCCCTTTTTTCTCCCTCCCCTCCGTTTTCCCTCCCCCTCCTTTTTTTCCCCGGATATCTGCTTGATTCATGTGTGGCCAATCTAATGATCTGCTGTATCATGCCGTTTCATGTGGGATGTGCCGTTTCATGTGGGATGTGCCGTTTCATGCGGGATGTGCCATTTCATGTGGGATGTGCCGTTTCATGCGGGATGTGCCATTTCATGCGGGATGTGCCGTTTCATGCGGGATGTGCCATTTTATGTGGGATGTGCCATGTCATGCGGGATGTGCCATTTCATGCGGGATGTGCCATTTAATGTGGGATGTGCCGTTTCATGTGGGATGTGCCGTTTCATGCGGGATGTGCCATTTCATGCGGGATGTGCCATTTCATGCGGGATGTGCCATTTCATGCGGGATGTGCCGTTTCATGCGGGATGTGCCATTTCATGCGGGATGTGCCATTTCATGCGGGATGTGCTGCCGCCCTCCCTCTGCCACCAAACCTCTCCCACCGTACTCTCTGCACCGCTTCAAAAACAGGACGGTATGCACCTTGTTTTGAGTTGCACCTTCTCACGCGCATCTTGGTTTCACCTTCTCATTCAGTCGGCCCCTTTTTCCCTGTCTGTCGTGTCGTGTCCCTGTAACTTGCTTCCTTCCCCGTTCAGCTTCTCGCTCAAAGCTTTTCAATTCATGCCTGCATGTGTGTGCATGTGCATGTGCATGCATGCATGATCCAGGCATGGTGCGGCATGCAGTGGAGGAGGGTATCAACCATCTGCTGGCGTTGAGAGAGACCGACCCGGTAAGCTGGGTCCTGGTAAGCTGGGACTCAGTAAGCTGGCGTTGTTTTTTAGACATAGAAGTGGAGGAGGGAATCAGGCACCTGCTAGCACTGAGAGAGACCGACCCGGTGAGTTGAGAGCGATAGGCACGTCGAAAGCGTGTGCACAGGCATTCAGGGCGCAATGAACCCCATGATTCACAGCAGCTGCTCAATCTCACATGGGACCCAGTCCAAATGGGAGCCAGCCCCCACTACTCACTCTTCCATTAAGAGTTTCTCCACTCCTCTTCCTGCCGATCCTGTGCCTGGATTGACTGCTGTCTGTCGCTCCGTGGGCCCTCCCTCAATGCAGGAGCGAGAGCTGCTCACCCGCTTGACCTCCAAGGTGCAACGCTTGCGGCCCGAATTCTCCCGAAATTGACTCCAGCTGAGCAAAGCTGCAACATGGGTTCTGACATTCGACGTGTTACAGAACTTACTTTGTGCAAATGACTTTGCCAAATGATTACGCACTGAAGCCTTCTGCATTTATAGAATCATGGATTCATGGTCCATGGGGAAGGGCAGGGTACTCTACATCTGTTCTGCTGTGGTTGTTCATAGATCGGTGGCTCAGTGACTTCACGTTTCCAATTTGCTGTGTAAATATTCTTGGTGCAAATGAACTGTGTCAAAAAATCCTTTTCGAAGTCACAAGTTTTTTTCTCTGGAATTTGCATGCTAGCCAGTCCCCGAGGTCCTCATTTCTACAACCTATACTCAGACGTACCTCTGATCAAACTGAAGTCTGGTACCATAAGAAGTTTGCTGTATGCTACCGTACATCGTTTGTCATATTTATGGGACTGGTATACAAACAGGCCCCCAGATTGGGTTGGAGCAGGCTGAAGTGGTCCACCTGGAGTTCTGTTTTCATCACCACCTCAGCTCAGAGTTCCATCTGGCGATTATCAGTAACTAACCATGTAGGCCACTACCAGTATTGTTATGCTGGCTCGCATCCTGGCCTGAAATTGTTGGAAACTCCAGAAATGGATGTCATAATCTTGGAGAGTTGGAAAGGTGTCTGGGTAGTTAGGTTTCTGTTTTGCCTATCTGAGAATGCTTCCCAACAAAAAAAACTGGAATTCTGTAAAGCAGGCTCAATACTGAATATGCATAGCCTTTGAACCTAAAACCAGGGAAACTTCAAACCTGTTCTCGTTATTCCAACTCTTGTAAGGTGCACTGCCCCAAGACTATATGCCTTAGGTGTTCGAGCTTATGTGTAACAGCCAGCCCAGAGTGAACGAAGCTGGAGGCGTGGAACGACAAGAAGAGAGGAGAGGGGAGTTTAAGAGAAGCTTGCAATTGCAGGGAAAATACGCTGATGGTAGAGAAAGAATCAGCGGGATGGAGGGAGCAAGAAGAGGAGACATGGCATGCGTTGGGATGGGCGGCATGAGATAGCATGAGAGGTATTAGGGCATCAGGTAGGACGGGTGGCATGAGGTAGGATGGGTGACATGAGATAGGATCAATGGGAAGATGACATGAGCTGGCATAGATGACATGAGCTACCACAGACGCATGAGCTAGCATATAGGGCATGAGCTAGCATAGATGGCATGAGCTGGCATAGCATGAGCTAACATAGATGGCATGAGCTAGCATAGATGACATGAGCTAGCATAGATGGCATGAGCTAGCATAGATGACATGAGATAGCATAGATGGCATGAGCTGTCATAGATGGCATGAGCTAGCATAGATGGCATGAGCTAGCATAGATGGCATGAGCTAGCATGGATGACATGAGCTAGCATGGATGACATGAGCTATCATGGATGACATGAGCTAACATGGATGGACGGCATGGGTTGGAAGGAATGCCACAAGATTTTATGGATGGTTTTAAAATAGGACGGTTGGGATGGGAAAACCATGCGTGCTGTTGACTAAACAAGGGCCTGTTCCATCTAATAGGTTCCATCGTGTCTTCCCTCTTTGTATGCCCCTTTCCAATTTATTCACCTCATTTTTCTGTCATTCGAAAAAACTTGCATGACTTGAGTCTCAAATGTACTACTCCTCGTTACTCCTCTCTTTCCTTCTCTCGCCAACCCACACCACTCCCGTTCTCTCCAAAACACGCTCACCATTTGTTTTTCTTTTATCATCTTCTCCCTTTTTTTCGCATTCCCTCTCATTTTCCCCCATCCTGGCTATCCCAACACCTGACTCTTGTTCTATTAGCAGCAATTTTCTTCAGTTGGACTCTTCAGTCATCTCCCCGCTCCCTTTCAGTCATCCTTCCCCTCCCTTTCAGCCATCTCCCCCCTCCGTTCTCACCCTTGCCTAAGTGGCCACGTGAGCACGACGAAGCTGACCACGCTGCTGCAACTCTTGAGCAAGGAAGTAACGTAGAGCGATGTGCTTCGTTCTATGCTCCTGTCTGTGCTCCTGACACAAGGCAATGGCGGCCTTGTTGTTGACGTACAGCACTGGAGGAGAACGAGGCCGCTCTCCCAAGTCGGTCAGCAAGTAGGTGAGCCAGCGCAACTCCTGTGCAGCCATGGCTGTGGCGTAGATCTCAGACTCACAACTAGAGCCGAGAACTGAAGACGAGCGTGTAGAACGCCAGGAAACTGAACCAGAGCCAAGGCTCAAGGTGTAACCCTGTGACGATCGCTGCGTAGCTAGGTCGTCAACCCAAGAAGCGTCCGAGTGCCCAGTGAGGACAACTGGGCTCCGCCCTCGACGCACGAGCCCCATGCCTGTTGTACTGCACAAGTAGCGCAGTACCCTCTTCGGAGCATCCATGTGCTCCTTTCGGTGCCTACTAGGAGCCACGTAGCGGGCCAGAAGGCCAAGAGGGTACGCAAGGTCAGGTCGAGTGCAGCTCATCAAGTACATGAGGCAGCCCACTAGCTCTGGGTACGTGCCACTCGGCTCTACGGACTCGTCTGAAGGTGGAGCTGAGAGCGAGTGGCCTGTAGCTAGAGGAGTGCGCTGTGGCGAGGACCAGGTGAAGCCGAAGCGCTGAAGGACCTGCTGCACCATGTGTGACTGAGTCAGTGTAATGGTGCGGCGTGCTCTGTCCCGGGTGATCTGCAAGCCAAGGTAGCTACGCAGCTCACCCAGGTCTGTGCACGTGTGTCTCTTCTGCAGCTCCGACTTCACCAAGGCGAGAGGCTCAGTGTCAGCAGTGGCAAAGACCAAGTCGTCGACATACACGAGGATATAGAACGGCGGCAGCGAAGTGTCGGTGCGCAGAAACAGCGATGGGTCAGCAGTAGAAGGCGCGAACCCAAGAGCCGCAAGTGTCATCCTTAGTGTGTCGTGCCACTCACGAGGCGTTTGGCGGAGACCGTAGACCGGTCGCCGGAGGCTCCACTGGGTACCAGGAGGGAACGACCCAGTGAAGCCAGGCGGGCGGCGCAGCCAGATCTCCTCGTGCAGGCTGCCCTGTAAGAAAGCTATGCTGAAGTCAAGAGAGTGAAGCCCGTAGTCACGCTGAGCAGCAACGTGCAGCAACACCCGAAGAGTGGCCATCTTCGGGGTGGGGGAGAAGGTTTGGAAGAAGTCGACTCCCTCTCGCTGACTGAAACCTCGAGCAACGTAACGAGCCTTGAAGACAGGCGGAGAACCTGGCGGCCGCTTCACCCTGAAAATCCGCATGCCACTGACGATGTTCGCCCCAGGTGGGGGAACCTCGTCAACGTAAGTGCGTGTGGACTTCCAGGATGCCATCTCTGCGTCCATGGCTGTCTGCCACTGAGACGAGTACTCACCCGCAATCGCCTCAGCGTAAGAGTGCGGGGTCGGGATGTCTGATGCATCCGGGTCTCCCTCAGGGGCAAGCAGCATGGACACGAGATGAGGTGCGGCGGCTGCAAGACACTCAAGGTCCTCCTGCCTGTCCTCAAGGATGTTCGCGCTAAGAGCACACTCACCCCCGACGGACGGAGGACAGACACAATCAGACTCAACAACCAGACTAGCAGCGTAGTCCAGACGATAGGCAGCAGCAAAGTCAACCAGCTCAGCGACAAAGGCAGACGCAGCACCAGACTCAAACGACGGGTCAGTGACAGCAGTGGCTAGTAGACGCGTGACAGTAGGGTGAGCAGCACGGGTGCGGTCAAACTCAGGGTCAGGAACGGTAGGCAGAGAAGACGCAGGAGGGGACGGCAGGGGAACACACGGCAGAGGAGAGGAAGGACGACGGACTACAAGGGAAGGGTCGGGGAGAGCCGGCTGACGCTGACGAGGAAGACGACGACTGGAACGACCAGAACATACAGGTGAGACAGGACGCGACGCAGGCTCACGACGCTCAGTAAGGCCTCCGGTTTGCTTTGTGTACGGTGAAGGAGCAGACAGCGGTGAGCCAGGCTGTAACGGAAGACCAGTAGACGAGGGGAGATTGAGAACCTGGCGAAGTGCAGAGTCAGGCGGCGGCTGAGACGACGGAGACGGTGGAGCGAAGAACAGGCGCGGCTATGCAGTGCCACCAGCACCAGCAGCCCCAGCACCCCCAGCAGCTCCAGTACCCTCAAGAGCTCCAGCACCACCAGCAGCTCCAGTACCCTCAGCAGCTCCAGCACCCTCAGCATCTCCAGCACCTCCAGCAGCTCCAGTACCCTCAGCAGCCCCAGGACCTCCAGCAGCTCCAGTACCCTCAGCACCAGCTCCACCTACTGCAGCACCCCCAGAACCGGCACCTCCAGCCCCAGGGTCTCCAGCCGCAGCGCCACCAGGAGAAGCACCCTCAGACACAACACCGCCAGCCCCAGCAGCTCCAGTACCCCCAGTACGAGCACCTCTGGGACCAACTACACCAGCACCTCTAGCAGACAAAGGACCGGCACCACTCCCAGCGCCAGTAAAAGGACCCCCAGCAGGAGAGCCCTGAGGTGCAGAAGCGCGACGCTGACGGCGACCGTACCAGTCGTGCAGCTGCTGGGAGGTGAGAGGCACACGCGGACGAAGACGGCTACTCCAAGGAGACCGCGGAACAGTAGTCTCAGAACACTCAGGAAACTCACCCCCAGACGAAGCACCCCCAGGCTCCGCACACGCAGTCTCAGCACCACTAGACGAAGCACCCCCAAAAGCAGCACCCCCAGGCTCAGGACCTCCAGGCTCCTCACACGCAGGCTCAGCACCTCCACGCTCTGCACCCTCAGGCTCCTCACGCTCAGTGCCCCCAGACCCAGCACCCCAACGCTGCACACCCCCAAGCTCCGCACCCCAAGGGACAGCACCACTCCCAGTAAGACCGGAGTCACCAGTGACCTCAGCAGGCGCAGGGACGGGAGGGTCTACCTGAGAAACACCTGAGGGAGCAGGACCTGGTGCGGAGAGGGGGTCTACCTGGGGAGGACCTGAGGCGAGAAAGAGCGGCGGGGGGGGGCGAGGGGCAGTGTGGTAGGGAAACTGACGGTAGAAGGGAACTGACTCGTCAAAGGTGACGTCCTGAGACGGAAAGACACGGCGCGAGGCGGGGTCGTAACACTGCCAGCCAGGCGCGTCAGGGACAAAACCAAGGAAGACGCAAGGAATGGCGCGAGGGGAGAGCTTGTCCGCGGTGGTATCGCGGACAAAGGCACGAGCACCCGAGACCCGGAAACGCGATGCATCGCCAACCTTCCCCGTCCACAGCAGTGTGGGCGGGGTCTCCGGCAAGGAGACACGGGGCCAGAGGTTGAGCTGATGCGCGGCGTACCGGACCGCAAACGGCCACAGAAAATGGGGGGCAGCCGCATGGATCATGGAGGTACGAGCGACCTCCATGACTAAGCCAATGCGGCGCTCAGCAACCCCATTCTGCAGCGGAGAGGCCGGAAGCGTGAACGACTGGGTGATGCCGTGCTCCGCACAGTAGGCTGCCAAGAGGTCGGAGGAGAACTCACCACCTCTGACAGAGTGCAGACGCAGGACAGGAAAGTCCGAGTGGAACCGCTCGCGGAGCTGGAGACGAACAGCGCGGATCCATGGGATCAAAACAGTAGGGACATCCGCCTTGCGCTGCAAGGGGAAGACCGTGGTGTAACGCGTGTAGTCGTCGACCACCAGCAGGAAGTACCGCTCGCGGCCCTGCCCCTGGACGCGGGCTGGGCCCCAAACGTCTAGGTGGAGTGTCTGCAGTGGAGCCTCTGTGGGAGGGAACGAGGAGTGAGGAGCGGCGCGCTGCCGCCCCTCGACGCAAGGAATGCAGGGCGGCGCAGGCGAGGGAGGGAGGGCAGGCAGAGACCTTGGAAGGCCAGAGACTAGGAAGCGAGAGTGCATGCTACGAAGGCGAGGCAGGGAGGGGTGACCAAGGCGGTGATGCCACAGGAGAGTGTCGTGCGACAGGCGGTGACACTCACACTGGGTAGCTACCTGAGCAGACGCGTACAGCTGGGGAGACAAAGGGACGTAGTGCGAGGCAGTGGTGAGGGTGTACAGACTAGACCCAGGCGCACGTGTGAGCGTGGCCAGGTGACGGCCGGTCCGGGAGCACGTGCAGATCGCCACACGCTGTCCTCCAGGAGTGAAGGTGTCAACCCAATGATCCTGAACGACGGCGTTGCTCACCAAGTTCGTAGAGAACGAGGGGAGGTGGAGGCCAGACAGCTCACCAGACGGGACCGCCGGACACGGAAGCACAGTGGAAGACCGTGCAAGCACTAGGCCCCCAGAGGGGTCAGCTAGTGAGACAGGAACAGGTGCAGGGAGGGGAGTGACTGTGGTGCTGTCGCGAAAGAAACAGCGTGAACCACCAGAGTCAAGTGTAAAGGTGTGCAAGGCCTGTGCAGGCGCAGTACCAGGGGGAGCAGACTCACAAGCACCTAGTGCTGCAAGGGCTATACCAGGGGCTATACTAGGATCCGGCGGCACACACAAGTAGCAGTCACCCTCATCACTAACAGTCAATGCATACATAGCAGCAAGAATTGCCTCATAGTCAAGATCAAAGATAGGTACATCACGCCTAAGCAGGTCTGCCCAGTTGGGGAACTCAGTAGCATCAGGAAACTTGGCGCGCCAGGCGTCGCTAAGCCGAGCGAAGCAACGCTGCTCAGTGTGAAACCCGTTACACGGGCGACCAGCGCGGGGACCTGTACGAATGATACAGGGGTAGCGACCAGGAGCACCGCCACCTCCACCGCCACTCCCACCTCCCCTTCCACCCCTGCCGCCCCTGCCGCTGCGACGCTTCCCAGTAGGAGCGGAAGCAGCCCCGACCTCCTCAGCACCAAGGTAGTCGTGAGCAGCAGCTCCGGAGGCGTAGGAGGGGGTGAGGGGGGAGGGGGAGCACCCCTCAAAGAGGGGAGAGCGAGGAGTGCCACGAGCAGCACCTACAGCGAGGATGTTCTTCTCTGCTGCGATGAGGTGCTTCTCGAAGTCGTCGACTGTGAGGGTGGGGGGGTCTAGCGCTAGGAAGTGGTCCCTGACGGAGCTAAGAGTGTCAGGGAGGCGGGTGACGAGGAAATAGAGAGTGAAATACATCGGGGGGGGGGGGGGGGGGGGTTGCAGCGCAGAACTCGGCTGAAAGGGCGGCACGAAAGCGAGTGTCAGTAGCGCGCACGTGGGAAATGAGGTCCTCAGCAGTGGTGAACGAGGAAAGGTCGGGGAACAGGTAGGGTAGCATGAGCCGTCCTATGGCTGCAGTGGCTGGGGAGGAGTAGCGCGCAACTACAGCGTCATACAGCTTCTGAGCAGTTTTGTGCTGGCTGAAATGCGCGCGCTCAGTGATCGGCTGATGGTTCCTAATAGCTAGGCATGCAGCAGCATCGCGAGTCTACTATTGCAAGCGTTCGAGAGCAGGAGCATCGGCAGCAGGAGCAACGGCAGTGCCAGACACGTAATCGAACAGTGAGACGCCCTCTTTGGCATCAGTCAGAAGGAACAGTTGGAGGTCGTCGAGCCACACAGTGAACTCTATGGGGCGACCGTCAGGCTCGAACGCGAGAAAATTAGGCGTCGTCATAACGGCAACACGCTAAGGCAGTAGACAGCAGGCAGTAGGCAGTAGGCAGTAGGCAGCAGGCAAGGCAGTAGCTGGCTGCACGCGAGCTCCTAAAGCGGTGCGCTAGGCAGCTGCAGGCCGCGCGCACTCCCAAGGCAGCGGGATCGGCAGCAGTGGGCCGTGCAGGCGGCCGACGCGACTCGCAGGACAGCAGCGAGCTGCGCGGGCGGCGGACTCGGCGCGCGGCTCAGTAGCGGGTCACGCAGGCAACAAACGCGGCGCACGGGGCCTAAGCGGGCCGCACACGACGGCGGGCTACGCAGGCGGGCCGGCGCGCGGCGTAAGAAAACTGAAACGAGAATGATGCACTAAGGAATGGAATGTGGTACAAATATGCAACCCTAGAAATGTGTACCCCATGTGGGCTACCCCTCTACAACCTACAGAACATTATGATTTGACACACCCCCATAGGCAAAGTGGGGGAGAACAAGGAGTCACAAGAACAGACAAGCAGAACAAAGCAAAGCTCAGGGTGGATCACAAAGTCACCACACATTCCGAGCACAAGTTCAAGGCCAGAAGGCCAGTTCACATGCAGGAGCACATATATATATAAAAGGCTAAACAAGCAAGAGCAGGAGTATATATATGTGACAATACAAGCAAGGTCAAGAAGTGAACAAGTGAGGCAAGGCAAGCACAAGACCAAGCTGAGTACAGAAGCGCTGATGATCACAAGGCGCAAGTGCCTTAGTGAAGAAATCAGCAGTGTTGGCCTCAGAGGCCACGTACGCAAGTCGCAACTGACCACGCTGCTGTAGCTCATGAGCAAGAAAGTAGCGGAGAGCAATGTGCTTCGTTCTGTGCTCCAGGCGCTGCTCCCAACACAAGGCCAGCGTGGCCTTGTTGTCTACGTACAGCACTGGAGGAGAACAAGGCGGCTCTCCGAGGTCAGTCAGCAGGTAGGTGAGCCAGCGAAGCTCCTGAGCAGCCATGGCTCCTGCGTAGATCTTAGCCTCACAACTGGAGCCGAGAACGGAAGACGAGCGAGTAGCCCTCCACGAAACAGAGCCGGAACCAAGGCTGAAGGTGTAACCCTGTGACGACCGCTGTGTAGCCTGGTCCTCAGCCCAAGAAGCGTCTGCGTGCCCAGTGAGGACCACTGGACTCTGCCCTCCAAGCAGTAGCCCCATGCCCGACGTACTGCACAAGTAGCGCAACACCCTCTTCGCTGCAGCCATGTGCTCCGGTCTGTGTCTCCCAGGAGCAACATAGCATGCAAGAATGCTAAGAGGGTATGCAAGGTCAGGTCGTGTGCAGGTCATCAGGTACATGAGGCACCCAACAAGCTCTGGGTACGGGCCACTCGACTCTACGGACTCATCCGAAGGCAGAGCTGAGAGCGAGTGGCGAGTAGGCAGAGGAGTGGCCTGAGGCGAGGAGTACGTGAAGCCGAAGCGCTGAAGGACCTGCTGCACCATGTGTGACTGAGTCAGGGTAATGGTGCGGCGTGCTCTGTCCCGGGTGATCTGCAAGCCAAGGTAGCTGCGCAGTTCACCCAGGTCTGTGCACCTGTGTCTCTTCTGCAGCTCGGACTTCACGTGGGCGAGTCCAGCAGTGTCAGCAGTGGCAAAGACCAAGTCGTCGACGTACACGAGGATGTAGAACGGCGGCAAAGAGGTGTCGGTGCGCAGAAACAGCGACGGGTCGGCAGTAGAGGGAGCAAACCCAAGAGCCGCAAGCATAGTCCTCAGTGTGTCGTGCCACTCACGCGGTGCTTGGCGGAGACCGTAGACTGGCCGCCGGAGGCTCCACTGGGTGCCAGGAGGAAAATACCAAGTGAAGCCAGGTGGGCGGCGCAGCCAGATCTCCTCATGCAGGCTACCCTGCAAGAAAGCAGTGCTGAAGTCAAGAGAGTGAAGCTCGTAGTCGCGCTGAGCGGCTATGTGCAGCTGCACCCGACGAGTGGTCATCTTTGGGGTGGGAGAGAAGGTCTGAAAGTAGTCAGCTCCCTGCCGCTGACTGAAGCCACGAGCCACGTACCGCGCCTTGAAGACAGGTGGAGAACCTGGCAGCCGCTTCACCCTAAAGATCCACATGCCATTGACGATGTTCGCCCCAGGTGGGGGAACCGCGTCAACGTAGGTGCCTGTGGACTTCCAGGAAGCCATCTCTGCATCCATAGCTGCCTACCACTGAGAGGAGTAGGGACCCTCTACGGCCTCCGCGTAAGAGCGCGGAGTCGGGATGTCAAGTGCATCCGGGTCTCCCTCAGGGGTAAGCAGTACGGACACGAGATGAGGTGAAGCAGCAGCGAGACATTGGAACTCCTCCTGCCTGTCCTCAAGGACGTCCGTGCCAAGGGCACACTCACCCACGACGGACGGAGGACAGACAGACTCAGACTCAGCGACACGACTAGCAGCGTAGTCTAGACAACAGCGAGCAGCAAAGTCGACGAGCTCAGCAACTAGGGCAGACGCAGCAGTGGACTCAAAGGAAGGGTCAGTGACGATAGTAGCAAGGAGACGCGTGACAGTAGGACTGGCAGCACGAAGAGAATCCGACTCCGGGTCGGCAAGAGCAGGAAGAGAGGACTCAGGAGGAGAAGGCAAAGGGGCACGCAGAGGAGCAGTGGACGGACGCAGAGACATCCGGTGCGTGCAAGGACGCTGACACGAACCGCGACCACTAGTGCGAGCAACACGGACAGGAGACGCAGGGCGAGACGCAGGCTCACGACGCTCAGCAAGACCTCCAGTAGGACCAGTGTAGGGAGACGGAGCAGGCAGTGGGGAGGTCGGCAGTAACTGTAGCTGTGACGGGTCAGGCGGTGGACACTCTAAGGGAGGAGGAGGACTAGTAGAAGGCGGGAGACCAAGAACCTGCTGAAGAAGCGGAACGAAGTACGGCCGAGGCCGCGCGGCGACTCCAGACACAGCAGGGACAGCACCAGCACCCCCAGCGGCAGCACCAGCGCCAACAGTACCTCCAGCTGCAGTACCTCCAGCAGCACCAGCAGCACCCGCAGCAGGACCACCGCTAGGACTGACAGCAGTAGCCTCAGCGCCAACACCCTCAGTAGCTCCAGCTCCAGTCATACCCGCAGGCCCAGCAGCTCCAGCACTCCCAGTACGAGCACCTCCGGGACCGGCGGCACCAGCACTCTCAGCAGCTGAAGAAGCACCAGCACTAGCAGAACGCCTCCAGCGCCGGGCAAACCACTCGCGCAGCTCCTGTGAAGAGAGTGGCTCCCGCCGAGACGAAGCACCCGGAGTACCTCTTGGCCCAGCACCGCCGGACGCCACACAAGCAGGCCCAGCAGCCGCCGGCTCTGCACCCTCAGGCTCAGCAGCTCCAGACGTGGCACCCATAGGCTCAGCATCCCCAGGCGTAGCACCCCCAGGCTCAGCACCCCCAGGCGTAGCACCCCCAGGCCCAACACCCCCAGTCTCAGCACCCCCAGGCTCAGCACCCCCAGTAGTACCACCCGAAGGCCCAGCACCCCTAGGCGTAGCACCCACACGCTCAGTACCCCCAGAGTCAGCACCCCCAAGCTCAGCACCCGCAGCAGCACGAGAGTCACCAGTAACCTCGACAAGCTCGACTGCGTCTACATGGGACACACCTGAAGGGGCAGGACCCTGAGGGGGGAGGGGGTCTACCGGGGGGGGACCTGGCACAAAGAAGAGTGGTGGCGGGGGGAGGGAAGGAGTGCGGTAGGGGAAGAGGCGGTAGTAGGGGACCGACTCGTCAAACGTGACGTCCTGGGAGGACAGAACACGAAAAGAGGTGGGGTGGTAGAACTGCCACCCTGGCGCGTCAGGGGGGAAGCCAAGGAAGACGCAAGGAGCAGCACGAGGGGACAGTTTGTCCGAAGACAAGTCGCGGACAAACGCCCGAAATCCCCAGACACGGAACGCAGACGCATCCCCTACCTTCCCCGTCCACAGCAAAGCTGGGGAGGTCTCCGGCATGGAGACCCTGGGGTGAAGGTTGATCTGATGCGCCTCGTACCGAACCGCAAATGGCCACAGAAAATGGGGGGCAGCCGCATGCATCATGGACGTACACGCGACGTCCATGACCATGCCAATGCGGCGCTCAGCAATCCCATTTTGCTGTGGAGAGTCCGGAAGTGTAAAGGTCTGACGGATGCCTTGGGCACGACAGTAGGCTCGCAGAAGGTCAGAGGAGAACTCTCCGCCTCGGTCAGAGTGCAGACGCAGAACAGGAAAGTCCGAGCCGAAGCTCCTCCTGAGCTGGAGACGAGCTGCGCGGATCCAGTCGATCAACACCTCAGCGACATCACCCTTGCTGCGCAAGGGGAAGACTGTGGTGTAACGCGAGTAGTCGTCAACCACCAGCAGGAAGTAGCACTCGTGACCCTGACCACGGACGCGGGCCGGGCCCCACACGTCCATGTGAAGCGTCTGCAGCGGGGCCTCTGTCGGGGAAAACTAAGAGGAGTGAGGGGCAGCTCGGAGCCGCCCCTCGACACAGGGGACACAGAAAGGACCAGGCTCCGGAGGAAGGGGAGGGAGGGACCGGGGAAGACCAAAGACAAGGACATGGGAAGCCATGCCTTGGAGACGAGGCAGGGAGGGGTGACCAAGGCGGTGGTGCCAGAGGAGAGTCTCGTGAGACAGGAGGCGACACGAGCAGGGGGCAGACTCAGGACCAGACCTGGACGCTGCAGCAAACACCTGACCCGACGCAGCTACCTGACCAAACGCAGGGACAGGAGGAGACTCAGTGGTCAGGGTGTACAGGCTCGACCCCGGCCGACGCGTAAACGTGGCCAGGTGTTGGCCTGTGCGAGCGTCCGAGCAGTGGGTCACCCACTGACTCGTAGGAGTAAACTGGTGAACCCCCATATCCTGTAGGTCAGCACCACTCACCAAGTTCGTAGAGAACGAGGGGAGGTAAAGACCAGACAAGGTGCCAGAGGGGGCCGTCGGACACGGGAGGACAGTGGAGAAGTGAGAAAGGACACGACCCCCAGAGGGGTCTGCCAGGGAGACTGCAACCGGCGGACCAAGCGGCGTGAGTGTGGTGCGGTCTCGAAAGAAGGAGCGAGAAGCCCCTGAGTCAAGTGTGAAGGTGAGGGAGGCCGAAGCCGACGCGGTACCTGCGAGCGCAGACTCACCAGCACCTGGGGACGCAGACGCACTGGCACCTAGAGCAGCAGCCTCACCAGTACCTAGAGCAGCAGTCTCAATGCCTGGGTCGGACGGGAAACACCGCTAACAGTCACCCTCATCACTAATAGACACAGCATACATGGCAGAAAGGATAGCATCAAAATCAAGATCATAGATGGCAACTCCCGCCCTAGACAGCTCGCCCCAGCAAGGGATCTCTGTGGCGCCACGCGTCCGTTAGGCGGCCAAAGCTGAGAAGAAGTGAACGAGAATGAAATGACTATGAATGAAGTGAGTACAAATAGGAAACCCTAATGGGATTGTACCCCCTATGGGATACCCCACTATAGCCTACACAAATGAGTAAGCTATAAAGTTCGAACACACCCCTATAGGCAAAGTGGGGGAGAACAAGGGGTCACAAGACCAGTCAAGCAAAGCAAAGCAAAGCTCAGGGTGGATCACAAAGTCACCACACATTCCGAGCACAAGTTCAAAGGCCAAAAGGACAGTTCACATGCAAGATCACATATAGAGATATACAAGAGTCAAGCAAGCAAGAGCAAGAGTATATATAGGTGAAGGTACAAGCAAGGTCAAGAAGTGAGCAAGTGAGGCAAGACAGGCACAAGACCCAGCTGCGTGCAGCAACGCTGATGATCACAAGGCGCAAGTGCCTTGGTGAAGACATCAGCAGTGTTGGCCTCAGAGGCCACGTACGCAAGTCGCAACTGTCCACGCTGCTGCAGCTCACGAGCAAGAAAGTAGCGGAGAGCAATGTGCTTTGTCCTGTGCTCCAGACGCTGCTCTCGACACAAGGCCAGCATGGACTTGTTGTCTACGTATAGGACTGGAGGAGAACGCGGCGGCTCTCCAAGGTCGGTCAGCAGGTAGGTAAGCCAGCGAAGCTCCTGGGCAGCCATAGCCCCTGCGTAGATCTCAGCCTCACAACTGGAGCCGAGAACAGAAGACGAGCGGGTAGCCCGCCACGAAACAGAGCCGGAACCAAGACTGAAGGTGTAACCCTGTGACGACCGCTGCGTAGCCTGGTCGTCAGCCCAAGAAGCGTCCGCGTGCCCAGTGAGGACCACTGGACTGCGCCCTCCAAGCACTAGCCCCATGCCCGACGTACTGCACAAGTAGCGCAACACCCTCTTCGCTGCAGCCATGTGCTCTGGTCAGTGTCTCCCAGGAGCAACATAGCGTGCCAAGATGCTAAGAGGGTATGCTAGGTCAGGTCGTGTGCAGGTCATCAGGTACATGAGGCAGCCAACAAGCTCTAGATACGGGCCACTCGGCTCTACGGACTCATCCAAAGGCAGAGCTGAGAGCGAGTGGCGAGTAGGCAGAGGAGTGGCCTGAGGCGAGGAGTACGTGAAGCCGAAGCGCTGAAGGACCTGCTGCACCATGTGTGACTGAGTCAGGGTAATGGTGCGGCGTGCTCTGTCCCGGGTGATCTACAAGCCAAGGTAGCTGCGCAGTTCACCCAGGTCAGTGCGCGTGTGTCTCTTCTGCAGCTCGGACTTCACGTAGGCGAGTCCAGCAGTGTCAGCTGTGGCAAAGACCAAGTCGTCGACGTACACGAGGATGTAGAACGGCGGCAGAGAGGTGTCGGTGCGCAGAAACAGCGACGGGTCTGCAGTGGAGGGAGCAAACCCAAGTGCCGCCAGCGTAGTCCTTAGTGTGTCGTGCCACTCACGCGGCGCCTGGTGGAGACCGTAGACTGGACGCCAGAGACTCCACTGGGTACCAGGAGGGAAAGACCCAGTGAAGCCAGGTGGGCGACGCAGCCAGATCTCCTCGTGTAGGCTGCCCTGCAAGAAAGCAGTGCTGAAGTCGAGAGAGTGCAGCTCGTAGTCACGGTGAGCAGCAACGTGCAGCAGTACCCGAAGAGTGGTCATCTTTGGGGTGGGGGAGAAGGTCTGAAAGTAGTCAACTCCGTGCCGCTGACTGAAACCACGAGCCACATACCGCGCCTTGAAGACAGGCGGAGAATCCGGCGGCCCCTTCACCCTGAAAATCCACATGCCACTGACGATGTTCGCCCCAGGAGGGGGAACAGCGTCAACGTGGGTGCCTATGGACTTCCAGGAAGCCATCTCTGCATCCATATCTGACTGCCACTGAGAGGAGTAGGGACCCTCTATCGCCTCCGCGTAAGAGCGCGGAGTCGGGATGTCTAGTGCATCTGGGTCTCCCTCAGGGACTAGCAGTACAGACGCAAGATGAGGTGAAGCGGCGGCCAGGCACTGGAACTCCTCCTGCCTGTCCTCAAGGACGTCCGTGCCAAGGGCACACTCACCCCCGACGGACGGAGGACAGGCAGACTCAGACTCAGCGACAAGACTAGCAGCGTAGTCTAGACGACAGCGCGCAGCAAAGTCGACGAGCTCAGTGACAAGGGCAAACGCAGCAGACGACTCAAAAGAAGGGTCGGTGACAGCAGTAGCAAGGAGACGCGTGACAGTAGGACTGGCAGCACGAAGAGAGTCCGACGCCGGGTCGGCAAGAGCAGGAAGAGAGGAAGCAGGAGGAGAAGGCAAAGGGGCACGCAGAGGAGCAGTGGACGGACGCAGAGACATCCGGTGCGTGCCAGGGACACGAGGAGGACGCTGACGTGAACCGCGGCCACTAGTGCGTGCAGGACGAACAGGCGACGCAGGACGAGACGCAGGCTCACGACGCTCAGTAAGACCTCCAGTCGGACCAGCGTAGGGAGAAGGAGCAGGCAAAGGGGAGGCAAGCTGTAGCTGTGACTGGACAGGCTGTGGACCCTCTAAGGGAGGAGGAGGAGGACCAGGAGAAGGTGGAAGACCAAGAACCTGCTGCAGGAGCGGTACGAAGTACGGTCGGGGCCGCGTGGCAACGCCACAAACAGCAGGGACAGCACCAGTACCCCCAGCAGGAGTACCCGCTCTAGCAGCACCTCCAGCAGCACCTCCAGTAGCTCCAGAACCCCCAGCAGCTCCTCTAGTAGCCCCAGAACCTGCAGCAGCACCAGGAGCACTGCCAGTCGAACCACCAGTGGTAGTCTCAGCGCCAACACCCGCAGCAGCACCAGCTCCAGGCGAACCCGCAGGCCCAGCAGCTCCAGTACTCCCAGTACGAGCACCTCCGGGACCCGCGGCAGCAGCACCCTCAGTAGGAGAAGAACCTCCAGCACCAGCAGCACGCCTCCAGCGCCTAGCAAACCACTCACGCAGCTCCTGTGAGGAGAGTGGCTCTCGGCGAGACGAAGCACCCGGAGAACCTCCAGGCAAAGAACCTCCAGGCTCAGCACCCCCAGGCAAAGCACCTCCAGGCGTAGCACCTCCAGGCTCAGCAGGCTTAGCACTCCCAGGCTCAGCACCCCCAGACTCAGCACCCCGAGGCTTAGCACCCCCAGGCTCAGCACCCCTAGGCTCAGCACCCCCAGACTCAGCACCCCCAGACCCTGCACCCCCAGGCTCAGCACCCCCAGGCACAGCACCCTCAGGCTCAGCACCCACAGCAGCACCAGAGTCACCAGTGACCTCGACAGGCTCGACCGCGTCTACCTGGGACACACCTGAAGGGGCAGGACCCTGAGGGGGGAGAGGGTCTACCAGGGGGGGACCTGGTACCAAGAAGAGCGGGGGTGGGGGGAGGGACGGAGTGCGGTAGGGGAAGAGGCGGTAGTAGGGTACCGACTCGTCGAACGTGACATCCTGGGAGGACAGAACACGGCGAGAGGTGGGGTGGTAGAACTGCCACCCAGGGGCGTCGGGGGGGAACCCTAGGAAGACGCAGGGAGCAGAGCGAGGGGACAGCTTGTCCGCAGACAAGTCGCGGACAAACGCCCGAGATCCCCAGACCCGGAACGCCGACGCATCGCCAACCTTCCCCGTCCACAGTAGGGCTGGGGAGGTCTCCGGCCTGGAGACCCTGGGGTGGAGGTTGATCTGATGCGCCGCGTACCTGACAGCAAATGGCCACAGAAAATGGGGGGCAGCCGCATGCATCATAGACGTACGAGCGAAGTCCATGACCATGCCAATGCGGCGCTCTGCAATCCCATTTTGCTGCGGTGAGTCCGGAAGCGTGAAGGTCTGGCGGATGCCTCGCGCACTACAGTAGGCACGCAGAAGGCCAGAGGAGAACTCTCCGCCTCTGTCC
The DNA here is from genome assembly GCA_948144175.1 of Closterium sp. NIES-65. NCBI lineage: Eukaryota > Viridiplantae > Streptophyta > Zygnematophyceae > Desmidiales > Closteriaceae > Closterium > Closterium sp. NIES-65. The sequence continues at coordinate 2,223,195 of CANXME010002117.1, forward strand.
GAGTGCAGACGTAACACAGGAAAGTCCGAGCCAAAGCTCTGCCTGAGCTGGAGACGAGCTGCGCGGATCCAGTCGATCAGCACCTCAGTGACATCACCCTTGCTGCGCAAGGGGAAGACTGTGGTGTAACGCGAGTAGTCGTCAACCACCCACAGGAAGTAGCGCTCGTGACCGAGTCCACGGACGCGGGCAGGGCTCCACACGTCCATGTGAAGTGTCTGCAACGGAGCCTCTGTCGGAGTAAAACTGGGAGGAGTGAGGGGCAGCCCGCTGGCGCCCCTCGACACAAGGGACACAGGCAGGGCCAAGGCCCTGAGGAAGGGGAGGGAGGGACCGGGGGAGACCAGACACAAGAAGACGGGAGGCCATGCCTCTGAGCCGAAGCAGAGAGGGGTGGCCAAGGCGGTGGTGCCAGAGGAGGGTCTCGTGAGACAGACGGCGACACGAGCAGGGGGCAGACTCAGGACCAGAACTGGACGCTACAGCGAACACCTGACCCGACGCAGCTACCTGACCAGACTCAGCACCTGGAGGAGAAGCAGTGGTCAGTGTGTACAGGCTCGACCCTGGCTGACGTGTAAACGTAGCCAGGTGGCGACCTGTGCTAGCCTCTGTGCAGTGTGTCACCCGCTGACGAGCAGGAGTGAACTGGTGGACACCCGCATCCTGTAGGTCAGCACCACTCACCAGGTTCGTAGAGAATGAGGGGAGGTGGAGACCAGACAGGGTGCCAGAGGGAGCCGCCGGACACGGGAGGACTGTGGAGAAACGAGACAGGACAAGACCCCCAGAGGGGTCAGCCAGGGACACCGCAACCGGCCGACTAAGCGGCGTGAGAGTGGTGCGGTCCCGAAAGAAGGAGCCAGACGCCCCAGAGTCAAGGGTGAAGGTGTGAGAGGCCGAAGCCGACACAGTACCTGAGAGTGCAGACTCACCAGTACCTGTGAGCACAGACACACTGGCACCTAGAGCAGCAGCCTCACTGGCACCTGACGCAGCAGTACCAATGCCCGGGTCGGGCGGGAAACACCGGTAACAGTCACCCTCATCACTAACAATCACAGCATACATGGCAGCAAGGATAGCATCAAAGTCAAGATCAAAGATAGCTACACCAGCCCTAGACAGCTCTCCCCAGCGGGGTATCTCAGAGGCCTCCGGAAACTGCTGGCGCCAAGCGTCGGTCAGGCGGGCAAAGCAGCGACGGGCGGTGTGGGTGCCCCCACACTGCTCACCCGCGCGGTCGCCGGTGCGAAGGACGTAGGTGCAGGGACCGAACGCCCCACCACGCTGACGCTGCAAGTATCACTCACGGAGCTGCTGAGGGGCGGGGACGTCGCGGGAGCGCTGCTGCTGTTGTTGCTGCTGCTGCTGGCGCTGACCACCCCCAGTGCTGCTCCGCTGGGACGAGCCACTCCGGCCTCCTCCACCACCGCCACCCCCGTTTCCGCCGCCACCGCCACCCTCGCCCCCGCCGCTCCCACCACCACCTCCACCGCCACCTCCGCCGCCACCTCCGCCTCCACTGCCGCCACTAGTACCTCCACCCCCGCCCCCACCTCCACAGCCACCCCCACTCCCCCCGCCGCCCCCACCTCCTCCGCCACCGCCCCCGCTAGCTCCACCTGCTCCCTTGCCTCCCTTGCCCTTGCCAGAGCGGGGCCTACCGCTGGGGGCAGACGCCGCACCGACCGACTCTAGACCCACGAGGTCGGCCGCAGCAGCAGAGGCGACAGAGGGTAACAGGGGGGAAGGAGAACACCCCTCAAAGATGGGGGTGCGGGGGTCACCACGAGAGGCCCCTACAGCGACTATGCTCTTCTTGGCCGTTAGTAGGGACTTCTCGAGGAGGTCGACAGTGAGGGTGGTGGGACAAACAGAGAGAAACTGGTCCCTAACAGCACGAAGGGACTCAGGGAGACGGGTGACTAGAAAGTAGAGGGTGATGTACATGGGAGGGGGGTTTTCGGCGCAGAAGGCAGCAGGAAGCGCAGCTCGGTAGCGAGTGTCATTAGCGCGAAGGTGGGTAAAGAGGTCAGCGACTGTAGGAAAGGCAGCAAGGTCAGGGAAGAGGTAAGGTAGCATGAGGCGGCTCAGTGTAGCAGTGGAAGGGGAGGAGTAGCGCGCAACTACAGCGTCGTACAAGGCCTGAGCGGTCTTGCACTGACTAAAGTGTGCACGCTCAGAGGAAGGGAGGTGGCGACGCACAGCAAGACGTGCAGCAGCATCGCGTGTGGCCCACTTGGAGCGAACAGTGGGGTCACCATCAGCAGGAGGGCAGGGATAGCGCCAGAGGCAAAGTCAAAGAGAGAGATGTCATCAACTGAATCGCACTGCAAGTACAGCTGCAGGTCCTCGACCCAGACCGCAAAGTCAATGGCACGACCCTCCGCGTCAAAGGCCAGGACACTAGGGGTGGCCATGATAGCAGCCGACAGTCTCACCAGAGAGGAAGGGTCGAGCAGCTCAGCAGGACAGCAACACGGCAGCTCAGCAACTCTGCCGGTCCAGGAGTAGCAGCAGCCCCAAAGGATCGGCGCTCAGTACCGTAGGCGGTTCGGGCGGCTCGGGCGGCTCGGGCGGCTCGGGTGGCTCGGGCAGCTCGGGCGGCTCGGGCGTGCAGCGGCACGGGCGACTCGGGCGGCTCTCTGCTCGGGCGGCGCCGCGGCTCGGGTGACACGGGCGGCGCGGGCGTCGAGACGGGCTGCTCACGGGCGGCTCACGGGCGGCGTCACAGGCGGCTGCACGGGCGGCACTGGCGGCTGCACGGGCGGCTGAACGGGCGGCTGAGGGCGGATGCACGGGCGGCTCACGAACGGCGGCTGACGCTGACGGGTGCGCGGGCGGCTGTACAGGCAGGTGCGCGGGCGGCTGCACGGGCGGGTGCGCGGGCGGCTGCACGGGCGGCAGCACGGGCAGTTGCCTGGGCGGGTCGTCGGGCGGCGCACAGGCAGCTCACGGGCGGCTGCACGGGCGGCGCGTCGAGCTGCTGAGGGCGACGCACAGGCGGCGCACGGGCTGTGCACGGGCGGCGCGTCGGGCGGCTAGCGGGCGTCGGGCGCACGGGCGCTAGGGCGGCGACGGGCGGCGCTCAGGCTCTAGGGCTCTAGGGCGGGCAGCGCGCGGGCGCTAGGGCGGGCGGCGCTATGGCGCTAGGGCAGGCGGCGCTCAGGCACAAGGGGCCGTTAGGGCAGATCGAAAAAAAAAAAGGAAGAGAAAGGGGCCCGGAGGGCGCTCTGGGCAGAAAAAAAAAGGTTACGAGGTAGTGGTGGTAGGCCCTAAGCACAGTTCCCACAGGGGAACCTGCTCGATACCATGAGAAGAAGTGAACGAGAATGAAATGACTATGAATGAAGTGAGTACAAATAGGAAACCCTAATGGGATTGTACCCCCTATGGGATACCCCACTATAGCCTACACAAATGAGTAAGCTGTAAAGTTCTGACAAAAGCAGCGCTGGGTGGGGTGCGCACTCCCACACTGCTCACCCGCACGGTCGCCGGTGCACAGGACGTAGGTGCACGGACCAAAGCCCCCACCCCGCTGGCGTGCAGTATACCACTCACGGAGCTGCTGAGGGGACAGGGTCTCACGACCGCACTGCTGCTGCTGGCGCGGACCACCACCGGAGCCACTCCTCTGCGTAGACCCGCGACCAGCTCCACGGCCACCCCCGCCGCCTCCGCCGCCCCCGCTACTACCGCCGCCTCCGCCGCCTCCTCCACCGCCACCACCTCCGCCACCTCCGATCCCACCGCCACCGCCGCCGCCGCCTCCGCCTCCACTGCCGCCACCGACACCTCCACCCCCACCTCCACTCCCACCGCCACCCCCACTCCCCCCGCCGCCTCCACCTCCACCTCCACCACCCCCGCTCGCTCCTCAAGTGCCCCTGCCCCCCTTGCCCTTGCCAGAGCGGCGTCTCCCGCTAGGGGCAGACGCCGCACCGACCGACTCAAGACCAACGAGGTCGCCCGCAGCAGCATAGGCAACAGAGGGCAGAAGGGGGGAGGGGGAACACCCCTCAAAGATGGGGGTGCGCGGGTCACCACGAGAGGCCCCTACAGCGACTATGCTCTTCTCGGCCGCTAGGAGGGACTTCTCGAGGAGGTCAACAGTGAGAGTGGTGGGACAGACTAAGAGGAAGTGGTCCCTGACTACGCGAAGGGAGTCAGGAAGGCGAGTGACTATGTAGTAGAGAGTGATGTACATGGGGGGGGGGGGGGTTCTTGGCGCAGAAGTCAGCAGGAAGCGCAGCGCGGTAGCGAGTGTCACTAGTGCAGAGGTGCGTAAAGAGGTCAGCGACTGTGGGAAAGGCAGCAAGGTCAGGGAAGAGGTACGGTAGCATGAGACGGCTCAGTGCAGTAGTGGCAGGGGAGGAGTAGCGTGCAACTACAGCGTCGTACAAGGTCTGAGCACTCTTGTACTGACTAAAGTGCGCATGCTCAGAGGTAGGGAGGTGGCGACGCACAGCAAGACGTGCAGCAGCATCGCGCGTGGCCCAGTGGGAGCGAATAGTGGCATCAGCATCAACAGCAGGAGCAGGAGAGGCACCAGAGGTGAGGTCAAAGAGGGAGAGACCGTCTGCCCTATCGCACTGTAAGAACAGCTGCAGGTCATCTACCCAGACGTCAAAGTCAATGGCTCGACCCACGGCGTCAAAAGCGAGGACACTAGGGGTAGCCATGACAGCAGTAGACTAGCAGCGCACACAGTAGGGAAAAGGCAGTGCAGTGACAGAGGCGCTGTGCTTACCGGACGGGGCTGCTCGGGCGGCTCGGAGGTAGGGCGGCTCAGCGGCTCGGTGGCTCGGCTGCACGGCGGCTCGGTTGCAGGGCGGCTCGGCTGCTGGGCGGCTCGGCTGCTCGGCTGCTGGGCGGCTCGGCTGAAGGGCGGCTCGGCTGCTCGGCTGTCCGGCTGCTCAGCTGCTGGGCGGCTCGGCTGTGCTGCTGTACGGCGGCGCGGCGGTCGGCTGCTCGGCTGTAGCGAGCGATGGAGTAGCCAAGGCGCGCGCGCAGGGCTCTCGTTATCACACTAATTTAGTCTGTTGGTCTAGATTTCAGTCACATTTTTTTTTGTTCATATGTTCTCGTAGACAAAATAATGCGGCTCATATGAGAGCCCAGATAAGCTGTTAATACTCATGTTTTTCCAGCACACTGATTATATTTCGTATGAGTATCCAGACAGCGAGGATACATCTGTCTGATAACCCAAGGGAAAACAAAGAAGCTCGAGACCCCCCTCACAAGAGTCGATCCCACTACCGACGGAGTCCGCGTTCAAATCAAACCAACTCCGCCATCCACACAAATGTAATTGCACGTTAAACTTTATTCATACGTTTTCAAAGACGGCCTTAAATATTTCATCTGAAAATCAGATCACCCAGAAGCCCTCATATGATGGTCAGACTAAAAAAACAAAAAAAAAAAATCATCAGACTGTCAAATTATAATGTTATCTAGGCTTTAGTGGGGTAGCCCATATGGGGTACACATTTCTAGGGTTGCATATTTGTATCACTTTCATTCCATAGTCATTCCATTCTCGTTCTAATTTCCTCATGGTATCGAGCAGGTTCCCCCGTGGGAACTGTGCCTAGGGCCCACCACATCGAGTTTTTTTTTTTTCCTGCCCGAAGCGCGCTTAGCCCGAGTCGCGCTCCGGGCTCTCACTTCGTCGAGCCGCCCTAGCGGCCCCAACGCCCTAGCGGCCCCGCAGCCCGTCGATTCGGCCCCGCCGCCCTTCGCTGCGGCCCCGCCGCCCTTCGCTGCGGCTCCGCCGCCCTTCGCTGCGGCCCCGCAGCCCTTCACTACGGCCCCGCCGCCCTTCACTGCGGCCCCGCCGCCCGTCTCAGCGGCCCCGCCGCCCTTTGCTGCGGCCCCGCCGCCTCTCTCGCTGCGGCCCCGCCGCCCTTCTCAGCGGCCCCGCCGCCCTTCGCTGCGGCCCCGCCGCCCGTCTCAGCGGCCCCGCCGCCCTTCGCTGCGGCCCCGCCGCCTCACATTGCAGCCCCGCCGCCCTTCCCTGCGGCCCTGCCGCCTCACACTGAGGCCCCGCCGCCCTTCGCTGCAGCCCCGCCGCCCGTCTCAGCGGCCCCACCGCCCTTCGCTAGGGCCCCGCCGCCTCTCTCGCTGCGGCCCCGCCGCCCTTCTCAGCGGCCCCGCCGCCCTTCTCTGCGGCCCCGCCGCCTCTCTCACTGCGGCCCCGCCGCCCTTCTCAGCGGCCCCGCCACCCTTCACGGCGGCCCCGCCGCCCTTCACTCCGGCCCCGCCGCCCGTCCCACTGCAGCCCCGCCACCTACCTTGCGGCCCCCCCGCCCTACCAGCGGCCCTACCGCCCTACACCGCCCGCGCCGCCCGAGCCGCCCGAGCCGCCCGAGCCGCCTGTGCCGCTGAGGAGCCGAGCCACCCGAGCAGCCCGAGCCGCCCGACCTACCCGAGCCGCCCGAGCCGCTTGAGCCGCTGAGGAGCCGAGCCGCCCGAGCCGCCCGACCCGCCCGAGCCGCCCGAGCCGCCCGAGCCGCCTGAGGAGCCGAGCCGCTAGTGCCGCCGAGCCGCAGTTGCTGCTGAGCCGTCCGAGCAGCCGTGTTGCCGTGTTGCTGTGCTATTGAGATGCCCGAACCGCCCTGTCTGGTGAGAGCAGCGCTTCTGTCACTGCACTGCCCCTGTCCTACAGTTGGTACTGCTAGTCTACTGTTGTCATGGCTACCCCTAGTGTCCTCGCGTTTGACGCTGAGGGTCGCGCCATTGACTTTGAGGTCTGGGTCGACGACCTGCAGCTGTTCTTACAGTGCGATAGGGCAGACGGTCTCTCTCTCTTTGACCTCACCTCTGGCGCCTCTCCTGCCCCTGCTACTGATGCTGACCCCACTGTTTGCTCCCAGTGGGCCACGCGCGATGGTGCTGCACGTCTTGCTGTGCGTCGCCACCTGCCTACCACTGAGCGCGCGAACTTTAGTCAGTACAAGAGTGCTCAGACCTTGTACGAAGCTGTAGTTGCGCGCTACTCTTCCCCTGCCACTGCTGCACTGAGCCGCCTCATGCTACCGTACCTCTTCCCTGACCTTGCTGCCTTTCCCACAGTCGCTGACCTCATTACGCACCTCCGCACTAGTGACACTCACTACCGCGCCGCGCTTCTTGCTGAGTTCTGCGCCAAGAACCCCCCCCCCCATGTACATCACTCTCTATTATATAGTCACCCGCCTCCCTGACTCCCTTCGTGTAGTCAGGGACCACTTCCTCTCAGTCTGTCCCACCACTCTCACTGTCGACCTGTTAGAGAAGGCTCTCCTAGCAGCGGAGAAGAGCATAGTCGCTGTAGGAGCCTCTCGTGGTGACCCTCGCACCCCCATCTTTGAGGGGTGTTCTCCTTCCCCCCTTTTGCCCTCTGTCGCGTCTGCCGCTGCGGCCGACCTCGTTGGTCTTGAATCGGTCGGTGCGGCGTCTGCCCCTAGCGGGAGACGCCGCTCTGGCAAGGGCAAGGGGGGCAAGGGCGCGGGTGGAGCTAGCGGGGGCTGTGGAGGTGGCGGTGGAGGCAGCGGAGGGAGTGGGGGTGGTGGTGGGAGTGGTGGCGGGGGTGGAGGTGTCGGTGGCAGCAGTGGAGGCGGAGGCGGCGGAGGCGGCGGCGGTGCTAGCAGAGGCGGCGGTGGTGGCGGAGGTGGAGGAGGCGGTGGTGGAGGAGGTGGCGGTGGTTGGGGTGGCGCTTCGCAGCGGAGCAGCCCTGGTGGTGGTCAGCGCCAGCAGCAGCAGCAGCAGCGTTCTCGGGACATTCCCCCCCCTCAGCAGCTCCGTGAGTGGTACGCGCAATGTCAGCGTGGTGGGGGTTTTGGTCCGTGCACCTACGTCCTTTGCTCCGGCGACCGCGCGGGTGAGCACTGTGGGGGTGCCCACCCCACCCAGCGCTGCTTTGGCCGCCAGACGGACGATTGGCGTCAGCAGTTCCCGGAGGCTAGTGAGATCCCCCGCTGGGGAGAGCTTTCTAGGGCAGGCGTAGCTATCTATGATCTTGACTTTGATGCTATCCTTGCTGCCATGTATGCTGTGACTATTAGTGATGAGGGTGACTGTTACCGGTGTTTCCCGCCCGACCCGGGCATTGGTACTGCTGCTCTAGGTGCTGGTGAGGCTGCTGCTCTAGGTGCCAGTGCGTCTACGCCCTCAGGTGCTGGTGAGTCTGCGCTCTCAGGTACCACGTCGGCTTCGGCCTCCCTCACCTTCACACTTGACTCAGGGGCTTCTCGCTCCTTCTTTCGAGACCGCACCACACTCACGCCGCTTGGTCCGCCGGTTGCAGTCTCCCTGGCAGACCCCTCTAGGGGTCCTGTCCTCTCTCACTTCTCCACTGTCCTCCCGTGTCCGGCTGCCCCCTCTGGCACCTTGTCTGGTCTTTACCTCCCCTCGTTCTCTACGAACTTGGTGAGTGGTGCTGACCTGCAGGATACGGGGGTTCACCAGTTTACTCCTCCGAGTCAGCGGGTGACCCACTGCTCGGACGCTCGCACAGGCCGGCACCTGGCCACGTTTACGCGTCGGCCGGGGTCGAGCCTCTACACCCTAACCAATGGGTCTCCTCCTGTCCCTGCGTCTAGCCAGGTAGCTGCGTCGGGTCAGGTGTTTGCTGCAGCGTCCAGGTCTGGTCCTGAGTCTGCCCCCTGCTCGTGTCGCCTCCTGTCTCACGAGACTCTCCTCAGGCACCACCGTCTTGGTCACCCCTCCCTGCCTCGTCTCCGAGGCATGGCTTCCTGTGTCCTTGTCTCTGGTCTCCCCCGGTCCCTCCCTCCCCTTCCTCCAGGGCCTGGTCCTTCCTGTGTTCCCTGTGTCGAGGGGCGGCTCCGAGCTGCCCCTCACTCCTCTCTGTTTCCCCCGACAGAGGCCCCGCTGCAAACGCTTCACATGGACGTGTGGAGCCCGGCCCGCGTCCGTGGACAGGGTCACGAGCGCTACTTCCTGCTGGTGGTTGACGACTACTCGCGTTACACCTCAGTCTTCCCCTTGCGCAGCAAGGGTGATGTCACTGAGGTGTTGATCGGCTGGATCCGCGCAGCTCGTCTCCAGCTCAGGAGGAGCTTCGGCTCGGACTTTCCTGTTCTGCGTCTGCACTCTGACCAAGGCGGAGAGTTCTCCTCTGGCCTTCTGCGAGCCTACTGCCGTGCGCGAGGCATCCGCCAGACCTTTACGCTTCCGGACTCTCCACAGCAAAATGGGATCGCTGAGCGCTGCATTGGCATGGTCATGGACGTCGCTCGTACGTCCATGATGCATGCGGCTGCCCCCCATTTTCTGTGGCCGTTTGCGGTTCGGTACGCGGCGCATCAGATCAACCTTCACCCCAGGGTCTCCATGCGGGAGACCTCCCCAACTCTGCTGTGGACGCGGAAGGTAGGCGATGCGTCTGCGTTCCTTGTCTGGGGATCTCGGGCGTTTGTCCGCGACTTGTCTGCGAACAAACTGTCCCCTCGTGCTGCTCCTTGTGTCTTCCTTGGCTTCCCCCCTGACGCACCAGGGTGGCAGTTCTACCACCCCTCCTCTCGCCGTGTTCTGTCCTCTTAGGACGTCACGTTTGACGAGTCGGTCCCCTACTACCGTCTCTTCCCCTACCGCACTCCTTCCCTCCCCCCGCCGCCGCACTTCCTTGTGCCAGGTCCCCCCCAGGTAGACCCCCTCCCCCCTAAGGGTTCTGCCCCTTCAGGTGTGTCCCAGGTAGACGCAGTCGAGCCGGTCGAGGTTGCTAGTGACTCTGGTACTGCTGTGGGTGCTGAGCCTGGGGGTGCTGACTCTGGGGGTGCTGCGCGAGTGGGTGCTGAGCCTGGGGGTACTGAGCCTGGGGGTGCTACGACTGGGGGTGCTGAGCCTGGGGGTCCTTCGCCTGGGGGTGCTGCGTCTGGAGCTGCTGAGCCTGGGGGTGCTGCGTCTGGAGCTGCTGAGCCTGGGGGTACTAAGTCTGGATCTGCTGAGCCTTGGGGTGCGGAGCCCGCGTCCGCTGGACCTGCTCGTGTGGCGTCTGGTGGTGCTGCGCCTGGTGGTTCTCCGGGTGCTTCGTCTCGGCGGGAGCTACTCTCTCCACAGAAGCTGCGCGAATGGTTTGCCCGGCGCTGGAGGCGTATTGCTGGAGCTGGTGCTTCTTCGGCTGCTGAGGGTGCTGGTGCCGCCGGTCTCGGAGGTGCTAGCCATGGGAGTGCTGGAGCTACTGGGCCTGCGAGTGCATCTAGAGTCGGAGCTGCTGAGGGTGTTGGCGCTGAGGCTACTGCTGTCAGACCTAGCGGCGGTCCTGCTGCGGGTGCTGCTGGTGCTGCTGGAGTTACTGGAGCTGGAGGTGCTGTTGGCGCTGGTGCTGCCACTAGGGGTGCTGGTGCTGTCCCTGCTGTGTCTGGAGTCGCCGCGCGGCCTCGGCCGTACTTTGTTCCGCTCCTTCAGCAGGTTCTCGGTCTTCCTCCTCCCTTAAAGTGTCCACAGCCTGTCCAATCACAGTCACAGTTACCGCCGGCCTCCCCACTGCTTGCTCCTTCTCCCTACACTGGTCCTACTGGAGGTCTTGCTGAGCGTCGTGAGCCTGCGTCTCGTCCTGCGTTGCCGGTTCATGCTGCTCGCGCTAGTGGTCGCGGTTCGCGTCAGCGTCCTTCTCCTGCCCCGGCACGCACCGAATGTCTCTGCGTCCGTCCATTGCTCCTCTGCGTGCCCCTTTGCCTTCTCCTCCTGAGTCCTCTCTTCCTGCCCTTGCCGACCCGGAGTCGGACTCTCTTCGTGCTGCCACTCCTACTGTCACGCGTCTCCTTGCTACTGTCGTCACTGACCCCTCTTTTGAGTCCACTGCTGCGTCTGCTCTTGTTGCTGAGCTCGTCGACTACGCTGCTCGCTGTCGTCTAGACTACGCTGCTAGTCTCGTTGCTGAGTCTGCGTCTGTCTGTCCTCCGTCCGTCAGGGGTGAGTGTGCTCTTGGCACGGACGTCCTTAAGGACAGGCAGGAGGAGTTCTAGTGTCTGGCTGCTGCTTCACCTCATCTCGTGTCCGTAATGCTTACACCTGAGGGAGACCCGGATGCACTTGACATCCCGACTCCGCGCTCTTACGCGGAGGCCGTAGAGGATCCCTACTCCTCTCAGTGGCAGGCAACTATGGATGCAGAGATGGCTTCGTGGAAGTCCACAGGCAACTACGTTGACGCGGTTCCCCCACCTGGGGCGAACATCGTCAGTGGCATGTGGATCTTCAGGGTGAAGCGGCCGCCGGGTTCTCCGCCTGTCTTCAAGGCGCGGTACGTGGCTCGTGGCTTCAGTCAGCGGCAGGGAGTTGACTACTTTCATACCTTTTCTCCCACCCCGAAGATGACCACTCTTCGGGTGCTGCTACACATAGCCGCTCAGCGTGACTACGAGCTTCACTCCCTTGACTTCAGCACTGCTTTCCTGCAGGGTAGCCTGCACAAGGAGATCTGGCTGCGCCGTCCACCTGGCTTTACTGGGACTTTCCCTCCTGGCACGCAGTGGAGCCTCCGACGGCCAGTCTACAGTCTCCGCCAGGCACCGCGCGAGTGGCACGACACACTGAGGACTACGCTTGCGGCTCTTGGGTTTGCTCCCTCTACTGCTGACCCGTCGCTGTTTCTACGCACCGACACCTCTTTGCCGCCGTTCTACATCCTCGTGTACGTCGACGACTTGGTCTTTGCCACTGCTGACACTGCTGGACTCGCCCACGTGAAGTCTGAGCTGCAGAAGAGACACAGGTGCACAGACCTGGGTGAACTACGCAGCTACCTTGGCTTGCAGATCACCCGGGACAGAGCACGCCGCACCATTACCCTGACTCAGTCACACATGGTGCAGCAGGTCCTTCAGCGCTTCGGCTTCACGTACTCCTCGCCTCAGGCCACTCCTCTGCCTACTCGCCACTCGCTCTCAGCTCTGCCTTCGGATGAGTCCGTAGAGTCGAGTGGCCCGTACCCAGAGCTTGTTGGCTGCCTCATGTACCTGATGACCTGCACACGACCTGACCTTGCATACCCTCTTAGCATTCTTGCACGCTATGTTGCTCCTGGGAGACACAGACCGGAGCACATGGCTGGAGTGAAGAGGGTGTTGCGCTACTTGTGCAGTACGTCGGGCATGGGGCTAGTGCTTGGAGGGCAGAGTCCAGTGGTCCTCACTGGGCACGCGGACGCTTCTTGGGCTGACGACCAGGCTACGCAGCGGTCATCACAGGATTACACCTTCAGCCTTGGTTCCGGCTCTGTTTCGTGGCGGGCTACTCGCTCGTCTTCTGTTCTCGGCTCCAGTTGTGGGGCCGTGATCTACGCCGGGGCCATGGCTGCCCAGGAGCTTCGCTGGCTCACCTACCTGCTGACCGACCTTAGACAGCCGCCTCGTTCTCCTCCTGTCCTGTACGTAGACAACAAGGCCATGCTGGCCTTGTGTCAAGAGCAGAGACTGGAGCACAGAACAAAGCACATTGCTCTTCGCTACTTCCTTGCTCGTGAGCTACAGCAGCGTGGTCAGTTGCGGCTTGCGTACGTGGCCTCTGAGGCCAACACTGCTGATGTTTTCACCAAGGGACTTGCGCCTTGTGATCATCAGCGCTTCTGTACTCAGCTTGGTCTTGTGCCTGTCTTGCCTCACTTGCTCACATCTTGACCTTGCTTGTACTGTCACATATATATACACCTGCTCTTGATTGCTTAGCCTCTTATATATATATGTATATATATATGTGCTCCTGCATGTGAACTAGCCTTCTGGCCTTGAACTTGTGCTCGGAATGTGTGGTGACTTTGTGATCCACCCTGAGCTTTGCTTTGCTTTGCTTGACTGGTCTTGTGACCCCTTGTTCTCCCCCACTTTTCCTATGGGGGTGTGTCAACTTATAATGTTGTCTAGGCTTTAGTGGGGTAGCCCATATGGGGTACACATTTCTAGGGTTGCATATTTGTATCACTTTCATTCCATAGTCATTCCATTCTCGTTCTAATTTCCTCACAGACGGCCCAAATAGTTAGCAAGAGCCCTGCGCGCGTGGGCTTCTTAGGTGGCTGCAATAGTGACGCGCGCGAAAAAAAAAAAAAAAAAAAAAAAAAAAAAAAAAAAAAGCGACGCGCGCAAGCAGCCGAGGCGCGCGTGGGCAGCAGGCAGGTCAGGCAGGCAGGCAGTGAGGCTGTAGTGTCAGAATGTTATGCTCTAGCGTGTAGTGGGGTGCTCTATAGCAAGTACAACACTTCTAGGGTTTGCTATTTGTATCTTCATTCTTGCTAGTGCAATCCCCTCTCTTTTGCCTAAACTGTCTCTTGCCTAGCTAGGACTCTCCTAGCTATGGCTCCTACTTCTATCTACTACTTTCACATGGTATTAGAGCGATATGCTCCTGGCCTTTGGGCCGCACCTCACTGCTTCCGCTGCTACTGCTACTCCCTGTCTGCCGCGCGCCCCGTGGTGCTCGGCGTCGAAATTAGGGTTTTCAGCCCGCCGTGCGCCCCGAGGCGCACGGCGGTTTTCTTCTCGCCGTGCGCGCCGAGGCGCGCGGCGGTTTTCTACCCGCCGTGCGCCCCAAGGCGCGCGGCGGGTTTCTGCCCCGTCACGCCGCGTGTCGCTCCCGGGAGGCGCTGCGACGGGCGACGGGGACCCGCGTGGCGCCCCCCGTCGCCCGTCGTGGCCTGCGCGCGGCCCGTACGGGCTGCGCCAGGCCCGCGCCCGGCCCGTACGGGCTGCGCCAGGCCCGCGCCCGGCCCGTACGGACTGCGCCAGGCCCGCACGCGGCCCGTACGGGCGGCGCCAGGCCCGCGCGCGGCTCGGGCCGCCTGCGCGCGGTTCGGGAGGCTGTGCCAGGCCCGTGGGCGGCCCGTTCCTCGCTGTCCCTGCCCTCCCCGCTGTCCCCCGTGCTTCTGATGGCGCCCCACCCCTCCTACTACCCGTTCTTTTGAATTAGGGTTTGGGGGTGGGGGGTATGGGGGTGCAGCTTCTGTGTGCCGTTCCCTTCTCCTCCTCCTTCGTCTCCCTGTGCTGCAGCTGCCGCTGAGGGGGGGTGGACCTGTTGGAGCTGTCGGAGTGGTACTCAGGGGGGGTGAAGGGGGAGTGGAGCTAGGGGTGAAGCAGGGGGTGTGTGTCACGGGGGGTGGTACTGTTTGGGGGAGGTTGAACGGAGGTTGCCGTCGTGTTGCCAGCAGCGCCTGTAGTCCGGGGAGTTGCTCCGGTAGCCCTCTCGTAGCCACCTGTGCCAGTCGCCCGTGGGTCCGTTGCTCGTCTGCCGCTACTTTGAGCCGCGGGGCCAGTTACTCCAGTAGTCCGGAGCGCTGTTCCAGTAGCCGCTGTGCCAGTGTGCCTCCTGTTGCCCGTGTGTCTGCAGCTTCAGCCGTCGCCTCCTATCTCCTCTCCTCTCACTGTCCCTCCTCCTCACTTGCCCGTTGTGACTACCACTAGCTTTGCTCATAATTGTGAACTTTAAACTATTGCTTCTTGAACTTGTGCTCAGAATGTGTGGTGACATTGTGATCCACCCTGAGCTTGTTCTACTTTGCTTGCTCTGCTGATTACACCCCACTTTGGCTATGGGGGTGTGTGAGAATGTTATGCTCTAGCCTGTAGTGGGGTGCTCTATAGCGAGTACAACCCTTCTAGGGTTTGCTATTTGTATCCTCATTCTTGCTAGTGCAATCCCCTCTCTTTTGCCTAAACTGTCTCTTGCCTAGCTAGGACTCTCCTAGCTATGGCTCCTACTTCTGTCTACTACTTTCACATGTAGGTGAGGTAACTAAGTTACACATGGGCCCTATTCTTAGGTCCTAGAGACCTTAGTGCTCTAGATGCCATGTCAATACTTAGGCAAGGGTGATTCAACTATCGAGAGAAATTTTACAAGTAGGAAAACCCTAAGGGGTTATACCCCACAGCATCTACCCCACTACAGCCTACCAATAACTACAATATATAACATATATATGTTTGATGTCAGATTATTATAGCTGATGCATGTTTGTAGGCTATAGTGGGGTAGCACATATGGGGTACAGTTTGCTAGGGTTGTATTTGTACCCAACTCTGACTTAGTCAATTCATTCCTGTTCAGTTAGTTTCACATGGTATAGAGCGGGTCCCTCCTAAGGACCGTTCTTTGGGCCCACCCACGATTTTTTTTTTTCCTGCCCGGAGCGCGCCCTATTCTCCCCGAGGCGCGCTCCCCCTAGTGCGCGTCGAGCTGCCCTTGTGGCGCCCCGAGAGTCGCGCGCGCGACCCATTTTTTTTTCGCGCGCGCGGTTCAGGCCCCACTTCGCGCTGCCCTTACAGCCGCGCCGCGCCGCCCTCTCGGCTCTGCCGCGCCGCGCCGCCCTCAAGACGGCCGCGCGGCCTCTTCGTCGCTGCAGCAGGCCCCCCCCCCCCCGCTGCACCTCTGTCGGCCCCGCAGCCGCCTTACCTGACGGCCGCCGCCTCACCTGACGGCCCGCCGCCTCGACTTCTGGCCCGCCACCTCACCAGACGGCCCCCCCCGCCTCACCTGACGGCCCACCGTCTCACCTGCTGGCCCGCCACCTTACCTGACGGCCCCGCCGCCTCACCTGACGGCCCGCCGCCTCACCTACTGGCCCGCCACCTGACCTGACGGCCCCGCCGCCTCACCTGACGGCCCGCCGCCTAACCTGCTGGCCCGCCACCTCACCTGACGGCCCGCCGCCTCACCCGCTGGCCCGCCACCTGACCTGACGGCCCCGCCGCCTCACCTGCTGGCCCGCCACCTGACCTGACGGCCCCGCCGCCTCACCTGACGGCTCGCCACCTCGCCTGCTGGCCCGCCACCTGACGGCTCCGCCGTCCCCTGTCCCGGCCCCGCCGCTGCACCCTGACGGCCCCGCCGTCCCCTGTCCCGGCCCCGCAGCTGCACCCTGACGGCCCCGCCGAGCCGCCCAGCAGCAGCCGAGCCGCCCAGCCGCAGCCGAGCCGCCCAGCGGCAGCCGAGCCGCCCAGCAGCAGCCGAGCCGCCCAGCAGCAGCCGAACCGCCGAGCAGCAGCCGAGCCGCCCAGCAGCAGCCGAGCCGCCCGGTACCCGAGACGCCCGAGCCGCCCGAGCCGCCCGAGCCGCCCGAGCAGCCCGAGCCGCCTGCTGCTGACCTACCCGACTCTCCCATCCTGGTGAGACTTTCAGCTGCTGCCATGGCCACCCCCAATGTTCTCACTTTTGACGCTGAGGGGAGGGCCATTGACTTTGCCGTCTGGATCGAGGACCTGCAGCTGTACTTACTGTGTGATGCGGTAGATGAGGTCTCTCTCTTTGACTTTGTCTCTGGCGCTGTCCCTGCCCCGCCTGCTGATGCTGACTCTGCCGTTCGCTCCAAGTGGGCGACCCGCGATGCTGCTGCACGTCTTGCTGTGCGTCGCCACCTCCCTTCCTCTGAGCGTGCCCACTTTAGTCAGTGCAAGACCGCTCAGGCCTTGTACGACGCTGTAGTTGCGCGCTACTCCTCCCCTTCCTCCGCTACCCTTAGCCGCCTCATGCTACCGTTTCTCTTCCCTGACCTCGCTTCCTTTCCCACTGTCGCTGACCTCGTTACCCACCTCCGCGCTAGTGACACCCGCTACCGCGCTGCCCTTCCTGCTGAGTTCCGCGCTGCGAACCCTCCTCCCATGTACATCACTCTCTACTTTCTCGTCACCCGTCTCCCTGAGTCCCTTCGTGTCGTTAGGGACCAGTTTCTCTCTGTCTGTCCCACCACTCTCACTGTCGACCTCCTTGAGGAGTCCCTGCTAGCGGCTGAGAAGAGTATTGTCGCTGTAGGGGCCTCTCGGGGTGACCCTCGCACCCCCATCTTTGAGGGGTGTGGTCCCTCCCCCCTGCTGCCCTCTGTCGCCTCTGCCGCTGCGGCCGACCTCGTTGGTTTTGAGTCGGTCGGCGCGGCGTCTGCCCCCAGTGGCAGACGCCGCACTGGCAAGGGCAAGGGGGGCAAGGGAGCGGGTGGAGCCAGAGGGGGCGGTGGAGGAGGCGGTGGGGGTGGAGGGGGGAGTGGGGGTGGCGGGGGGGGTGGTGGCGGGAGTGGAGGTAGTAGTGGCGGCGGTGGAGGCGGAGGTGGCGGCGGAGGTGGTAGCGGAGGAGGCGGTGGGAGCGGTGGGAGCGACGGTCCTGGTGGGGGAGGTGGCGGTGGCGACGGGGGTGGCGGTGGAGGCGGGGGTGGCGGTGGAGGAGGGGGTCGGAGTGGCTCGTCCCAGCGGAGCAGCTCTTGGGGTGGTCAGCGCCAGCAGCAGCAGCAGCAGCAGCCACAGCAGCAGCCGCAGCAGCAGCAGCGCTCTCGCACCGTCCCCGGCCCTCAGCAGCTCCGTGAGTGGTACTTGCAGCGTCAGCGCGGTGGTGCGCTTGGTCCCTGCCCCTACGTTCTTCGCACTGGTGACCGTGCAGGGGAGAGGTGTGGAGGCGCCCACACAGCCCGTCGCTGCTTTGGCCGCCTGACCGACGCCTGGCGTCAGCAGTTTCCGGAGGCCGCTGAGATCCCCCGCTGGGGAGAGCTGTCTAGGGCTGGTGTAGCTATTTATGATCTTGATTTTGATGCTATTCTCTCTGCTATGTATGCTGTGACTGGTAGTGATGAGGATGACTGTTACCGGTGTTTCCCGCCCGACCCGGGCATTGGTACTGCCGCGTCAGGTACTAGTGAGGCTGCTGCTCTAGGTGCCAGTGCGTCTGTGCTTTCAGGTACTGGTGAGTCCGCCCTCTCAGGTACTGTGTCGGCTTCGGCCTCTCACACCTTCACCCTTGACTCTGGAGCGTCTCGCTCCTTCTTTAGGGACCGCACCACTCTCACGCCGCTGAGTCGGCCTGTTGCGGTGTCCCTGGCGGACCCCTCTGGGGGGCCTGTCCTGTCTCGCTTCTCCACTGTCCTCCCGTGTCCGGCGGCCCCCTCTGGCACCCTGACTGGTCTCTACCTCCCCTCGTTCTCGACGAACTTGGTGAGTGGTGCTGACCTCCAGGGTGCAGGTGTCCACCAGTTCACCCCTGCTCGTCAGCGGGTGACCCACTGTACGGAGGCGGATACAGGTCGCCACCTGGCTACGTTTACACGTCGGCCGGGGTCGAGCCTGTACACACTGACCACTGCTTCTCCTCCAGGTACTGCGTCTGGTAGGGCCCCTTCGTCTGGTCAGGTGTTTGCTGCAGCGTCCAGGTCTGGTCCTGAGTCTGCCCCTTGTTCGTGTCGTCGTCTGTCTCACGAGACCCTCCTCTGGCACCACCGCCTTGGCCACCCCTCTCTGCTTCGGCTCAGAGGCATGGCCTCGCGGGTCCTTGTGTCTGGTCTTCCCCGGTCCCTCCCTCCCCTTCCTCCGGGCCCTGGCCCTGCCTGTGTCCCCTGTGTCGAGGGGCGCCAGCGTGCTGCCCCTCACTCCTCCCAGTTTCCTCCGACAGAGGCCCCGTTGCAGACGCTTCACATGGACGTGTGGGGCCCAGCCCGCGTCCGTGGACAGGGTCAGGAGCGCTACTTCCTGCTGGTGGTTGACGACTACTCGCGTTACACCACAGTCTTCCCCTTGCGCAGCAAGGGTGAGGTCACTCAGGTGTTGATCGACTGGATCCGCGCAGCTCGTCTTCAGCTTCGGAGAAGCTTTGGCTCTGACTTCCCTGTCTTGCGTCTGCACTCGGACAGAGGCGGAGAGTTCTCCTCTGCCCTCCTGAGTGCCTACTGTCGTGTGCGAGGCATCCGTGAGACCTTCACGCTTCCGGACTCACCACAGCAGAATGGGATCGCTGAGCGCCGCATTGGCATGGTCATGGACGTCGCTCGTACGTCCATGATGCATGCGGCTGCTCCCCATTTTCTGTGGCCGTTTGCGGTCAGGTACGCTGCGCACCAGATCAACCTCCACCCCAGGGTCTCTCGACCGGAGACCTCCCCAGCTCTGTTGTGGACGGGGAAGGTTGGCGATGCGTCGGCGTTCCGGGTCTGGGGATCTCGGGCGTTTGTTCGCGACCTGTCTGCGGACAAGCTGTCCCCTCGTGCTTCTCCCTGCGTCTTCCTCGGGTTCCCCCCCGACGCCCCTGGGTGGCAGTTTTACCACCCCACCTCTCGACGTGTTCTGTCCTCCCAGGACGTCACGTTCGACGAGTCGGTACCCTACTACCGCCTCTTCCCCTACCGCACTCCGTCCCTCCCCCCACCCCCGCTCTTCTTGGTACCAGGTCCCCCCCCAGTAGTCCCCCTCCCCCCTCAGGGTCCTGCCCCTTCAGGTGTGTCTCAGGTAGACGCGGTCGAGCCTGTCGAGGTCACTGGTGACTCCGGTGCTGCTGCGGGAGCTGAGCCTGGGGGTGCGGAGTCTAGGGGTGCTGAGCCTGGGGGTGCTGAGCCTGGGGGTGCGGAGTCTGGGGGTGCTGGGCCTGGGGGTGCTGAGCCTGGGGGTGCTGTGCCTGGGGGTGCTGAGCCTCGGGGTGCTGTGCCTGGGGGTGCTGTGTCTGGGGGTACTGAGCCTGGAGGTGCTGAGCCTGGGGGTGCTGAGCCTGGAGGTGCCGAGCCTGGAGGTGCTGTGCCTGGGGGTGCTTCGTCTCGCCGGGAGCCGCTCTCTCCACAGGAGCTGCGTGAGTGGTTTGCCCGGCGCTGGAGGCGTGCCGCTGGTGCTGGTGGTTCTTCGGCTGCGGAGGGCGCTGCTGCCACGAGACCTGGCGGTGCTCGTCCTGTGGGTGCTGGAGCTGCTGGGTCTGAGGGTTCTCCTGGAGCTGGTCCTGCTGAGGACGTTGGCGCTGAGCCTGCGGTTGGTGGTCCGACTGACGGTGCTCCTAGTGCTGCTGCTGGAGGTTCTGGAGCTTCTGGTGGTTCTGCTGGAGGTGCTGCTGGAGTGGGTGCTCCGGCCGGAGCTGCTGGTTCTGTTCCTGCTGTTTCTGGCGTCGCCGCGCGGTCTCGACCGTACTTCGTTCCGCTCCTGGAGCAGGTTCTTGGTCTTGCTCCTCCTCCTCCTCCCTTAGAGGGTCCGCAGCCTGTCCGGTCACAGCCACAGCTAGAGCCTGCCTCCCCTTTGCCTGCTCCTTCTCCCTACGCTGGTCCGACTGGAGGCCTTACTGAGCGTCGTGAGCCTGCGTCTCGTCCTGCGTCGCCTGTTCGTACTGAGCGCGCTAGTGGTCGCGGGTCGCGTCAGCGTCCTCCTCCTGTCCCTGGGACGCACCGGATGTCACTGCGTCCGTCCACTGCTCCTCTGCGTGCCCCTTTGCCTTCTCCTCCTGCTTCCTCTCTTCCTGCTCTTGCCGACCCGGAGTCGGACTCTCTTCGTGCTGCCAGTCCTACTGTCACACGTCTCCTTGCTACTGCTGTCACTGACCCTTCCTTCGAGTCGTCTGCTGCGTCTGCCCTTGTCACTGAGCTTGTCGACTTTGCTGCGCGCTGTCGTCTAGACTACGCTGCTCATCTTGTCGCTGAGTCTGAGTCCGCCTGTCCTCCGTCCGTCGGGGGTGAGTGTGCCCTTGGCACGGACGTCCTAGAGGACAGGCAGGAGGAGTTCCAGTGTCTAGCCGCTGCTTCACCTCGTCTCGCGTCTGTACTGCTAGCCCCTGAGGGAGACCCGGATGCACTAGACATCCCGACTCCGCGTTCTTACGCGGAGGCCGTAGAGGGTCCGTACTCCTCTCAGTGGCAGGCAGCTATGGATGCAGAGATGGCTTCCTGGAAGTCCACAGGCACCTACGTTGACGCGGTTCCCCCTCCTGGGGCGAACATCGTCAGTGGCATGTGGATCTTCAGGGTGAAGCGGCCGCCGGGCTCGCCGCCTGTCTTCAAGGCGCGTTACGTGGCTCGTGGCTTCAGTCAGCGGCAGGGAGTTGACTACTTTCAGACCTTCTCTCCCACCCCGAAGATGACCACTCTTCGGGTGCTGCTGCACATTGCCGCTCAGCGCGACTACGAGCTTCACTCTCTCGACTTCAGCACTGCGTTCCTGCAGGGTAGCCTGCACGAGGAGATCTGGCTGCGCCGTCCGCCTGGCTTCACTGGGACTTTCCCTCCTGGCACCCAGTGGAGCCTCCGACGGCCAGTCTACGGTCTCCGCCAGGCACCGCGTGAGTGGCACGACACACTGAGGACTACGCTTGCGGCTCTTGGGTTTGCTCCTTCTACTGCTGACCCGTCGCTGTTTCTTCGCACCGACACTTCCCTGCCGCCGTTCTACATCCTCGTGTACGTCGACGACTTGGTCTTTGCCACAGCGGACACTGCTGGACTCGCCTACGTGAAGTCCGAGCTGCTGAAGAGACACACGTGCACAGACCTGGGTGAACTGCGCAGCTACCTTGGCTTGCAGATCACTCGGGACAGAGCACGCCGCACCATTACCCTGACTCAGTCACACATGGTGCAGCAGGTCCTTCAGCGCTTCGGCTTCACGTACTCCTCGCCTCAGGCCACTCCTCTGCCTACTCGCCACTCACTCTCAGCTCTGCCTTCGGATGAGTCCGTAGAGTCAAGTGGTCCGTATGCAGAGCTTGTTGGCTGCCTCATGTACCTGATGACCTGCACACGACCTGACCTTGCATACCCTCTGAGCATCCTTGCACGCTATGTTGCTCCTGGGAGACACCGACCAGAGCACATGGCTGCAGCGAAGAGGGTATTGCGCTACCTGTGCAGTACGTCGGGCATGGGGCTAGTGCTTGGAGGGCGGAGTCCAGTGGTCCTTACTGGGCACGCAGACGCTTCTTGGGCTGACGACCAGGCTACGCAGCGGTCGTCACAGGGTTACACCTTCAGCCTTGGTTCCGGCTCTGTCTCGTGGCGGTCTACTCGCTCGTCTTCGGTTCTCGGCTCCAGTTGTGAGGCTGAGATCTACGCCGGGGCCATGGCTGCACAGGAGCTTCGCTGGCTCACCTACCTGCTGACTGACCTTGGAGAGCTGCCTCGTTCTCCTCCAGTGCTGTACGTAGACAACAAGGCCATGTTGGCCTTGTGTCGAGAGCAGCGCTTGGAGCACAGAACGAAGCACATTGCTCTCCGCTACTTCCTTGCTCGTGAGCTGCAGCAGCGTGGTCAGTTGCGACTTGCTTACGTGGCCTCTGAGGCCAACACTGCTGATGTGTTCACCAAGGCACTTGCGCCTTGCGACCATCAGCGCTTTTGTACCCAGCTGGGTCTTGTACCTGTCTTGCCTCACTTGCTCTCTTCTTGACTTTACTTGTACTTTGACATATATATACCTGCTCTTGCTTGTCTAGTTTTATATATGTCTGTACTCCTGCATGTGAACTGGCCTCTGGCCTTGCTCTTGTGCTCGGACTGTGTGGTGACTTTGTGATCCACCCTGAGCTTGCTTTGCTTTGCTTGACTGGTCTTGTGACCCCTTGTTCTCCCCCACTTTGCCTATGGGGGTGTGTCAGATTATTATAGCTGATGCATGTTTGTAGGCTATAGTGGGGTAGCACATATGGGGTACAGTTTGCTAGGGTTGTATTTGTACCCAACTCTGACTTAGTCAATTCATTCCTGTTCAGTTAGTTTCACATTTGACACTACGGTATCACCTATTTACTTCTCATTCTAACAACCGTCCTTCCGCTCCACTTTCAAATCTTAATCCCTGCATCTCATTGTGGAATTTTCGTTTTCATTGTTGTTTAATGCCAGCATAACAGAAATTGGAATTTCATAGCGGATGAGTTTGAGGCACAGACGACCAATTCTGGTAGTTAGGAAGCGCAATATTTTCTATGTATAAAGAAGAGGTGCTGGTGACGTACGGTAATTGAAGGCATGATGTATGGTTCTGCTGTTGTGCGCTTTTATGTGCAGGAGATGAAATCTTGTATTATAATAAGTTTCACATGGTTTGTTTTTCTCTAAGTCGGTTTTTCCTAAAAGGGCGCTCTTCCACGTCACCTATTCAGATGCTTTGTGGAAGATATGTTACTATTTTTGTCTCTATGATTTACACATCCAAGCTTTGCCTTATCACAGTATCCTACAGAAGCGGGAATGTGCTGCAAAGGGTATAGTACAATAATTCGGTGCAGATGGTTATGACAGGTATGCTGGTATAGGAGGAATTGATGTCTGGTCAAAGCGGCGCCACCCTGGCATCGAAGTTTGGCGGGAATGACATGGCACAGCGCCAAGAAGCAGCCCCCCCTCCCTGGATTTTGCTGCTGTAGCAGTTCAGCGATCGGTTGGGGATGCGCGAGGGGCTCGTTTGCTTTGGATTGCTTCACCCCCAAGCGGGAGCCAAAGGAAGGCTTCTAGACTCTAGCTCTCCCTGGAGACGAACCCGTCATGGGGCGAAATCTGACCAGCATGACCGAAATGGTGGGAAGAAGCTCCGTTCTGGTCGGTCCCCTGTGTTGGCACATCTCTTTCTCATCTCATCTTGCTCGTCTGATCAGGATACCCTCCAGAGGCAGCCCTTTCCACGCTTCGTGTTTGGTCAAATCAGGCATTGCAGAAAGCAGAAGGCTTAGCTTTAGCAGGTCAGACTTAGGACATGATGGGAGACTCCACGATCCATTGCCTTCCTGACCATGTTCTTGTCAGAATCTTCTGGCATTCCGACGTTTTCCTGCCAATCTTGTCAGTATCTCTTTCGGATTACACTAGAAGGGATGAAAACGAAGATTCAGAGCCTGACATGCATTTTTCGACACCTCCTGCCTCTGCCGATGTCGCTCACGTTCTTCTCATTGCCTCAGTCTGCCGTCGCTGGCGGGAGCTCGCACACGAATCCGTCACAACGCTTCACGTTTTACGAGATCGTCTCGTGTCTCGCGATTATCTCGAACGCGTTCTCGTGTCCTACCCGAAACTCATTCGCCTGCACTTGAGCAACGGAAGCATGGAAACGATAGACCACGATTTCCTAGCATTTCTTGGCTCCTCGTCACCAAATCTAACCGCTCTTCATGTCGGCACAGGCATTGCTCCATACGACGACCTTGACCGTGACGAGGAGGATGACATGGACTACTATGACGAATCAGATCACCCCGTCACGACAGCTGGGCTGGACATTCTCTTCCGCCATTGTCGCCGCTTGGAGCAGCTGTCACTCCAGTGCCTCCATTGGACCACAAATCTTCCGTCTTCGTTTTTCCAGTTGACGCGCCTGCACACGTTATCACTGGGAGAGATATCGCCTTTGGCGGATCCCAACTTCGCGAATCTTTCTTCAATCACGAGGCTGTCTATTCAAAAGCTGGACATGCGGTTACATCAAATGTCGCCGCTAACTCGCCTTCCAAATCTGACCAGCCTGTTTTTATCCAGGAGCGACATTCTTCCACAGTTTCGAGGGGGATTTCTCATTTGGTCAACTGACAAATCTTCATTCGCTTGGATTCGTGCGGGGGTATACTGACTTCCCTTCAATGTTTCCACTAGAATCACCGTGTTTCCGTCTTCAACGTCTGCTGCTAAGCAGTATTCCGAGCATCCCGCCTGAGAAGCTTGGAGAGCGGTTCCCGGTACTTTGCGAACTCTGCCTTTCCGGTAGCCGTTTATTTACAGAGATAATGGTACAAGATTCCTTCACAAGCCTCAGCACCTTGGAAGTTCTAACCATTTTCAACTGCAGTATATCCAGCCTGCCCGAGAATTTTGGAGATTTTCCAGGGCTGAAGTCCTTAGAGTTGAAAAGCTGGTCGCTGAATAAACTCCCCGATTCTATTGGGTTACTCACAGGGCTTCAGAAACTATCCTTGGACCATGTGGACAAAGACACCCTCCCCGCAACGATTTCCTGCTTGGCTGCTCTTGAATCGTTGAGCATCGCGGGATCAAGGTTGACGGCAATTCCGGAGGAGATAGGCGAGCTGACCAATCTCCGCGATTTGGTGCTGAGCTGGTGTGCAGATCTGCAGCAGCTGCCTGCGTCACTCAGTCGACTCTCTTCTCTAACACGGCTTGTTATCAGCAAGTGTCCCATTGTTAACCTTCCAGAGGGTATAGGCCATCTTGGTGACCTGCGGGAGTTGACCTTGAGCTGCTGCAATGAGCTGACAGCACTGCCAGCATCCATCTCTCAATTGAGCCGCCTGAAGACGTTCAAGGCCCGCATGTGTATCAAGCTCGCGTCTGCACCTCGAGCCATGGGAAACCTCTCATGCCTGCAGGAGCTGGATCTGACAGGTTGTGTTCTTTTGCAGGAGACCTTAGAATCATTGCCGCGGTCTTTGGAAACATTGAGCTTGGGAAAGGACACCAGCATCATTCTTCCTGACCTGTCAACGACTCCAAATCTCAAGAAGCTGAAATTGATTCAGGTTACCATCATGGACGCACCAGCAACCAGCCGTTGCCTCTCTCGGATAGAGCACCTGGAGATGCGCCTGGGCGTTGAACAAACTGAGTTTCCATTCCTGCTCGGACTCCTTTCACGCCTCCGTGATCTACACATCTCAAATGCCAAGGCATTGCATCACCTGCCTGATGACATCGGCTCTGCTCTGCCTCAGCTGCGACAGCTGCTTGTGGAAGGAGCAGAATCTCTGACGGAGATTCCTGAAAGTGTAACACGGCTAGTGCAACTCACATCTCTTCATATTGAAGCTCCGAGCCTGACCCATCTTCCTGACAGCATCTCTTCCTTAACAAGACTGGGCGACCTTAGCCTGCGTAATTGCTCCTCCCTGACAAGCCTGCCCAGTTTTTTCACCAGCCTCACTTACCTGCACAAATTGGATGTCAGCAAGACGGCACTGCACTTCCTTCCTCCCAACTTCCACCATTTGGCACGACTCAGAGAGCTGGACCTCAGTGACTGTGAGCAGCTTCAGTCCCTGCCTCAACACTGCCCCTAAACCTCTGGCCCCGTGTCTCCTTGCCGGAGACCTCGCCCACACTGCTGTGGACGGGGAAGGTTGGCGATGCGCCGAGTTTCCGGGTCTTGGGATCTCGAGCCTTTGTCCGCGATTCGTCTGCAGACAAGCTCTCCTCTCGTGTTGTTCCCTGCGTCTTCCTCGGCTTTGTTGCAGACGCGCCTGGTTGGCAGTTTTACCACGCCACCTCGCGCCGGGTCTTGCCCTCTCAGGACGTCACTTTTGACGAGTCTGTCCCCTACTACTGCCTCTTCCCCTACCGCACTGCCCCGCTCCCACCCCCGCCTCTCTTCCTCGCGCCAGGTGCTGCTGTCGTAGACCCCCTCCCCCCTCAGGGTGCCGCTCCCTCAGGTGTGTCTCAGGTAGACCCGGTCGAGCCTGTTGAGGTTGCTGTCGACTCTCGTCCTGCTGGGGGTGCTGAGCCTGGGGGTGCGGAGACAGGGGGTGCTGAGCCTGGGGGTGCTGACTCTGGGGGTGCTGAGCCTGGGGGTGCTGACTCTGGGGGTGCTGAGCCTGGGGGTGCGGACTCTGGGGGTGCTGAGCCAGGGGGTGCTGACTCTGGGGGTGCTGAGCCTGGGGGTGCGGACTCTTGGGGTGCCGAGCCTGGGGGTGCGGTGACTGGGGGTGCTGAGCCTGGGGGTGCTGGGTCTGGGGGTTCTGACTCTGGCGGTGCTGGGCCTGAGGGTGCTACACCTGGACGAGACCTCTCCTCGGAGCAGTTGCGTGAGTGGTACTTACAGTACTGCAGCCTCCGGAGTGTTACCTCTGGAACCAGGCGTACTACAGGGACTGGTGCTGGTACTTCTCCTTCTAGTCGGGAGCTCCCCTCTCGTGAGCGGATCCGTGAGTGGTACGAGCGCCGTTGCACACTTCGCAGTGGAGCGCCTCGTCTCACGGACCCGGCAGCCCCTGGTGCTACGGACCCGGGCGTTGGAGCTGCTGCTGGTGCTGCGGACCCTGGCGTTGGAGCTGCTGCTGGTGCTGCGGACCCGTGAGTTGGAGGTGCTACTGGTGCTGAGGACCCGGGCGTTGGAGCTGCGGCAGGTGCTGTGGACCCTGGTGTTGGAGCCACTGCTGGTGCTGAGGACTCAGGCGTTGGTGCTGAGGCTAGTACTGGGGACCTGGGCGTTGGAGCTGCTGAACGTTCTGGTACTGCCGCTGGGGGTACTGGTGTTGTCCCTGCTGTGTCTGCAATCGCCGCGCGCCCTCAGCCGTACTTCGTTCCGCTCCTTCAGCAGGTTCTTGGTCTCTCGCCTCCTCCTGGTCCTCCTCCCTTAGCGTGTTCACAGCCTGTCCCGTCACAGTTACAGTTGCAGCCGACCTCCCCACTACCTGCTCCTTCTCCTTACACTGGTCCTACTGGCGGTCTTACTGAGCGTTGTGAGTCTGCGTCTCGTCCTGCGTCGCCTGTCCGTCCTGCTAGCGCTAGTGCTCGTAGTTCGCGCCAGCGTCCTCCTCCTGCCCCTGGCACGCACCGGATGTCTCTACGTCCGTCTACTGCTCCTCTGCGTGCCCCTTTGCCTTCTCCTCCTGCGTCCTCTCTTCCTGCTCTCGCCGACCCTGCGTCGGACTCTCTTCGTGCTGCCAGTCCTACTGTCACGCGTCTCCTTGCTACTGCCGTCACTGACCCTTCTTTCGAGTCTTCTGCTGCGTCTGCCCTAGTTGCTGAGCTCGTCGACTTTGCTGCTCACTATCGCCTAGACTACGCTGCGAGTCTTGTCGCTGAGTCTGAGTCTGTCTGTCCTCCGTCCGTCGGGGGTGCGTGTGCCCTTGGCACGGACGTCCTTGAGGACAGGCAGGAGGAGTTCCAGTGCTTGGCCGCTGCTTCACCTCATCTTGTGTCCGTACTGCTTACCCCTGAGGGAGACCCGGATGCACTTGACATCCCGACTCCGGGCTCTTACGCGGAGGCGATAAAGGGTCCCTACTCCTCTCAGTGGCAGGCAGCTATGGATGCAGAGATGGCTTCCTGGAAGTCCACAGGCACCTACGTTGACGCTGTCCCCCCTCCTGGGGCGAACATCGTCAGTGGCATGTGGATCTTCAGGGTGAAGCGGCCGCCGGGTTCCCCGCCTGTCTTCAAGGCGCGTTACGTGGCTCGTGGCTTCAGTCAGCGGCAGGGAGTTGACTACTTTCAGACCTTCTCCCCCACCCCGAAGATGACCACTCTTCGGGTACAACTGCACGTTGCTGCTCACTCTCTCGACTTCAGCACAGCTTTCTTGCAGGGCAGCCTGCACGAGGAGATCTCGCTGCGCCGC
Organism: Closterium sp. NIES-65; assembly: GCA_948144175.1. Taxonomy (NCBI): domain Eukaryota; kingdom Viridiplantae; phylum Streptophyta; class Zygnematophyceae; order Desmidiales; family Closteriaceae; genus Closterium; species Closterium sp. NIES-65. Next base: position 2,251,196 of record CANXME010002117.1, read on the forward strand.
CCACCTGGCTTCAGTGGGTCTTTCCCTCCTGGTACCCAGAGGAGTCTCCGGCGTCCAGTCTACGGTCTCCGCCAGGCGCCACGTGAGTGGCACGACACACTGAGGACTACGCTTGCGGCTCTTAGGTTTGCTCCTTCTACTGCCGACCCGTCGTTGTTTCTGCGCACCGACACCTCTCTGCCGCCGTTCTACATCCTCGTGTACGTCGACGACTTGGTCTTTGCCACAGCTGACACTACTGGACTCGCCTACGTGAAGTCTGAGCTGCAGAAGAGACACACGTGCACTGACCTCGGTGAACTGCGCAGCTACCTTGGCTTGCAGATCACCCGGGACAGAGCACGCCGCACCATTACCCTGACTCAGTCACACATGGTGCAGCAGGTCCTTCAGCGCTTCGGCTTCACGTACTCCTCGCCTCAGGCCACTCCTCTGCCTACTCGCCACTCGCTCTCAGCTCTGCCTTCGGATGAGTCCGTAGAGTCGAGTGGCCCGTACCCAGAGCTTGTTGGCTGCCTCATGTACCTGATGACCTGCACACGACCTGACCTTGCATACCCTCTTAGCATTCTTGCGCGCTATGTTGCTCCTGGGAGACACCGACCAGAGCACATGGCTGCAGCGAAGAGGGTGTTGCGCTACTTGTGCAGTACGTCGTGCATGGGGCTAGTGCTTGGAGGGCGGAGTCCAGTGGTCCTCACTGGACACGCAGACGCTTCTTGGGCTGACGACCAGGCTACGCAGCGGTCGTCACAGGGTTACACCTTCAGCCTTGGTTCCGGCTCTGTTTCGTGGCGGGCTACTCGCTCGTCTTTTGTTCTCGGCTCCAGTTGTGAGGCTGAGATCTACGCAGGGGCCATGGCTTCTCAGGAGCTTTGCTGGCTCACCTACCTGCTGACCGACCTTGGAGAGCCGCCTCGTTCTCCTCCAGTCCTGTACGTCGACAACAAGGCCATGCTGGCCTTGTGTCGGGAGCAGAGACTGGAGCACAGAACAAAGCACATTGCTCTCCGCTACTTCCTGGCTCGTGAGCTACAGCAGCGTGGTCGGTTGCGGCTTGCGTACGTGGCCTCTGAGGCCAACATTGCTGATGTCTTCACCAAGGCACTTCCGCCTTGTGATCATCAGCGCTGCTGTACCCAGCTGGGTCTTGTGTCTGTCTTACCTCACTTGCTCTCCTCTTGACTCTCTTTGTACTGTTACATATATATATATCACTGCTCTTGCTTGTTTAGTCTTATATATATATATGTACTCCTGCATGTGAACTGGCCTTGTGGCCTTGCACTTGTGCTTGGATTGTGTGGTGACGTTGTGATCCACCCTGAGCTTGCTTTGCTTTGCTTTGCTTTACTTGACTGGTCTTGTGACCCCTAGTTCTCCCCCACTTCGCCTATGGGGGTGTGTCAAACATTATATATGTTGTTGTAGTTATTTAGGCTATAGTGGGTTAGCCTATAGGGGGTACACATTCCTAGTTTTTCATACTTGTACTCATTTCACTGTTAGTTCATTCATTCTTGTTCAACAAACACCTATCTAACTTGATGCTGCTGCGAGTGCTGAATCTCAAGGGCTGTCAGATGCTTGGCCGAGAGCCGGTTCCTATCGATCTTTACATGAGGGTTGGACTCAAGTCTTACCAAGACTAACCATAGGTCGATCCAGCAGCTAGGTTGTTACTACGTGAAATATGCTTGATGTTGTTTGGGTTTGCATATTTGTGTACAACTGCTGTATTCGGTCAAAGATGAGCACAGCACGTGCGATACCGCAGTGCCTTACGTGTAGGACATGCATGGACGTATCCGGGACTGAAAAGGGTATTTCCAAAGAATCATTCTCAACGCTGTGACTGAACTGTAAAATGGGCCAATATCACTTAGTTCTAATCACAGAAAAGCATGAGCTTGGGGCTGCCTCTGGTACCTTGTACCAGTAACTCGGCTTCAATATAAGGTGCCTTCAGACACTGGAAGCTCTCGGCCTCGTTTCGTTATAGGGTGCCTCAAAACACTAGTACCGTCATCGCCCGGATATAAGACAGTGTCGAATTGAAGACATGGGGTGTCGTTAAAACGGGTGTTTCTTATAGATGGGTGTTCCTGATGTTGGGCTGAGACGCCCTAGGATCTTTTGGTAGAGTTAAAGTTTGAGTAAACGATGTAGTAGCGGAAGCGTTTGAATAAAGTCCTTGAACCACCTTGCGCTAGTATGTGAGGGCAAAGTAAGTTGATTAGTACAAGCAAATACAAGGCTTTATATAAGATTACAAGGAATACGAATAGATATAATTAAACTGTTTTGCTGTTGCGATTCGATACAGTGCGACTCGGGCAAATGCTCAATGTCGAGTCAGTTGTGTGTCCTTGCTGTCGCGCTGTATTTGTCAAGTCAAAGGTCGCTAACTTTTGACCTTCGCGTAACCTTCAGGCGGTTACCCTAACCTCCGAGGGTTGACTCGCGATGCTTCGATTTGGACTGCTTCGCTTGTGTCCAGAGTTTCGACACGACAGAGGCGCTTTAAGACTTATTGTTCCCAACACTCCCCTTCGCTTCTGGAGTGTTGCTAATGGTGACGTGGCCTTGTCCAGTCAGCAGCATGCAGTACTCAAACTTCTGTTTTCCGAGTTTCTTGGTCAAGTAATCGGCTGCCATCTCGGACGTGGGACAGTAGGATAATTCGAGTTTCCCTTTCTCGATCTCGTCTTTCACGAAGAAGTATCGCAGAGCGATATGCTTCATTCTGTTTGTGAATCCACTTTTGTTGGCGATGCGAATTGCAGATTGGTTGTCGCAGAATAGGGTGAAGTTGGGTAACTCGGCTAGCTTTTCTTCTTCCAGCAGCTCGCGAAGGTAGAGTCCTTCCTTGGTGGCTGAGCAGAGGGCGATATATTCTGCTTCAGCTGAAGAGAGAGCGATTAGTTCCTGCTTGCTCGACTGCCAGGAGATAGGTCCGATAGGCTCAAGACGATAGACGTAGCCAGTGCGAGAGCGCCTATTGTCGGAATCGCCGGCATGATCGGCATCGACGTAGCCGATTAGTTTCGTGGTCGTAGTTTCGTTTTTGTAGTAAGTCAGGCCGATCGTCGGAGTGCTCACGAAGTAGTGTAGTGCGCGATCGAGCTCAGCCAGGTGCTCTGCTTCGGGTTTCTTGAGGTAGGTAGCGAGTTGGCTTGCGGAGTAGGATAGATCCGGGCGGCAGGTGTCGGCTGCGAAGAGGAGGCAGCCCAGTTTCCTCTGGTAGTCTCGTATTCCGGCAGCTTTGAGTGGAGCGGAATTTCCTTTGTTACTTCCTGCCGTGTAGCGGTATGGCGTGGCGATAGCGGTAGGTGTGAGCGAGAAGCGCTTGGCGATAGTGTCAGCTTATTTTTCGGCGCTTAAGTAGATAGCATTTTCTTCTTCGCGGATGTTGAGCCCGAGGTACTGGGTGACGGTAGAAGAAACCGTGAGCGTGAGGTCCTTCTGCAGCTCCCCTTCGAACCAGGTGGTGATGTCGTCGATGGAGCCGATGTAGAGCAGGTCGTCGACGTAGACGATCAGTAGGATGTAATCGTCGTCTTTAGTGAATCGATACATTCCTTGGTCGTGCGGCAGTTGGCGGAATCCGATGCGAGTGAGTCGGGTGTGTAGGTGCTGTTGCCACAGCCGCGGGGCTTGTTTGATTCCGTAGAGCGATTTCAGTAGCTGGCAGACCTGGTGCTCGAGACTCATAGGAGTTACGTTGTTGTTGTTGCTATTGTTTGACTGCACAGGTACTCCTTGCTGGTGCTGCTCGTAGGACATGAAGGAGAAGAATTTCTCCATCATGCTTGGATCGAAGCCTGCGGGCGTTTCCGTAGACCCAGCTGCTGGTCTCGTGGTAGTCCCTTCTTCCGTCTGTAGACCAGAGACAGGAGGTGGAGTAGGGGTAGTGCCTGGAGAACCGTTGGAGGAGCTCCTCTCCTTCCTAGTAGACATGTCTTCTTGATGTATTAAGTGTTGAAGAGAAAATATTAACTCTAGCCTGCTCTCATACCATGTTGGGCTGAGACGCCCTAGGATCTTTTGGTAGAGTTAAAGTTTGAGTAAACGATGTAGTAGCGGAAGCGTTTGAATAAAGTCCTTGAACCACCTTGCGCTAGTATGTGAGGGCAAAGTAAGTTGATTAAAACAAGCAAATACAAGGCTTTATATAAGAGTACAAGGAATACGAATAGAAATAATTAAACTGTTTTGCTGTTGCGATTCGATACAATGCGACTCGGGCAACTGCTCAATGTCGAGTCAGTTGTGTGTCCTTGCTGTCGCGCTGTATTTGTCAAGTCAAAGGTCGCTGACTTTTGACCTTCGCGTAACCTCCAGGCGGTTACCCTAACCTCCGAGGGTTGACTCGCGATGCTTCGATTTGGACTGCTTCGCTTGTGTCCTGAGTTTCGACACGACAGAGGCGCTTTAAGACTTATTGTTCCCAACACCTGATTGAGAAAGCTTGCTTTCTTTCTTATCAATTGGCATCGTTCTCATTACAAATGGGCATCGTTCTCATTACAAATGGCGTATTATAACATTTGCATCATCGTTCGACATAAGCTAGTGCGGACTAATAACACTAGCTATTATGTACCCTATCCAAGTGGCATTAGCGAGGCGGTTTACACTGGGGTGGGTGGTGGGAATGTTGAGTGAGCCGTTTGAAAATTGAGAAACGTGGGTGGAGGGAAATGAGCTCCAACCCACAGTTTTTGTAGTTGGAGAAGGGCGTTTAGCGCGCTTCGACGATGCCGATTGTGCAGTACAAGCAGCTTCGCTTTCACAATACACAATTTTAAAAAACACTACATGTGTGTTTAAAAATTATAATATTGAGAAAGCTTGCTTTCTTTCTTATCAATTGGCATCGTTCTCATTACAAATGGGGTCTCTGAGACATGGGCAGCGGGGGCCTCCGGTTGCGTACGAGTGCCTCTGCGTGTTGCGCCGATGACACCGCATGCGTCGAATCTTGTAGGGTACGGGAGGCTTCGATGAGGGGCTCGACGTATGGCGTAACATACGTTTCCTTTGCTGTGTCGCTTCGCCATCTGCCCAGCCGTTTGAAGACTCTGTCTGGCACTCCCGTGTTGGCTGCTACTGTGGCTGCACCTTTTCGGAAAGAATGGGTGCCTAGCTGCAACTCTCCAAGGCCAACCTTTGCGAAGGCTTCCTTGCACCAGTTCCGGATCGTAGTGTATGAAGGTGGCCTAGCCTGGCCCTCGCTGGTTGAACCGTGACCGAAGACATGAATCAATGGTCCCTCTGACCGTGGGCCATAGCCAGCGAGTCGGATGAAGCGTCGGGTGCAGCGCACTGGGCAGCAGGGGTCCGCCGTTGCTGCAATGGGTATCCAAGTGCCGTGACCAGCTTGATCGGTCTTGGAGTGTGGTATGAGAATCCACATGACCTCGTCGTCGAATTGGATGTCTTGCCATTTTATGGCTACTAGGTCAGAGTATCGCAGGAATCCGGAGTACATGAGGATGGGTATCAACCCTTTCTGAAATTGCGTAGGATCGTCGGACTGCAAGTAGCTCGCGGCCATTTCTTGGACTTGTTGGATCGAGACGGGTTCCTTCAGACGAGTGGGGCGTGGGCAGTGTCGCTTTGCATAGTCACGGACTTGGGTGGTGAACGGTCCGGTTGTCGGACATTTGCTCCCGGTCATGCGATGGGCGACGCTGACCGCCGAGCAGGTTAGCTGCACTACGGACAGGGTGGCTTTGCGTCGGATTGCGTGTACCAGGTATAGCGCGAGGGTCATGTCGGATGCCGGGAGGAATGGAAGGTTCACTTTTGTGCAGAAGGCTCGAAACTTGGCCCAGTATGGTTCATATGTCCGGATCGTAGAATCGGCGCGGGACTGCGCGAGCATGTTGATCAGTTGGTCGTGTAACTTTGGGAGCAAATCTGAACACAAGGTGTATATATTTTGAATTAGTCAAATGCCACTCGCAGTGCAATGATTGGGCTGTGCGGTAGTCCCATGCCCGAAAAAGCAGTTGAATGGGACCCTACGTCTAGGCATTGGCTTCCGTGTGTCAGAGGGATGTGCGCGTGGATGTGTGGTGCCCAAGTGCGTGGGGAGGGTTGCAAGAGTGGCCACCAGCTTGCGCATGGCCAGTGCGGAACTATCAGTGTGAGTGATGCATGGGTGCGTTGTGCGTGATGGAGGACGGCTGGGACCAGTTGAGGTGGGGGGAAGGCGAAGTTGTTTTCAGGTGTCCACGAGATCGAGAACGCATCAACTGCAATGGCTGCCGGGTGGGGAATCTTTGAACAGAAGCGCGGCAGTTGGGTGTTGCGGGAGTTTGCGAAAAGGTCGATGGAGTGAGGACCCCAACGACGTTCCAAGATCCGGAACCACGGCGTTTTCAGCGCGTAATCGTCGTGGTCGACCATTTTTGAAAGCTCGTCGGCGTGTGTGTTGAGCTCGCGCGGAATCCATTCAATGATCAAGCGCGTGCCAAGCGCCATGCATGTTCGGATGATGCTCTTGCATGCCGTTGTGAGGTCGGGGCTGTGAGAGCCGCCTTTGCGAAGGATGAAGAATACGCCCTGGTTGTCCACCCGCACGAGAACGTGTTCTTGCCTGATCTTGTTCGCGTACGTTTGTAGCGCCCAAAGGACGCCTTCGATCTCCCGTCGCGTGCTGGACGTTCCTCGTAGCGGCTCTGACATGGTTGCGCTAGCTTCTTCGATGCCACCCGGAAATGTGGTCAGAGTGGCGCCCCAACCATGAGAGCTGGCATCCACGTGGATTACCGCGTCGTAGCTGTTCTTGACGTGAAAAGGTGCGCCGTTGAAACGGTCGAACTCCTCGAGCCAAAATTGGAGCTCTTCTGCTGCAGATGGGGGGATAACGACGCTGCTTTTCCATGACGGTGCGTCGTCGATCACTTGTAACATAGCATGGCTGAATGCGCGAGCTGTCGCGCCAAGTGCGACATGACAGAGGCGCTTTAAGACTTATTGTTCCCAACACCTGATTATAAGACAACTGTCGGTGTGTACGAGTTAGGCCAGTATAGGGATTAGGGGCAATCTTATGGCCAATATCACTTAGTTCTAATCACAGAAAAGCATGAGCTTGGGGCTGCCTTTGGTACCTTGTACCAGTAACTCGGCTTCAATATAAGGTGCCTTCAGACACTGGAAGCTCTCGGCCTCGTTTCGTTATAGGGTGCCTCAAAACACTAGTAGCTCTCTTCTGTCTCAATGTCTGGCCGTGAGAGAGTGTAGTTGAGGGAGTTGAGTGTGAGCTGGGAGGGGCAGGGAGAGGAGTCGGGGAGAGAAGAAAACAAAAGAGAAGGTAGCGGAATGATAAAGAGAGCAACGTAATGATTAAATGGATTATGGCATGGGTGCGTGCTGGTGGTTGTTTCATCTCACCGCAGTTGTTTCATCTCATCAAGGTCGTTTCATCTCAACATGGTCGTTTCATCTCACCATGCTCATTTCAACTCATTGTGCTCGTTTCATCTCACCGTGGACATGTCATCATCCAGTGGCCCTTCATAGTTCGACACCGTGAAAATTGTGGGGGATGTGAAGAGTCATACAAGTCAATGAACACACCCTTCGTCACCACCCCTGCATGCACACAGATGGACGATGGGCCATGGGCAGTGAGAGACGGGAAATGGGAGATGGTGATTGTGCTGCAGCATGGGAAGCGTGGTACCAGGACCATGCATGCATGTATGCACAGACAAGTGGCATGCACAGACAAGTGGCATGCACAGACAAGTGGCATGCACAGACAAGTGGCATGCACAGACAAGTGGCATGCACAGACAAGTGGCATGCACAGACAAGTGGCATGCACAGACAAGCGGCATGCACAGACAAGCGACATGCACAGACAAGCGGCATGCACAGACAAGCGGCATGCACAGACAAGCGGCATGCACAGACAAGCGACATGCACAGACAAGCGGCATGCACAGACAAGCGGCATGCACAGACAAGCAGCATGCCCCCCTCACCACGCCCCCCTCACCACGCCCCCCTCACCACGCCCCCTTCACCACGCCCCTCGCACCACACCCCCCTTCAGCTCAGGACAGGACCCAAACCGACACTACCTAACTCAGCAACACACACACCTTGATGCTGGTCAGCTGCCACTCACCTGCCGGCATGAAATGTGCACGCATGAGAGTGAGTGTGCGCACATGAGAGTGAGTGTGCGCGCATGAGAGTGAGTGTGCGCGCATGAGAGTGAGTGTGCGCGCATGAGAGTGAGTGCGCGCATGAGAGTGAACAGCTTGCGTGCATGCATGCACAAGAGTGACAAGCAAATTCACTCATGAACCAAGTCCATGAGCTGTGTGTGCATGACTGTACCTCAGTGAGTGTGGGCATGGCAGTGGATGCACCAAAGAACTGTCTGTTCACTTGCAATTGATGCTCGCAAGAGAGTCGGTTGCCTGGCAGTTGATGGTTCGTGGGCAGGCTGCTGCATCGATGGACTTTTGAGTCGACTCAAAAGTCAACTCTGGCAGTTGATGGTTCGCGGGCAGGCTGCTGCACCGATGGCACCTGGAAGCTGCAACAGGCAACATGGCAAGCGAAGGTGGAAGGAAAGGTGTTGGAAGGGGTGAGAGAAGGGGACGATTGGTGATGTGAGGTGAGCGGTACTCTTGAGTGGTAGCCTAGCTCACAGCCACTGCATGGCCAGCAGCAGCGCCATGCCCAGGCCTACTCCGCCTCATCATTCTCACAGCACAGTGAGATTGATGAGAACCTAACTGAGCCAACTGACCGAGACTGCACAGTCACGGTCGACAGCAGCAGCGCCATGCCGGACCCTCTCCCCAGGCCCTAACGTGAGCGAACTGACAGAGCATGCACAGCAACGGTCGACATGACTCATGAAGCGATTTTTTAGTCGACTCAAAAACCCTCTCCCCAGATCCTAACGTGAGTGAACTGACAGAGCAGAGCATGCACAGTCACGGTCGACATGACTCATGAAGCGCCGCCAAAATCCCTTTAATGATTGCAGTATTAACTACCAGAGTGGGGCGAAAACCAGGCACATAACTGGCAGCGGGTGACTGACGGCTTTGCTGTGAGGCCAACGACCATGCCTCAACGGCAGCAGCAGCTCCGCTCCCCGCGCGAGGGTTTACTGCCGCGTGTCACATGGCCCGCCAGGGATCGGTAGTCCTTGTGAGCGATTCCGCCAATCACTGCGCTGATGAAGGCTTTGTTGCCGAAACGCGTACGCACGCACATCCGCCCTTAAACAACACATGGCCCGCCAGGGATCGGTAGTCCTTGTCAGCGATTCTTGAGAATGACAATGACAAGGCCGCCATGGCCTTGGTAGTTCAAAATCTGTGTGTCACATCGCTTGCCAGGGATGAGTAGTATGGCGCAGCTGAACTTGGGAAGGCTGGCTGGGGCGACTGGGGATGTGGGAAGTGGTTAGGTCAGTTAGGGTGGCTAGGATTCAACAGACAAGCTGTGGCATGGCTGTGGCTCGGGGGTTGGGCCGATTACGGAGGCTGGAGCGGCGAGTGGGAGGTGCTTTCGATAGATTAGCAGGTGGGAGATGGTTAGGTCGGGTAGGATGGTTGGGGGCTTGGCATGGCGGAGGTTTGAGCGGTTCGGGTGTCAGATCAGATCAGACCAGTTAGGGAGGCTGGGACGGCTGCGGAAATGGGAGATGCGGACGATATGAGACGCGGAGGTATGGGGTGACACTAAGAGCGAGAGAGAGAGAGCGCAGGGAGGGTCAGTGCAGGGGAGGGGGACGCAAGAGGAGGGGGGGTGGGAGCCTGGGGGTAGGGGATATGCTGCGACATGCACGGCAAGCATGGTGGCAATCTCGGGTCGCAGGTAACAGCAAGCTGACAAGCTCGCGTGGCGGAGATATGCGCGTGGCGGAGCTGCGGATGGCGGAGCTGCACGCGTGTCGGAGCGCGGATCTCGCTGTTGTCCCTCTGCCGCCATCGCCGAGCAAAGAAACGAGACTGCACGCAATGCGAGTCGCATGACTGCGAGTCGCAGCGAGGAGCAAGGCAGCGGCACGACATGGGAGGGTGGATGTCCTCGGGGCGTGCGTGACTTATCTGTTTGTAAATCACACATTTGACTCAAAACTCGACTTATCACACGTGGATGTCCTCGGGGTGTGCGCTTCGATGCGACGAGAGAGCTTTTTTGGAGAATTTTCAAAGACGAGAGACATTGGAGATCATTTGAGGCTTACTGCGCATGCGCTCTAAACCATCATCCCCCCTCTTTCCTCTCCCTTCTCTGCCACGTACTGTTGAAGCATGACGCGACGGGGCGCGCAGCAGCGGCATGGGTGGAGGAGGAATGGAAAGTTTCATGTCAGCACAATAACCCGACTGTTGAAGCATGACGCGACGGGGCACGCGGCAGCGGAGTCGCTGCGCGGCGTCGAAATGGAATTTCGCTCTCTCGGTCGGTCGGAAGTCCTCGGCGTCCTCGCCTTGTTTCTGAGCCCCCCTGCCCTGCCGCCGAGCGACTTCGACATTTTGCCACGTCAGCTTGGTAGAGCAAGGCAAGTCGCGGATCGCGTCACCGTAAGTAACGCCCTTAGGGTGTGCTCACCATCAGCAGATTGTCGCAGTCACTACGAGACTGAGGTAGCTGATTAGAGATTCTTTCTCGATTGTGGAAGGACTAAAATGACTGGTCCAAATGTGAAATTGATAACCAGATTCGGAAATCGATGCTTGCGCTACTCACAGAGACGAATACTCCTCATATCGGATCAGATTGAAAACGGGATTCCAGTTTCTTCCAATTTCTTGAAGCGGGGTGAAGAAAGCTACAGTGGTCAACATGTTTTTGCGAGACGTTGACTGAAAATTCGTGAGTTTGACTCACCAGCGGCCTCTGATTGTTCATTGCTCCATTCCTTACAGTTTGAGTCATCGCGCCGTGCAAAAACATTGCCTTGTGTTGGCGACGCGACGAGGGTACAAGAATGCATGCGGCATTCAGCAACTCATTTATTCAGTCTTCCTCATTTTGATTCACTTCACTTCAGCCTAAAGTTAGGACAAAGCTTTCCGACTCTTACTGAAACTGCTTCCGGTCTTCACTTCCAAGCTCCTGGGCAGCTAGATTTCTCCTGAACAGCTGGGTTTCCTTCTCCGTTGGAATATTTGCTGCATCGTAGGCATCGCGCAGAATGGCATTTTCGTCGATCCAGCGTCGTCGCCGTGACCTGAGCACGGCTCCTCTCCTCATCTCGCTCGTCCTGCTCTCATCTCTCCACGCGGCGATGGCCTTCCGCTTCTCCGCGGGGCTCCGCGCAGATAAGCTGCGCGGGATGATGCGCGGATGGGCGCAAGGAGGCTCGACCGGCCAGCAGCAACAACAAAGTGGTGGAACGAGCGGAGGAGGAATGAGCGGAGGCGGAACGGGCGGCGGAAGAATGGGCGGCGGCGGCATGGGCGGCGGCGGAATGGGCGGCGGCGGAATGGGCGGCGGCGGAATTGGCGGAGGCGGAATGGGCGGCGGAGGAATGGGCGGCGGCGGTATGGGCGGTGGCGGAATGGGCGGAGGCGGCATGGGTGGCGGTGGAATGGGAGGTGGCGGAATGGGCGGCGGCGGAATGGGCGGAGGAATGGCCGGACCTGGTTCCTCTGCTCCCGGATCGCAATCAGCCATGGGTCCTGGGGGGAACATGGGTGGCGGCGGAATGGGCGGCCGCGGCGGCATGGGTGGCGGCGGAACGGGTGGCGGCAGAATGGGCGGCGACGGCATGGGCGGCGGCGGAATGGGCGGAGGCGGAATGGGCGGCGGCACCATGGGTGGCGGCGGAATGGGCGGCGGAGGAATGGGCGGCGGCGGTATGGGCGGAGGCGGCATGGGCGGCGGTGGAATGGGCGGTAGCGGCATGGGAGGAGGCATGGGCGGACCTGGTTCCTCTGCTCCCGGATCGCAATCAGCCATGGGTCCTGGGGGAGGCATGGGCGGCGGAGGCATGGGCGGGTCAGGGTGGTTTGCTCCAGGGTCGCAGGCAGCACCCGGCCAGGGTGGACCTGGGATGGGCGGAGGGATGGGCGGAGGGATGGGCGGAGGGATGGGGGGAGGGATGGGCGGAGGGATGGGCGGAGGGATGGGCGGAGGGATGGGCGGAGGGATGGGGGGAGGGATGGGCGGAGGGATGGGGGGAGGGATGGGCGGAGGGATGGGCGGAGGGATGGGGGGAGGGATGGGCTGAGGGATGGGGGGAGGGGGGATGGGCGGAGGGATGGGCGGAGGGATGGGCGGAGGGATGGGCGGAGGGATGGGAGGAGGAATGGGCTGAGGGATGGGAGGGCCTGGAGGCAACATGGGAGGCGGTATGGGCGGATCAGGCTCGTATTCTCCTTGGTGCGAGGCATGCATGGTTCATGGAACGGGCACAGGCATGGGGTATTCAAGGTCCAAAGAAGAAGTTCAATTCAGTTATGGTACTGGTACCGGTACTAGGTGGCTTTACCATATGGGGAAGCGCAAGAGATTTGCAAGTGGGGCAGGGGTTGCAATGGCATCGATGCAAGAGCCTAGGGGTTCCATGCTTGCTGTCATTGCCGGAGCTTGGATGCAGCAGCACATGCACTGATGCATGGGGGCTATCAGTGTAGTGCTGCTTCGTCCAAGCTTGTAGCAGCCAGACAGTGTGGTGTGGACCGTAGGATGCATTAATACCGGTATCATTTGCGGGTTCTTTGTGTCTACTTGTGAAGGGAATGTGTGTGCATTTTTCTGATTTGTGGCAATTTTGTGAAGGTTGAAACACGACTTGTGTGCAAGAGCAAATCACGCATACCATGTGGAGTGTAAGCATGTGTGGTTGTTGAGTTTCAGTTAGCCATGGCAGCTGTGCAGTCAAGAGAATAATATTACTTAGCGCCTCTTGAAAGCAACCGTCGGAGAATAATCATATTTGGCATCCACATGCGTGCGCTGTGCAGGAAAGGCATACAGGAAACACAGCATGGTATATTGACTAATGGATACACATAGAGACTGTACAGCAGTGCGGAAAGCCAAGTTGGTGAACATTCAGTCCGTAACGAGACCAGCAAGAACATGCCCATGTCTTTTATGTGCCGGGATCTGCTGCTGGTCCCTACTAGTTCTCTGCCTCGTTAAAAGGCACCTTAGGACACTAGTAGCTTTCCTCTGCTTCGATGTCTGGCCGGGAGAGAGTGTAGTTGAGGGCGTTGAGTGTGAGCTGGGAGGGGGTGGGGAGAGGAGGGAGGGAGCGAGAGATTGAGAAGGGACGAAAGAGAACCGAATGGAAAATGAGAGCAAATGGGTTAGTTATAACAGAGAGTTAGTTATAACAACTCTCAGAAGTATTAAGAAAGGTGGATGACATGGGCTGTCAGCCAGGATGACAGAGAAAGGAAGGAGGGGGACACCGATTAGAGGAGAAAAGAGAGACGATTGAAGGAGGAGACTCGGAAACTGAGGGATTGCGCTTGAGAGCCCTAAGAGTCAGGCAGGAGAAAGGAGAAAGAGGAGGAGGTGTGAAGGGGGAGGAGGTACATGCATGATGGAGCATGCAGAGACAAGAGTAGGGAGTGCATCATCTAAGCAGCAGGTGGGTGCTTCATTTGACGTCTCGTGGCCTGAGTGGAGTGTAAGGAACAACGTATACCTCCAAGTCATACCCACAGCTTTGATAAACGAAGATGATGCTGGAGCGCACAATGGCCCGATGGTGGTTGTTTCATCTCAGCATGTTCCTATTAACTCACCATGCTCGTTACATCTCACTGCGCTAGCTTCATCTTTCTGTGCTTGATTTCATCTCACCGTGCTCGTTTCATCTCAGCATGCTCGTTTCATCCCACCGTGCTCCTCTAATTTCACCATTCTTGCTTCACCTCACCAAGCTCGATTCATGTCATCATGCTCGTTTCATCTCACCGTGCTCGTTTCAACTCACCATAGTCATCTCATCATCCAGTGGCCCCCCATGGTACGACACCGTGAACACATCCTTCGCCACCACGCCCTGACCGCACAGACATGGAGGATGGGAAACGATAAATGTTGTGTGAAATGTGAAATACTGTCAACTCATCCTTAGGAGTTCCGCCCATCGGGCTTGACGTCGAGTAAGCGTGGCTTGGGTGGAGAAGTAGGTGTTTGGACAGTGATCAGTCGTAACCACAAAGTCCACACCCTCTAGATAACATCGCCATGTTCGTAGCGCATGAACGACCGCCAACAGTTCTTGTTCGGACGTCGTATAGCGCTGCTCTGCCGGGGAGAGCTTTCGACTCTCAAATGCCACTGGTCTCCCTTCTTGCAAGAGGACCGCCCCAATCCCAATCAATGAAGCGTCAGTAACAACCTCATAGGGCTTTGTCGGATCTGGTAAAACCAGAACCGGAGCATTGGTCAGCAATCGCTTGACCTCGTCGAATGCCTTTTGGCATTGTTGTGTCCATTGCCAAGCACTACTTTTGCGAGTGAGGGCCGTCAATGGGGCAACAACGGTAGAATAATTCTGCAAGAATCGACGAAAATAGTTCGCCAGTCCCAAAAACGACCTGAACTGACCCACATCTTGTGGTACCGGCCAGTTCTGGACTGGGACAACTTTCTTTGGGTCTACTTTAAGACCATCATTTCCCACGAGATGGCCAAGATATTCCAACTCGCGTTTGTAGAAATGACACTTCCACAGACGAGCGTAAAACTTATGCTCTCGAAGTTTCCCTAACACCCACTTAAGGTGTCGCGTGTGCTCCTCTTCCGTCCTGGAGTAAACCAAGATGTCATCCAGATAGACTAAAACGAACTGTCCAATCGCCTCGCGAAAGACTTCATTCATAGCTCTCTGAAAAGATGCAGGAGCATTGGTCAAGCCAAAGCTCAGCAATCGCCACTGAAAATGACCAAACGGCGATCGGAAAGCCGTCTTGGGTACATTTCTTCAGTGATGCGCAATTGGTGATACCCCTGCGCGAGGTCCAATGCGCTGAACCACTGGGCACCCTGGAGTTTGTCGAACAGGTCCTCTATTCTCGGTAGGGGATACCTATTCTTCACCGTTATCTTGTTCAAAGCACGGTAGTCTACGCACATGCGTAACCCTCCGCCCTTTTTGTTCACGAACAAGATCGGCGCTCCGTAAGGTGATGCGCTTGGTTCAATCCATCCCTTCCTGAGATACTCCTCAATTTGCTGTTTAGCCTCCTCGTACTCAGCTGGACTGAGGCGATATAGAGGTCTAAAAGGTGGGAGTTTTCCAGGCTCCACTGGGATGGTGTGACCGACAGCACGGTCCGGAGGAAGGCCATCTGGGATGGGCTCAAAAACCTCTGCAAACTCGTCCGCCAGTGCTTTCATCTGAGGCGGGAAATTCTCGACCCCAGGCTTCTCGTGTTGAGCATTCTCAAGCTGTACCACAAAGAAGGTATCGGCTTGTCAAACATGCTGTCCGAACTCGTTTGCGAGCGCAAAACTCACATCGGGACGCTTCGACGTTTGCTGTTCGTTCGTGATCAAGTCCTTAGGCACTTTCCATTGGACTGTGTCACCATTCTTTAAGAATGAGACAGTATTGTCCTGGAAATCGAGCTTGACTTCATTCGCTCGAAGCCAATCCATTCCAAGGACAAGGTCGACACCTGCGAGAAGGGGTAAAACATACGCGCGGATCTCTTCGTGATAACCCTCGATCTCCATGTTGATCCGTGTCTGCCCTTTGCTTGGGATGATGCTATCGTCACCAAGGCGAATGGGGCAAGACGGTCCTTCAACTAGGATCGTGCGTGTTGTGACCCACTTTTCATCAAAGAGGGAAACAGTCGCACCCGTGTCAACAAGGATTTTTGCATTATCCCCGTTCACGCTACCCGCAAGCAACAGATTTTGTTGATGCTTTGGGCGAATAGGACATGCCACAATACTCGTCGAAGGTTTGAAGTACACCTTGACGTTGTGACGAGCGCGTCCATGTGACTGAGATTTGGTCCACCACACATGGTGTCCCTTGTCCCACGCCGCTAGGACCGGCCATCCACGAAGCACATGGAACAATTCGCCTTTCACTGTGCGAGTCACCAACGCAACCGAAGTCAGGGGGTGCTCTTGAGTGCAACGACTCACAATCTCAATGATAGAACGCAGAATGTCCAAACCACAGAAAACAATTGAAAATTTATCTTGCATTGCTTCCATGGAAATTTTCTCAAGTGGGTACGATCGAGGATAAAAAACAGAGTTTTTATTAAAAGAAGAGGCAAACAAACAAGAGATTTTGCAATCAACAAGCTTCTCTAGCTTTAATATATCATCATCACATAGCACATATGCCTCATCCACTCGATCTACTCCTCCAACTAGGTACCCACACCCTAGTTGGGCTTCTGAAAATCCTTTTTTCCAGAAGGTCCAGCTCCGCCTGGCTTAGGCTTCCCAGAATACTTGATAGCATTCTTATCACGGCATTGCTTTATGACGTGCCCCATCCTTCCACAGCCTCTGCACTGCTTGTCGGAGAAGTCCGGCTTGTTAGGTCCATGACCTCCCCCTCCGTTAGGCCTCTTGGCCTGTGGGCCAGGCTGGTGATCACGCTGCTGGAAAGGCCTTTTGTTCCAACCGCTTCCACCCTTCGCATTCTGGGGCCGGTTCCCATGACCACCAGAGCCCTCAGCACGGGGCTGCAGGCTTGTCTTTTCGGGGCCAAAAATGTACGTGCGAATGATGTTGTCGGTTTTGATCACCTGCTCCTTCATCTCCTTGTAAGTCGACCAATTGGTCATGCCGCCGGTCATGTGTGCCTGCTGCAGGTTGACAGGGAGGCCCTTCATGAAGATGTGCATCATCTCCTCCTCAGCCAAGGGCTTTTGGAGCAAGCGTGCTGCAGCCTCAAACTCGACCGCATATTCCTGCACCGAACGGTCATGACACTTGATACGCTCAAGGCGTCCGCGCAGTTCCAGGTCGGACTTTTGACCATGAATGCCTCTTTCAGCGCGGTGCAGAACTCCGGCCATTCAAACGGTCCCTGTGCCTACTTCTTAGCACCATACACGGCCCTGCGGGCCACCTCGTCCAATGCACGAGTAGCTGCAGTGACGCGAGCCTCGGGGCGCACATTTGCAAGGATCATGGTGGAATCTTCCAGGTCGAGCCAAGGCTGCACCTCCGTCTTGTTATGGTTAAATTTAGGCAGAGGCGCCGCGAGAGACCCAAAGGGCGAGGTCTCAGTTGGAGGTGGCTGATGCATAGCCGTCGCAGCACCTACCGCCGGGGGTGCGGGCGGAGCGGATGTCGGCTGAGCAGCAGGAGCGGATCTACGCCCAGGAGGAGGTTCTTAAATACCCTCCCTCCTAAGATTTTTCATCTGCTCATTGAACTTGTTGAACGATGCTTGCAGATTCTTGCAAGTCTTCAGAAGCCACTCAATTTGGCGTTTTTTAGTGCCCAGGCTGCGACGGAACTCTGTAACCTCCTTCATGGTAATGCTTAGTCTAGCCTCGAGGTTCTGAGTGTGCTTCTTGAGTCCATCAATGGACGTCTGCTGCTGCAGGATGGTGATATTCTGAGTTGCCACCTTAGCCTGGAGCTGGACAATCTCCTCGGAGATAGGATAAGTCGTGCCTTCACCCTCAGTGAAGTCATTTTCATCACCAGTGGCCTCCTTTCCACCGGTGTTATCCTCTTCCCCAAGGTTGTTAGTGCCACCATGGTTCTCAGCTTCACCATGGTGCTCAACTTCATCATGGTTCTCAGCTTCACCATGGTTATGCTCATCTCCAAGGTCCAGGTTCAAGTCCTCAATATCATCCAACTCAATGTCAGCCATTGCCTCATCTTGATTGAGGTCAATCTCAGCAGCATTGTTCACCACCTCATTAGGTGCAGTGGACCCTTCCTCCCTTGCCATATCCTTCTCTTGGCCAGATGCCATAAGGATTAAGGGAGCTTGTAAGATCTGGGTTGATTCTGTTAAAGTCTTTTTACCACCTCAATGGTAAAGCAAGAAATTCTTATAAAAGAAATTTCTTCTACAGAATAATCCAAGTTACCCAAGGTAACAGATTTGTTGTCAAGCACTCCCAATCACCTAAGTGAAAGGGCGGGGTCTATCCAAATCTCAATGAAGAGAACTTGTATAACCCTCAACAAATCCTCCAGATCCAAGTTTATACTCCACTACTCAACAGTAGAGAGTCTTCCACCAAAAGGTGGGCAAGAGAGATAAATCTCTCTTCTTAGCTTGAAATTGCAGTTGTAGATCTTGTAGATCTTGAACTCTTCAAGCTTCCAGATCTTGAATGTTCTCTTAAATAGAAACCACAACTCCAAGATCTATAAAAAAAAGAATCTCTAAGGGCAAGATCCCCACTAGGCTTAGGATAACCCTAGCTCTAGATACCAATGTAACACTCACGGCCCTTATAACAACGGGCAACCGTGTGTTAAATATAAATCACCCTTGACAACATTTATAAAATCAAGATACAAGGCTTTCAAGATCAACTAATCCCACGAAGGGGTAATTTAGCTTTGATAGTACTCCTCAAGCTTGAGAGGAGAAAGGGAGCTTGAAAAAAGGTTGATGAAGCTTTAATAAGTAGGTAGGAGCTTCTTGTAGAGCTTGTCCTTGAAAAATCACATGTCTAGTTGTGTAGGGGAGCTTATTAGGAGAACCCAAAAGACTTAGAGTAAAAATCCCATTTCCAAGTTAGATTGTTGGAGTTGGGAAGTGGGAATGAGCTTGAGAGCTCCAACCCCTTCCATCATACCCCTTGGGGCTTTTCCCAACCATGGCTTCCATGGTTGGGGAGCTAATAGGCTTGGAGCCTAAGTGGCAATTTAGTTTGGTTGGGAAAAACCCAATTTAGCACAATTGTATGGCTGTTTTAAGTTTGTGTGGATTGTAACAACAACTGGCACAACTTGATTGGTTGGAAATCCAACCTTTCCAATCTTCACTTTGATGGGTTGGAAGTTTCCAAACCTCAAGGTTGAGGGTTGGGAAAACCAAACCAATGTTCTTCTCCAACTCAATCTTCCCGATTGCCTTCATGTCATTTCTCATCGAGGAAGTCTCTCGATGTTGACTTAGGAAGTTAGCGGTAGATGAGGCAGAGTAGGTAATGCGTTATGTGAAAATAGGTAGGTAACGATAGTAGCCATAGCTAGG
Organism: Closterium sp. NIES-65; assembly: GCA_948144175.1. Classification (NCBI taxonomy): domain Eukaryota; kingdom Viridiplantae; phylum Streptophyta; class Zygnematophyceae; order Desmidiales; family Closteriaceae; genus Closterium; species Closterium sp. NIES-65. The sequence goes on from CANXME010002117.1 coordinate 2,270,364, forward strand.
ACTTACCTAGCTAGGCAAGAAGAAGTTAGGCAAAAGAGGGGGTTGTACTAGCAAGCAATGAGATACAAATATGAAACCCTAAGGGGTTATACTCGCTATGGAGTACCCCACTACAGGCTAGATAACAAATATGACATTCTGACACATTACACGAATCCGTCACAACGCTTCACGTTTTACGAGATCGTCTGGTGTCTCGCGAGTATCTCAAACGCATTCTCGTGTCCTTCTCGAACCTCACTCGCCTGCACTTGAGCAACGGAAGCATGGAAACGATAGACCACGATTTCCTAGCATTTCTTGGCTCCTCGTCACCAAATCTAACCGCTCTTCATGTCGGCACAGGCATTGCTCCATACGACGACCTTGACCGTGACGAGGAGGATGACATGGACTACTATGACGAATCAGATCACCCCGTCACGACAGCTGGGCTGGACATTCTCTTCCGCCATTGTCGCCGCTTGGAGCAGCTGTCACTCTAGTGCCTCCATTGGACCACAAATCTTCCGTCTTCGTTTTTCCAGTTGACGCGCCTGCACACGTTATCACTGGGAGAGATATCGCCTTTGGCGGATCCTCGCGGATCTTTCTTCAATCACGAGGCTGTCTGTTCAAAAGCTGGACATGCGGTTACATCAAATGTCGCCGCTAACTCGCCTTCCGAATCTGACCAGCCTGTTTTTTCCAGGAGCGACATTCTTCCACAGTTTCGAGGGGGATTTCTCATTTGGTTAACTGACAAATCTTCATTCGCTTGGATTCGTGCGGGGGTATACTGACTTCCCTTCAATGTTTCCACCAGAATCACCGTGTTTCCGTCTTCAACGTCTGTTGCTAAGCAGTATTCCGAGCATCCCGCCTGAGAAGCTTGGAGAGCGGTTCCCGGTACTTTGCGAACTCTGCCTTTCCGGTAGCCGTTTATTTACAGAGATAATGGTACCAGATTCCTTCACAAGCCTCAGCACCTTGGAAGTTCTAACCATTTTCAACTGCAGTATATCCAGCCTGCCCGAGAATTTTGGAGATTTTCCAGGGCTGAAGTCCTTAGAGTTGAAAAGCTGGTCGCTTAATAAACTCCCCGATTCTATTGGGTTACTCACAGGGCTTCAGAAGCTATCCTTGGACCATGTGGACAAAGACACCCTCCGCGCAACGATTTCCTGCTTGACTGCTCTTGAATCGTTGAGCATCGCGGGATCAAGGTTGACGGCAATTCCGGAGGAGATAGGCGAGCTGACCAATCTCCGCGATTTGGTGCTGAGCTGGTGTGCAGATCTGCAGCAGCTGCCTGCGTCACTCAGTCGACTCTCTTCTCTAACACGGCTTGTTATCAGCAAGTGTCCCATTGTTAACCTTCCAGAGGGTATAGGCCATCTTGGTGACCTGCGGGAGTTGACCTTGAGCTGCTGCAATGAGCTGACAGCACTGACAGCATCCATCTCTCAATTGAGCCGCCTGAAGACGTTCAAGGCCCGCATGTGTATCAAGCTCGCGTCTGCACCTCGAGCCATGGGAAACCTCTCATGCCTGCGGGAGCTGGATCTGACAGGTTGTGTTCTTTTGCAGGAGACCTTAGAATCATTGCCGCGGTCTTTGGAAACATTGAGCTTGGGAAAGGACACCAGCATCATTCTTCCTGACATGTCAACGACTCCAAATCTCAAGAAGCTGAAATTGATTCAGGTTACCATCATGGACGCACCAGCGACCAGCCGTTGCCTCTCTCGGATAGAGCACCTGGAGATGCGCCTGGGCGTTGAACAAACTGAGTTTCCATTCCTGCTCGGACTCCTTTCACGCCTCCGTGATCTACACATCTCAAATGCCAAGGCATTGCATCACCTGCCTGATGACATCGGCTCTGCTCTGCCTCAGCTGCGACAGCTGCTTGTGGAAGGAGCAGAATCTCTGACGGAGATTCCTGAAAGTGTAACACGGCTGGTGCAACTCACATCTCTTCATATTGAAGCTCCGAGCCTGACCCATCTTCCTGACAGCATCTCTTCCTTAACAAGACTGGGCGACCTTAGCCTGCGTAATTGCTCCTCCCTGACAAGCCTGCCCAGTTTTTTCACCAGCCTCACTTACCTGCACAAATTGGATGTCAGCAAGACGGCACTGCACTTCCTTCCTCCCAACTTCCACCATTTGACACGACTCAGAGAGCTGGACCTCAGTGACTGTGAGCAGCTTCAGTCCCTGCCTCAACACTGCCCCTAAACCTCTGGCCCCATGTCTCCTTGCCGGAGACCTCGCCCACACTGCTGTGGACGGGGGAGGTTGGCGATGCGTCGCGTTTCCGGGTCTGGGGATCTTGAGCCTTTGTCCGCGATTCGTCTGCGGACAAGCTCTCCTCTCGTGCTGTTCCCTGCGTCTTCCTCGGCTTTGTTCCGGACGCGCCTGGTTGGCAGTTTTACCACGCCACCTCGCGCCGGGTCTTGCCCTCTCAGGACGTCACTTTTGACGAGTCTGTCCCCTACTACCGCCTCTTCCCCTACCGCACTGCCCCGCTCCCACCCCCGCCTCTCTTCCTCGCGCCAGGTGCTGCTGTCGTAGACCCCCTCCCCCCTCAGGGTGCCGCTCCCTCAGGTGTGTCTCAGGTAGACCCGGTCGAGCCTGTTGAGGTTGCTGTCGACTCTCGTCCTGCTGGGGGTGCTGAGCATGGGGGTGCGGAGACTGGGGGTGCTGAGCCTGGGGGTGCTGACTCTGGGGGTGCTGAGCCTAGGGGTGCTGACTCTGGGGGTGCTGAGCCTGGGGGTGCGGACTCTGGGGGTGCTGAGCCTGGGGGTGCTGACTCTGGGGGTGCTGAGCCTGGGGGTGCGGACTCTTGGGGTGCCGAGCCTGGGGGTGCGGTGACTGGGGGTGCTGAGCCTGGGGGTGCTGGGTCTGGGGGTTCTGACTCTGGCGGTGCTGGGCCTGAGGGTGCTACACCTGGACGAGACCTCTCCTCGGAGCAGTTGCGTGAGTGGTACTTACAGTACTGCAGCCTCCGGAGTGTTACCTCTGGAACCAGGCGTACTACAGGGACTGGTGCTGGTACTTCTCCTTCTAGTCGGGAGCTCCCCTCTCGTGAGCGGATCCGTGAGTGGTACGAGCGCCGTTGCACACTTCGCAGTGGAGCGCCTCGTCTCACGGACCCGGCTGCCCCTGGTGCTACGGACCCGGGCGTTGGAGCTGCTGCTGGTGCTGCGGACCCTGGCGTTGGAGCTGCTGCTGGTGCTGCAGACCCGGGAGTTGGAGGTGCTACTGGTGCTGAGGACCCGGGCGTTCGAGCTGCGGCAGGTGCTGTGGACCCTGGTGTTGGAGCCAGTGCTAGTGCTGAGGACTCGGGCGTTGGTGCTGAGGCTAGTACTGGGGACCTAGGCGTTGGAGCTGCTGAACGTTCTGGTACTGCTGCTGGGGGTACAGGTGTTGTCCCTGCTGTGTCTGCAGTCGCCGCGCGCCCTCAGCCGTACTTCGTTCCGCTCCTTCAGCAGGTTCTTGGTCTCTCGCCTCCTCCTGGTCCTCCTCCCTTAGCGTGTTCACAGCCTGTCCCGTCACAGTTACAGTTGCAGCCGACCTCCCCACTACCTGCTCCTTCTCCTTACACTGGTCCTACTGGCGGTCTTACTGAGCGTTGTGAGTCTGCGTCTCGTCCTGCGTCGCCTGTCCGTCCTGCTAACGCTAGTGCTCGTAGTTTGCGCCAGCGTCCTCCTCCTGCCCCTGGCACGCACCGGATGTCTCTACGTCCGTCTACTGCTCCTCTGCGTGCCCCTTTGCCTTCTCCTCCTGCGTCCTCTCTTCCTGCTCTCGCCGACCCTGCGTCGAACTCTCTTCGTGCTGCCAGTCCTACTGTCACGCGTCTCCTTGCTACTGCCGACACTCTCCCTTCTTTCGAGTCTTCTGCTGCGTCTCCCCTAGTTGCTGAGCTCGTCGACTTTGCTGCTCACTGTCGCCTAGACTACGCTGCGAGTCTTGTCGCTGAGTCTGAGTCTGTCTGTCCTCCGTCCGTCGGGGGTGCGTGTGCCCTTGGCACGGACGTCCTTGAGGACAGGCAGGAGGAGTTCCAGTGCTTGGCCGCTGCTTCACCTCATCTCGTGTCCGTACTGCTTACCCCTGAGGGAGACCCGGATGCACTTGACATCCCGACTCCGGGCTCTTACGCGGAGGCGATAGAGGGTCCCTACTCCTCTCAGTGGCAGGCAGCTATGGATGCAGAGATGGCTTCCTGGAAGTCCACAGGCACCTACGTTGACGCTGTCCCCCCTCCTGGGGCGAACATCGTCAGTGGCATGTGGATCTTCAGGGTGAAGCGGCCGCCGGGTTCTCCGCCTGTCTTCAAGGCGCGTTACGTGGCTCGTGGCTTCAGTCAGCGGCAGGGAGTTGACTACTTTCAGACCTTCTCCCCCACCCCGAAGATGACCACTCTTCGGGTACAACTGCACGTTGCTGCTCACCGGGACTACGAGCTGCACTCTCTCGACTTCAGCACAGCTTTCTTGTAGGGCAGCCTGCACGAGGAGATCTCGCTGCGCCGCCCACCTGGCTTCACTGGGTCTTTCCCTCCTGGTACCCAGTGGATTCTCCGGCGTCCAGTCTACGGTCTTCGCCAGGCGCCACGTGAGTGGCACGACACACTGAGGACTACGCTTGCGGCTCTTGGGTTCGCTCCTTCTACTGCCGACCCGTCGCTGTTTCTGCGCACCGACACCTCTCTGCCGCCGTTCTACATCCTCGTGTACGTCGACGACTTGGTCTTTGCCACAGCTGACACTACTGGACTCGCCTACGTGAAGTCTGAGCTGCAGAAGAGACACACGTGCACTGACCTGGGTGAACTGCGCAGCTACCTTGGCTTGCAGATCACCCGGGACAGAGCACGCCGCACCATTACCCTGACTCAGTCACACATGGTGCAGCAGGTCCTTCAGCGCTTCGGCTTCACGTACTCCTCGCCTCAGGCCACTCCTCTGTCTACTCGCCACTCCCTCTCAGCTCTGCCTTCGGATGAGTCCGTAGAGTCGAGTGGCCCGTACCCAGAGCTTGTTGGCTGTCTCATGTACCTGATGACCTGCACACGACCTGACCTTGCATACCCTCTTAGCATTCTTGCGCGCTATGTTGCTCCTGGGAGACACCGACCAGAGCACATGGCTGCAGCGAAGAGGATGTTGCGCTACTTGTGCGGTACGTCGGGCATGGGGCTAGTGCTTGGAGGGCGGAGTCCAATGGTCCTCACTGGACACGCAGACGCTTCTTGGGCTGACGACCAGGCTACGCAGCGGTTGTCACAGGGTTACACCTTCAGCCTTGGTTCCGGCTCTGTTTCGTGGCGGGCTACTCGCTCGTCTTCTGTTCTCGGCTCCAGTTGTGAGGCTGAGATCTACGCAGGGGCCATGGCTGCTCAGGAGCTTTGCTGGCTCACCTACCTGCTGACCGACCTTGGAGAGCCGCCTCGTTCTCCTCCAGTCCTGTACGTCGACAACAAGGCCATGCTGGCCTTGTGTCGGGAGCAGAGACTGGAGCACAGAACAAAGCACATTGCTCTCCGCTACTTCCTTGCTCGTGAGCTACAGCAGCATGGTCAGTTGCGGCTTGCGTACGTGGCCTCTGAGGCCAACACTGCTGATGTCTTCACCAAGGCACTTCCGCCTTGTGATCATCAGCGCTGCTGTACCCAGCTGGGTCTTGTGTCTGTCTTGCCTCACTTGCTCTCCTCTTGACTCTCTTTGTACTGTTACATATATATATATATATATCACTGCTCTTGCTTGTTTAGTCTTATATATTTATATATATATGTACTCCTGCATGTGAACTGGCCTTGTGGCCTTGCGCTTGTGCTCGGATTGTGTGGTGACGTTGTGATCCACCCTGAGCTTGCTTTGCTTTGCTTTGCTTTACTTGACTGGTCTTGTGACCCCTAGTTCTCCCCCACTTCGCCTATGGGGGTGTGTCAAACATTATATATGTTGTTGTAGTTATTTAGGCTACAGTGGGTTAGCCTATAGGGGGTACACATTCCTAGTTTTTCATACTTGTACTCATTTCACTGTTAGTTCATTCATTCTTGTTCAACAAACACCTATCTAACTTGATGCTGCTGCGAGTGCTGAATCTCCAGGGCTGTCAGATGCTTGGCCGAGAGCCGGTTCCTATCGATCTTTACATGAGGGTTGGACTCAAGTCTTACCAAGACTAACCATAGGTCGATCCAGCAGCTAGGTTGTTACTACGTGAAATATGCTTGATGTTGTTTGGGTTTGCATATTTGTGTACAACTGCTGTATTCGGTCAGAGATGAGCACAGCACGTGCGATACCGCAGTGCCTTACGTGTAGGACATGCATGGACGCATCCGGGACTGAAAAGGGTATTTCCAAAGAATCATTCTCAACGCTGTGACTGAACTGTAAAATGGGCCAATATCACTTAGTTCTAATCACAGAAAAGCATGAGCTTGGGGCTGCCTCTGGTACCTTGTACCAGTAACTCGGCTTCAATATAAGGTGCCTTCAGACACTGGAAGCTCTCGGCCTCGTTTCGTTATAGGGTGCCTCAAAACACTAGTACCGTCATCGCCCGGATATAAGACAGTGTCGAATTGAAGACATGGGGTGTCGTTAAAACGGGTGTTTCTTATAGATGGGTGTTCCTGATGTTGGGCTGAGACGCCCTAGGATCTTTTGGTAGAGTTAAAGTTTGAGTAAACGATGTAGTAGCGGAAGCGTTTGAATAAAGTCCTTGAACCACCTTGCGCTAGTATGTGAGGGCAAAGTAAGTTGATTAGAACAAGCAAATACAAGGCTTTATATAAGAGTACAAGGAATACGAATAGATATAATTAAACTGTTTTGCTGTTGCGATTCGATACAGTGCGACTCGGGCAAATGCTCAATGTCGAGTCAGTTGTGTGTCCTTGCTGTCGCGCTGTATTTGTCAAGTCAAAGGTCGCTAACTTTTGACCTTCGCGTAACCTCCAGGCGGTTACCCTAACCTCCGAGGGTTGACTCGCGATGCTTCGATTTGGACTGCTTCGCTTGTGTCCAGAGTTTCGACACGACAGAGGCGCTTTAAGACTTATTGTTCCCAACACTCCCCTTCGCTTCTGGAGTGTCGCTAATGGTGACGTGGCCTTGTCCAGTCAGCAGCATGCAGTACTCGAACTTCTGTTTTCCGAGTTTCTTGGTCAAGTAATCGGCTGCCATCTCGGACGTGGGACAGTAGGATAATTCGAGTTTCCCTTTCTCGATCTCGTCTTTCACGAAGAAGTATCGCAGAGCGATATGCTTCATTCTGTTTGTGAATCCGCTTTTGTTGGCGATGCGAATTGCAGATTGGTTGTCGCAGAATAGGGTGAAGTTGGGTAACTCGGCTAACTTTGCTTCTTCCAGCAGCTCGCGAAGGTAGAGTCCTTCCTTGGTGGCTGAGCAGAGGGCGATATATTCTGCTTCAGCTGAAGAGAGAGCGATTAGTTCCTGCTTGCTCGACTGCCAGGAGATAGGTCCGATAGGCTCGAGACGATAGACGTAGCCAGTGCGAGAGCGCCTATTGTCGGAATCGCCGGCATGATCGGCATCGACGTAGCCGATTAGTTTCGTGGTCGTAGTTTCGTTTTTGTAGTAAGTCAGGCCGATCGTCGGAGTGCTCACGAAGTAGTGTAGTGCGCGATCGAGCTCCGCCAGGTGCTCTGCTTCGGGTTTCTTGAGGTAGGTAGCGAGTTGGCTTGCGGAGTAGGATAGATCCGGGCGGCAGGTGACGGCTGCGAAGAGGAGGCAGTCCAGTTTCCTCTGGTAGTCTCGTATTCCGGCAGCTTTGAGTGGAGCGGAATTTCCTTTGTTACTTCCTGCCGTGTAGCGGTATGGCGTGGCGATAGCGGTAGGTGTGAGCGAGAAGCGCTTGGCGATAGTGTCGGCTTATTTCTCGGCGCTTAAGTAGATAGCATTTTCTTCTTCGCGGATGTTGAGCCCGAGGTACTGGGTGACGGTAGAAGAAACCGTGAGCGTGAGGTCCTTCTGCAGCTCCCCTTCGAACCAGGTGGTGATGTCGTCGGTGGAGCCGATGTAGAGCAGGTCGTCGACGTAGACGATCAGTAGGATGTAATCGGCGTCTTTAGTGAATCGATACATTCCTTGGTCGTGCGGCAGTTGGCGGAATCCGATGCGAGTGAGTCGGGTGTGTAGGTGCTGTTGCCACAGCCGCGGGGCTTGTTTGATTCCGTAGAGCGATTTCAGTAGCTGGCAGACCTGGTGCTCGAGACTCATAGGAGTTACGTTGTTGTTGTTGCTGTTGTTTGACTGCACAGGTACTCCTTGCTGGTGCTGCTCGTAGGACATGAAGGAGAAGAATTTCTCCATCATGCTTGGATCGAAGCCTGCGGGCGTTTCCGTAGACCCAGCTGCTGGTCTCGTGGTAGTCCCTTCTTCCGTCTGTAGACCAGAGACAGGAGCTGGAGTAGGGGTAGTGCCTGGAGAACCGTTGGAGGAGCTCCTCTCCTTCCTAGTAGACATGTCTTCTTGATGTATTAAGTGTTGAAGAGAAAATATTAACTCTAGCCTGCTCTCATACCATGTTGGGCTGAGACGCCCTAGGATCTTTTGGTAGAGTCAAAGTTTGAGTAAACGATGTAGTAGCGGAAGCGTTTGAATAAAGTCCTTGAACCACCTTGCGCTAGTATGTGAGGGCAAAGTAAGTTGATTAAAACAAGCAAATACAAGGCTTTATATAAGAGTACAAGGAATACGAATAGATATAATTAAACTGTTTTGCTATTGCGATTCGATACAGTGCGACTCGGGCAACTGCTCAATGTCGAGTCAGTTGTGTGTCCTTGCTGTCGCGCTGTATTTGTCAAGTCAAAGGTCGCTGACTTTTGACCTTCGCGTAACCTCCAGGCGGTTACCCTAACCTCCGAGGGTTGACTCGCGATGCTTCGATTTGGACTGCTTCGCTTGTGTCCTGAGTTTCGACACGACAGAGGCGCTTTAAGACTTATTGTTCCCAACACCTGATTATAAGACAACTGTCGGTGTGTACGAGTTAGGCCAGTATAGGGATTAGGGGCAATCTTATGGCCAATATCACTTAGTTCTAATCACAGAAAAGCATGAGCTTGGGGCTGCCTCTGGTACCTTGTACCAGTAACTCGGCTTCAATATAAGGTGCCTTCAGACACTGGAAGCTCTCGGCCTCGTTTCGTTATAGGGTGCCTCAAAACACTATTAGCTCTCTTCTGTCTCAATGTCTGGCCGTGAGAGAGTGTAGTTGAGGGAGTTGAGTGTGAGCTGGGAGGGGCAGGGAGAGGAGTCGGGGAGAGAAGAAAACAAAAGAGAAGGTAGCGGAATGATAAAGAGAGCAACGTAATGATTAAATGGATTATGGCATGGGTGCGTGCTGGTGGTTGTTTCATCTCACCGCAGTTGTTTCATCTCATCAAGGTCGTTTCATCTCAACATGGTCGTTTCATCTCACCATGCTCATTTCAACTCATTGTGCTCGTTTCATCTCACCGTGGACATGTCATCATCCAGTGGCCCTTCATAGTTCGACACCGTGAAAATTGTGGGGGATGTGAAGAGTCATACAAGTCAATGAACACACCCTTCGTCACCACCCCTGCATGCACACAGATGGACGATGGGCCATGGGCAGTGAGAGACGGGAAATGGGAGATGGTGATTGTGCTGCAGCATGGGAAGCGTGGTACCAGGACCATGCATGCATGTATGCACAGACAAGTGGCATGCACAGACAAGTGGCATGCACAGACAAGTGGCATGCACAGACAAGTGGCATGCACAGACAAGTGGCATGCACAGACAAGTGGCATGCACAGACAAGTGGCATGCACAGACAAGTGGCATGCACAGACAAGTGGCATGCACAGACAAGTGGCATGCACAGACAAGTGGCATGCACAGACAAGTGGCATGCACAGACAAGTGGCATGCACAGACAAGTGGCATGCACAGACAAGTGGCATGCACAGACAAGCGGCATGCACAGACAAGCGACATGCACAGACAAGCGGCATGCACAGACAAGCGGCATGCACAGACAAGCGGCATGCACAGACAAGTGGCATGCACAGACAAGCGGCATGCACAGACAAGCGGCATGCACAGACAAGCAGCATGCCCCCCTCACCACGCCCCCCTCACCACGCCCCCTTCACCACGCCCCTCGCACCACACCCCCCTTCAGCTCAGGACAGGACCCAAACCGACACTACCTAACTCAGCAACACACACACCTTGATGCTGGTCAGCTGCCACTCACCTGCCGGCATGAAATGTGCACGCATGAGAGTGAGTGTGCGCACATGAGAGTGAGTGTGCGCGCATGAGAGTGAGTGTGCGCGCATGAGAGTGAGTGTGCGCGCATGAGAGTGAGTGCGCGCATGAGAGTGAACAGCTTGCGTGCATGCATGCACAAGAGTGACAAGCAAATTCACTCATGAACCAAGTCCATGAGCTGTGTGTGCATGACTGTACCTCAGTGAGTGTGGGCATGGCAGTGGATGCACCAAAGAACTGTCTGTTCACTTGCAATTGATGCTCGCAAGAGAGTCGGTTGCCTGGCAGTTGATGGTTCGTGGGCAGGCTGCTGCATCGATGGACTTTTGAGTCGACTCAAAAGTCAACTCTGGCAGTTGATGGTTCGCGGGCAGGCTGCTGCACCGATGGCACCTGGAAGCTGCAACAGGCAACATGGCAAGCGAAGGTGGAAGGAAAGGTGTTGGAAGGGGTGAGAGAAGGGGACGATTGGTGATGTGAGGTGAGCGGTACTCTTGAGTGGTAGCCTAGCTCACAGCCACTGCATGGCCAGCAGCAGCGCCATGCCCAGGCCTACTCCGCCTCATCATTCTCACAGCACAGTGAGATTGATGAGAACCTAACTGAGCCAACTGACCGAGACTGCACAGTCACGGTCGACAGCAGCAGCGCCATGCCGGACCCTCTCCCCAGGCCCTAACGTGAGCGAACTGACAGAGCATGCACAGCAACGGTCGACATGACTCATGAAGCGATTTTTTAGTCGACTCAAAAACCCTCTCCCCAGATCCTAACGTGAGTGAACTGACAGAGCAGAGCATGCACAGTCACGGTCGACATGACTCATGAAGCGCCGCCAAAATCCCTTTAATGATTGCAGTATTAACTACCAGAGTGGGGCGAAAACCAGGCACATAACTGGCAGCGGGTGACTGACGGCTTTGCTGTGAGGCCAACGACCATGCCTCAACGGCAGCAGCAGCTCCGCTCCCCGCGCGAGGGTTTACTGCCGCGTGTCACATGGCCCGCCAGGGATCGGTAGTCCTTGTGAGCGATTCCGCCAATCACTGCGCTGATGAAGGCTTTGTTGCCGAAACGCGTACGCACGCACATCCGCCCTTAAACAACACATGGCCCGCCAGGGATCGGTAGTCCTTGTCAGCGATTCTTGAGAATGACAATGACAAGGCCGCCATGGCCTTGGTAGTTCAAAATCTGTGTGTCACATCGCTTGCCAGGGATGAGTAGTATGGCGCAGCTGAACTTGGGAAGGCTGGCTGGGGCGACTGGGGATGTGGGAAGTGGTTAGGTCAGTTAGGGTGGCTAGGATTCAACAGACAAGCTGTGGCATGGCTGTGGCTCGGGGGTTGGGCCGATTACGGAGGCTGGAGCGGCGAGTGGGAGGTGCTTTCGATAGATTAGCAGGTGGGAGATGGTTAGGTCGGGTAGGATGGTTGGGGGCTTGGCATGGCGGAGGTTTGAGCGGTTCGGGTGTCAGATCAGATCAGACCAGTTAGGGAGGCTGGGACGGCTGCGGAAATGGGAGATGCGGACGATATGAGACGCGGAGGTATGGGGTGACACTAAGAGCGAGAGAGAGAGAGCGCAGGGAGGGTCAGTGCAGGGGAGGGGGACGCAAGAGGAGGGGGGGTGGGAGCCTGGGGGTAGGGGATATGCTGCGACATGCACGGCAAGCATGGTGGCAATCTCGGGTCGCAGGTAACAGCAAGCTGACAAGCTCGCGTGGCGGAGATATGCGCGTGGCGGAGCTGCGGATGGCGGAGCTGCACGCGTGTCGGAGCGCGGATCTCGCTGTTGTCCCTCTGCCGCCATCGCCGAGCAAAGAAACGAGACTGCACGCAATGCGAGTCGCATGACTGCGAGTCGCAGCGAGGAGCAAGGCAGCGGCACGACATGGGAGGGTGGATGTCCTCGGGGCGTGCGTGACTTATCTGTTTGTAAATCACACATTTGACTCAAAACTCGACTTATCACACGTGGATGTCCTCGGGGTGTGCGCTTCGATGCGACGAGAGAGCTTTTTTGGAGAATTTTCAAAGACGAGAGACATTGGAGATCATTTGAGGCTTACTGCGCATGCGCTCTAAACCATCATCCCCCCTCTTTCCTCTCCCTTCTCTGCCACGTACTGTTGAAGCATGACGCGACGGGGCGCGCAGCAGCGGCATGGGTGGAGGAGGAATGGAAAGTTTCATGTCAGCACAATAACCCGACTGTTGAAGCATGACGCGACGGGGCACGCGGCAGCGGAGTCGCTGCGCGGCGTCGAAATGGAATTTCGCTCTCTCGGTCGGTCGGAAGTCCTCGGCGTCCTCGCCTTGTTTCTGAGCCCCCCTGCCCTGCCGCCGAGCGACTTCGACATTTTGCCACGTCAGCTTGGTAGAGCAAGGCAAGTCGCGGATCGCGTCACCGTAAGTAACGCCCTTAGGGTGTGCTCACCATCAGCAGATTGTCGCAGTCACTACGAGACTGAGGTAGCTGATTAGAGATTCTTTCTCGATTGTGGAAGGACTAAAATGACTGGTCCAAATGTGAAATTGATAACCAGATTCGGAAATCGATGCTTGCGCTACTCACAGAGACGAATACTCCTCATATCGGATCAGATTGAAAACGGGATTCCAGTTTCTTCCAATTTCTTGAAGCGGGGTGAAGAAAGCTACAGTGGTCAACATGTTTTTGCGAGACGTTGACTGAAAATTCGTGAGTTTGACTCACCAGCGGCCTCTGATTGTTCATTGCTCCATTCCTTACAGTTTGAGTCATCGCGCCGTGCAAAAACATTGCCTTGTGTTGGCGACGCGACGAGGGTACAAGAATGCATGCGGCATTCAGCAACTCATTTATTCAGTCTTCCTCATTTTGATTCACTTCACTTCAGCCTAAAGTTAGGACAAAGCTTTCCGACTCTTACTGAAACTGCTTCCGGTCTTCACTTCCAAGCTCCTGGGCAGCTAGATTTCTCCTGAACAGCTGGGTTTCCTTCTCCGTTGGAATATTTGCTGCATCGTAGGCATCGCGCAGAATGGCATTTTCGTCGATCCAGCGTCGTCGCCGTGACCTGAGCACGGCTCCTCTCCTCATCTCGCTCGTCCTGCTCTCATCTCTCCACGCGGCGATGGCCTTCCGCTTCTCCGCGGGGCTCCGCGCAGATAAGCTGCGCGGGATGATGCGCGGATGGGCGCAAGGAGGCTCGACCGGCCAGCAGCAACAACAAAGTGGTGGAACGAGCGGAGGAGGAATGAGCGGAGGCGGAACGGGCGGCGGAAGAATGGGCGGCGGCGGCATGGGCGGCGGCGGAATGGGCGGCGGCGGAATGGGCGGCGGCGGAATTGGCGGAGGCGGAATGGGCGGCGGAGGAATGGGCGGCGGCGGTATGGGCGGTGGCGGAATGGGCGGAGGCGGCATGGGTGGCGGTGGAATGGGAGGTGGCGGAATGGGCGGCGGCGGAATGGGCGGAGGAATGGCCGGACCTGGTTCCTCTGCTCCCGGATCGCAATCAGCCATGGGTCCTGGGGGGAACATGGGTGGCGGCGGAATGGGCGGCCGCGGCGGCATGGGTGGCGGCGGAACGGGTGGCGGCAGAATGGGCGGCGACGGCATGGGCGGCGGCGGAATGGGCGGAGGCGGAATGGGCGGCGGCACCATGGGTGGCGGCGGAATGGGCGGCGGAGGAATGGGCGGCGGCGGTATGGGCGGAGGCGGCATGGGCGGCGGTGGAATGGGCGGTAGCGGCATGGGAGGAGGCATGGGCGGACCTGGTTCCTCTGCTCCCGGATCGCAATCAGCCATGGGTCCTGGGGGAGGCATGGGCGGCGGAGGCATGGGCGGGTCAGGGTGGTTTGCTCCAGGGTCGCAGGCAGCACCCGGCCAGGGTGGACCTGGGATGGGCGGAGGGATGGGCGGAGGGATGGGCGGAGGGATGGGGGGAGGGATGGGCGGAGGGATGGGCGGAGGGATGGGCGGAGGGATGGGCGGAGGGATGGGGGGAGGGATGGGCGGAGGGATGGGGGGAGGGATGGGCGGAGGGATGGGCGGAGGGATGGGGGGAGGGATGGGCTGAGGGATGGGGGGAGGGGGGATGGGCGGAGGGATGGGCGGAGGGATGGGCGGAGGGATGGGCGGAGGGATGGGAGGAGGAATGGGCTGAGGGATGGGAGGGCCTGGAGGCAACATGGGAGGCGGTATGGGCGGATCAGGCTCGTATTCTCCTTGGTGCGAGGCATGCATGGTTCATGGAACGGGCACAGGCATGGGGTATTCAAGGTCCAAAGAAGAAGTTCAATTCAGTTATGGTACTGGTACCGGTACTAGGTGGCTTTACCATATGGGGAAGCGCAAGAGATTTGCAAGTGGGGCAGGGGTTGCAATGGCATCGATGCAAGAGCCTAGGGGTTCCATGCTTGCTGTCATTGCCGGAGCTTGGATGCAGCAGCACATGCACTGATGCATGGGGGCTATCAGTGTAGTGCTGCTTCGTCCAAGCTTGTAGCAGCCAGACAGTGTGGTGTGGACCGTAGGATGCATTAATACCGGTATCATTTGCGGGTTCTTTGTGTCTACTTGTGAAGGGAATGTGTGTGCATTTTTCTGATTTGTGGCAATTTTGTGAAGGTTGAAACACGACTTGTGTGCAAGAGCAAATCACGCATACCATGTGGAGTGTAAGCATGTGTGGTTGTTGAGTTTCAGTTAGCCATGGCAGCTGTGCAGTCAAGAGAATAATATTACTTAGCGCCTCTTGAAAGCAACCGTCGGAGAATAATCATATTTGGCATCCACATGCGTGCGCTGTGCAGGAAAGGCATACAGGAAACACAGCATGGTATATTGACTAATGGATACACATAGAGACTGTACAGCAGTGCGGAAAGCCAAGTTGGTGAACATTCAGTCCGTAACGAGACCAGCAAGAACATGCCCATGTCTTTTATGTGCCGGGATCTGCTGCTGGTCCCTACTAGTTCTCTGCCTCGTTAAAAGGCACCTTAGGACACTAGTAGCTTTCCTCTGCTTCGATGTCTGGCCGGGAGAGAGTGTAGTTGAGGGCGTTGAGTGTGAGCTGGGAGGGGGTGGGGAGAGGAGGGAGGGAGCGAGAGATTGAGAAGGGACGAAAGAGAACCGAATGGAAAATGAGAGCAAATGGGTTAGTTATAACAGAGAGTTAGTTATAACAACTCTCAGAAGTATTAAGAAAGGTGGATGACATGGGCTGTCAGCCAGGATGACAGAGAAAGGAAGGAGGGGGACACCGATTAGAGGAGAAAAGAGAGACGATTGAAGGAGGAGACTTGGAAACTGAGGGATTGCGCTTGAGAGCCCTAAGAGTCAGGCAGGAGAAAGGAGAAAGAGGAGGAGGTGTGAAGGGGGAGGAGGTACATGCATGATGGAGCATGCAGAGACAAGAGTAGGGAGTGCATCATCTAAGCAGCAGGTGGGTGCTTCATTTGACGTCTCGTGGCCTGAGTGGAGTGTAAGGAACAACGTATACCTCCAAGTCATACCCACAGCTTTGATAAACGAAGATGATGCTGGAGCGCACAATGGCCCGATGGTGGTTGTTTCATCTCAGCATGTTCCTATTAACTCACCATGCTCGTTACATCTCACTGCGCTAGCTTCATCTTTCTGTGCTTGATTTCATCTCACCGTGCTCGTTTCATCTCAGCATGCTCGTTTCATCCCACCGTGCTCCTCTAATTTCACCATTCTTGCTTCACCTCACCAAGCTCGATTCATGTCATCATGCTCGTTTCATCTCACCGTGCTCGTTTCATCTCACCATAGTCATCTCATCATCCAGTGGCCCCCCATGGTACGACACCGTGAACACATCCTTCGCCACCACGCCCTGACCGCACAGACATGGAGGATGGGAAACGATAAATGTTGTGTGAAATGTGAAATACTGTCAACTCATCCTTCGCCACCACTCCCTGCATGTGCATAGAAGGGAGATACATACAACATGGGTGGTGGTCATTACAGTGCAGTGTGGGAAGCGTGGCAGAGGGACCACATCCGTCATCAGAACATGTGCTGGGGCACGGGCATGAGTGATCAGGTGCATGCATGCATATACTGAAAAGAGGCATACACGGCACGGCACGGATGCACCGTCATTCTGCTGCAGGGTTTTTCTGAGAGTCCTAAAAAAAACCCTGCAGCACCCTGGGGCACGGGCATGAGTGCACGGGTGCACGCATGCATATACTGAAAAGAGGCATGCAAGGCACGGCACGGATGCACCGTCATTCACAGCAGCACTAATAGAAAGCGAATCCTTCGCCATCACATGCTGCTGGGGGAGGGGTGTGCAGGCCCCTCATCCTCCTCCCCCCCCCCCCCCCCCCCCCCACGATGCCCCATTCACCTCAGCACCCGTCTAAACCTACGTCACACCCACCTCGGTGTCGATCTCTGCTGATGTCACACCCACCTCGGTGTCGATCTCTGCTGATGTCACACCCACCTCGGTGTCGATCTCTGCTGATGTCACGCTGACGGACATCCCTGTGAGCACATCCACGATCTCCATCAGCAGCCCCGGCCGGTCCGCCGCCTCCACCCTCAACTCGCTGCCCGTGTTGTCCGGGAGGGCTGTGATCGCCATGCGTGTTGGCACACTCGACTGTGGGGGTTGCGATGGGATGGCAGCACACGTGAAGGGGGTTAATGTAAGTATTCACTGCCGGTCTGCCACCCCCACCCTCAGCTCACTCCGGCTGCTGTCCGAGAGGGGCGTGAGCGTCATGTGCGTTGGCACGCTCGCCTGTGAGGGATGGGAGCACACGTGAGGGGAGAATATGCATGCATCAATCACTGGTCTGCTGGCTGCCTCCACGCTCAGCTTGCTGCCCTGTCAGGGGCACGAGTGGCGTGTGCGTTGGCACGCTCGCCTGTGAGGGATGTGAGCGGGAATAACCGAGACGATGTGCGAGCACTCAGAAGCCCGAAGAAGCCTGATAGCAGGGTGGCAGCGTGGGGAAGCACGGCCGGGCGAAGGCTGAAGGAGAACAGGGAGAAGGGAGCAGCAGTCAACGTGGAGGAGAAAACTGGGTCAGGTAAGTGAGCAGGCACCTGTGGTGCAGCATTGCACGTGCTTGGTTTTTGAGTCGACTCAAAAATCGACTTATCACGCACGTGCTTGGAGGTTCCATCCAGAAGCACGTGTTGCTGCGAGAGCTCACAAACCCACACGATGTCGCTGGTGCAGTCGCTAATAGAGATTTGACACGTGTACAATGCATGTGGGGTGAGTACACCTGTATGATGCATGTGGGGTGAGTACCCCTGTATGATGCATGTGGGGTGAGTACACCTGTATGATGCATGTGGGGTGAGTACCCCTGTAGAATGCATGTGGGGTGAGTACACCTGTCCTGTACAATGCATGTGGGGTGAGTACACCTGTCCTGTACAATGCATGTGGGGTGAGTACACCTGTCCTGTACAATGCATGTGGGTGAGTGAACAAGTACGGTGGGCCCACACCAGTGCTCCACCCCCCACACCAGTGCTCCACCCAAGCCTCTCGACCCTCGCTGCAATCCCAACCTCCTAACGTTCCCCACCCTCTCCCCGAACCCTCAACCAGTGCTCCACGCACCACGCACCCCAGCCCCTGCCACTCTCCCCTCTCTCACGTTGCATGGTGGCGAGTCGCATGTGAGGCCCATGGCCAGCTGCGTGCCTGACTCCTGCAGGTGAGGGAGGGAAGGGGGAAGGGGGAAGGGGTAAGGCGGAAGGGGGAAGGGGTAAGGCGGAAGGGGGAAGGGGGAAGGGGTAAGGCGGAAGGGGGAAGGGGGAAGGGGTAAGGCGGAAGGGGGAAGTGGGAAGGGGTAAGGCGGAAGGGGGAAGGGGGAAGGGGAAGGAGAGGAGAGGGGTGCAGGATGGTGGGGTTTGATGATGCAAGGAGGTGAATCGCATGTGAGGGCCACGGCTAGCTGAACGCTGTATTCCCGAGTGAGGAGGGGTTGGGAGAGCAGGGTAGAGCAGGAGGGAGTATACTACACAACACGGGGTGGCAGGCGACGCATGTAAGCAGCAGCAATCACGGGTACTAAAAACAGCAGCAATACAAGTTACTCAACGCACCTCAGCAGTTATTCAGTGATAGCCGTGAACCAAGGCGTGGGCTTCTTAGTCGATCCTGCAACATAGAAGGCATACGTTCTACGTTCCTAGTGTAACTATGTACCATATAATCCTTCCAAACAGTAACAGGTTGAGCACACAGACTCCCCTCATGGCGCGACTATTATTCGTTGTATCGTTCGCCGTCCTACTGGCGGCTAGCTGAACGCTGTATTCCCGAGTGAGGAGGGGTTGGGGGAGCAGGGTAGAGCAGGAGGGAGTATACTACACAACACGGGGTGGCAGGCGACGCATGTAAGCAGCAGCAATCACGGGTGGCATGCAATGCACATAGGAGCACTCACAGGGTGTGAGTAGCTCTCATGGCATGGTGAGTAGCTCCCACAGGGAGGCATGCAAACCACACAGTGCGTCAGAAGTGCAGTGAGCAGCACTCACGGGGTGGTACTTGAGGAGTAGCACTCACGGGGTGGTACTTGAGGAGTAGCACTCACGGGGTGGCGAGCAGCACTCACGGGGTGGCGAGCAGCACTCACGGGGTGGTACTTGAGGAGGTTGGCGATGATGGTGCCTCGAATGGCCTCTATCATCTCCGCACTCTCCACCTTGCCTCCCCTGTGAATGGTGCGTGGTGCGTGGGGTGGCAGAGCAAAGGATGGGATGCGATGGGATGGGATGGGATGGGATGGGATGGGAAGGGTAGGGCAGAGGATGAGATTTTCTATTCGAAGTCAAATCGTGTCGCACACCCATGGAGGGTACGTGGGGTGGCATGGCAGGGTAGAGGATGGGGGATGGTTCAATAAGTGTGACATATGACATGTGCATGTTGGCATTCTCTCTTTTCGCCGCTGATTTTCTTTTGCAGGATGAGGCAAGGGAGGGAGGGGGGGCCTCTTGGAGAATCGCAGGGCAGGGATCGAGCAGAGAGGGAGGGATTTGAGACATCTCAAAAGAGCGTTACTTAATGCGGCAACATCTGCTGTGCACCTCCCCCTTCCAAGCCTCTCCTCACAGTCCTGGATGATGGTGACATCACTGCATGCATCACTGCATGCAACACTGCTTGCAACACTGCTTGCTATCATCACCCGCCCATCTATTCACCACCATCCCTCGTCCTTTCCTTCCCAGACCTTCCGCCACACTCCCCTCTTTGGCCATCCTCCTCCCAACCCCCTCCTCACTCACTCTTCCGTCCTTCCCCACCCCCCTCTCCCTTCCCTCCCCCCCAAACGGCACCCACTCCTGTGTGATGGTGAAGGTGTTGCGAGCAACGGTGCCTGCGGTGGTCACGCGTCCCTTCACCACGTTCAGCCCCAGGCTGCGCAGCGCCGCCATCTGGTAGGGCAATGAGGGAGTGGGGAGGGGAGGCAGGGCAGGGAGAGTGGTGAGCAGAGAGAGGTGAGGCGAGCTCTGAGCGGACTTGGGAGTCACGCGTTCCTTCACCACGTTCAGCCCCAGACTGCGCAGCACCGCCATCTACCAGCAAGGGGGGTGGTGAGAACAGGGTGGGGATGCGAGGAGGAGAGGGGTTGGGAAGCCAAGGCAGGAAGGGCAGTGAGCTTTCAGGTGCTGGCAGTGGTCACGTGCCCCTTCACCACGATCAGCACCAGACTGTGAAAAGCTGCCATCTGGTAGCGAGGGGGGTGGGAGTAGTGTGCAGTGGTCGCTTCCGAGTGGTTGTCTATCACCACCACCGGCACCCTCTTCCTCTCCACCACACCCCACCCCACCACACCACACCGCATTCCTCACTCCCCAACAGCAGCACTCACCGTGTCCATGAGAGCCCCCAGCCGGTCACCAAACTCAAGCTGCACCACCGTGGCATTGGCCTCCGAGTGGTTGTCTATCACCACCACCGGCACCGGCACCTCCTCTGTCTCTGCCTCCGCTGTGGCTGCTGCTGCTGCCACTTGTGCGCGGCCGGCCTGCTGGGATAAGAAGCGGGAAGAGGGCACAGCGGTGGAGCGAATAGGGAGACAGAATGGAAGATCCGTTAATAGTCAACATGCTGGAGGCCCCTTTTGAGCCGATTCAGAAGGTGCCTCCGAGTGGTTGTCGATCATCACCACTGGCACCGGCACCTCCTCTGTCTCAGCCTGCACTGTGGCTGCTGCTGCTGACACCTGGGTGTGGCTGGCCTGGAGGGGTAAGAAGCAGGGAGATGGAAGAGCAATGGGGCGAATAAGGAGGAAGGAGGAATCGGAGTTCCGTTTATATATATATTTTTTAAGTTGGAATGGACACGAGTGGTTGTCTATCACCAACACTGGCAGCCTCTCCCTTCCACCTCCGCCGTGGTTGCTGCTGCTGCTGCTGACACAGGTGCACGGCTGGGATGGTGGCAGCGGAAGCGGGGATATGGCAGAGAGTTGCGACTTTCGGAGTGGAAAGATAGAAGTGGGACATTCACCAAAGTTGCGATCTACTTACCTTGTTGTTTATCACCACAACCGGTACCAGCCCCGTCTTGTCATCAGTAGCTCGCGCCTGCTGCTGATGCTTTTGTCAGTCATGCCATGCTGTCACGCCATCCTCATCATCCCATCTCCTAACCAGCACCCCCCATGTCACCCCATCTCGTCATCAGCAGCCCGTCCGCTGCTGATGCCTTTGTCATGCCCTGCTGTTGTGACATGCGATCATGTCACGTAGTCACACCATGCTCGCCATTCTGACACGTCTGCACGCTGCCATGCCATTCATCAAGCTGCCATCACGCCCAGACCACAGGCTCCATGCCATGTCATCTCATGCCATGGAACTCACTCCAGCACTCACCCTCCACAGTGAACCTGGAGAAGCAGACACAAGGGCGGACAGGGAAGGCGGCGATGGGAGGAAAGCGCCCGCAGTAGGAGGGACGGCGCTGCGGGGGGGGGGGGGGGGGAGGAGCGAGAAGGGAGAATTGGGGAGTACGCGGGATAATGTGGATGCGGTATTATCATTGGAGCGGCATGGACAGAATGGCATGAATACTGAGCAAGGTACTTCTAGCCTGGAACATCTTCAGCCTGGAACACCTTTGGCTGAAAGAATGAACAACAGGCTTCCTTCATTCAAATTCTGCCGAAGATGTTCCCTCCGCCACCTGACGCATACGTCATCATCGGCAGGAAGAGTTTATTCTATCGACCTTGAACACGCAGGGTCATAGTCACGCAAATCAAAACCGCTTCACGCAGTAAGCTGAGGTGCGTGGAGAGTAAGAGATACAAAAAAGGCATGTGGAACAAGAGAAGTACATAAAACGAAGAAAAAAATCAGCCGTACTGTACCCGCCTTACACTGCGTGCGGTGTTCTTTCTTGAGAAATTCGTATAGCTTGTATCGATCTGGACCAAAATGGAAACAGCGTGTAAAGAGCCTGCTGTTTTTTCTCAAAAGCACGAAGAGCTGCGTCAGACTGAGGTGAACACTCTGCTGTTGCATACCTTCTTTGCCCGCGCTGGCTGTTGCGCTGCAGACGACCGGTGTCCAGCGTAAAAGAGATGGGACCGTTGCATGCGGTGGCACGCACAACAGGATTAATCGTCGCCATGTTGGACATGCCGGAAACCGAAAAGACGGTAGAAACGGCGGAGACGGCCGACACTCCAGCCATTTCGGGATTAGGTGTGTGGACAAGATGTCAAACAGCGCGACGGAGTTGCTGGCAACAAGTGATGCGCCAAAGTTTGCAGATTCCTGCCAGCGCTAGCCGCGATGAGCACTGTCGTCGGCGGGTAACAAATTCCAGTCAAGTACGGAGCGCACTAGACGGCTCGGTCAGGGACAAGATGACCACCAACAGTTTTGAAGCTATGCTTTCATGCAAGCTATGGTTTGCACCAATTTAGTAGCCGTGAAAACGGATATATGTGAGGGAACATAGGCTGGTGACACGACATTGGAAATTGGAAACTCTGACCTCTCTGCTGCTTCCACTGTTGCTGCTGCTGCTGCACCGACCTGCGCTGTAGCATTTCGGGGATCTCGAGGTGGAGAAACAGTTCCTTGCGCTTGGTGCTTGATTTGTGTCGCAAATCAAGAATCAGAAAAGAGCAGGTGACTAATGAAGGAACTCGGCGGTCTCACCACATTGACGAATGGCGGGAGCGTCCAGATGCTTTGGAGATTCCTCCACGCTGGCATTGCTGCTCGCATTGTCAGCTACGCCACATGGCGGCACTTTCTGGTGGAGAGCATGTTGACCTGGGTCCCAAGACAAATCTCTTACGTGGCACTACTTGACGCCTAAACTCGATAAAATCTTTTCATTAAATTACACTGGACCTTTCTAACGCTAAATTCTCCTAAGTCTAAAAAATGCTTATTGAACTAACTTCCCATACGATACAATGCCCTTAACTTCGTTACCACCCCCTCTACCTGCACAGCTTGTGCTGCGCCATAACACACTGCAACAGTTCTAAACTCCAAAAAACTCCTTGTGCAGCAGCTGCACCAGCTCTGTGGCTTCATCATCATCCACCACCAATGCAATGTTCACCTGCAGACAAAAAAATGAAACAGCCAGCCAAAAGTCAAGAATGACTCGGTGAAATAAAACTTGTCCAGAACTCTGCGGAAACCTCACACCCCAGAAACCCCTCTCCCCAAGCTCACCTTGGAAGCTCCCTGCGAGATCATTTGCACGTTGGTCCCGTTTCGTCTGAACACGCCGAACACCTTCTCCAGAATCACCGACGACCGCGACACGTTCCCAATCAGACTAATAATCGACCGCCGCTGCAATAACTTCACCACCGCCACCTGCTCGAGCTCCTCCACCATCTTATCCAGCTCCTGCTGAATCAGCTCTCGAGACCACAGCTTCGCCGGGTCAAGCGTCAGCGACAAGCTCACCTCACTCGTTGCCACCACATCCACCGAAATCCCCTGCGCCTCGAAAATCGCAAAAACTTTCGCGAGGAACCCAAACTGCCCGAGCATCCTCAGGCTGACCAGATCCAGCAGGGTAACCCCACGCTTCACCACAATACTGGTCAGCAGCGCCGACGACAGGTCCCTCTCTTGAGTAATCAAAGTCCCCGGGGCACTGCGATTATACGAGTTCTTCACCCGCACAGGGATATTCCCCTCCCGCGCCGGCCGCATGCTCTGCGGATGCAGCACCTGCGCTCCGAAGTACGCCAGCTCGGAAGCTTCCTCGAAGGTGAGGAAGGGCACGGGCACGGCGCCGCGGTGCAGGTTGGGGTCGCAGGTGAGCACGCCGTCCACGTCCTTCCACACCTGCACCTCCTGCAGCCCCAGCGCTCGCCCTATGATGGTCGCCGTCAGGTCGCTGCCTCCGCGGCCCAGTGTGGTCGTCGCTCCCGTCTTCTTGCCCTGAGGGAGGGAACAGGGGCGAGGGGCGAGGGGCGAGGGGAGATGGTTGAGAGGAGGAACGACATATTGTTGATCCTAGTGAAGCTGATCACATGAACCCAACCTCAGTGCAACCAAGCAGAGAGGCGCTCTTGCGTAGGCACTGCTTATCCATCTGGGTTTGCCAGCCACGTTCTTGCAACTAAGTGGTTATAGACGGTCCACTACACACCCAATGCTTGCACGTGCATGCCCACGCACACATTCAGTAATTCGATACTGGACGTCCCACCCTCTTTCTACTCCACTCACCCGACCCAGAAAGCCTGTGACCACCGGAATGAACGCCCTGCTGCTGCTCTCGTCCGCACTGCCAGCAGCACTTTCCCGGTGAGCATGGTAGGCGGAGAGGAGGGAGTCCGCCACGGCGGGGTAGGTCTCGTCCAGCACGTCCGCGTTGGTGAACTCGTCCGTTGTGATCACGCCCATGTGGAATGCGTCGAACTGGGGCATGGGGTGCAGGGACGGGGGGTTGTTGGGGGAGGGATGAGGGGAGTGGAGGGAGGGTGGATAAGACAGCACAGGCGGGGTAGGTCTCGTCCAGCACGTCCGCGTTGGTGAACTCGTCCGTGGTTATCACGCCCATCTGAAACGCGTCGAACTGGAGAGTGCGGAAGGGGGTGGCAAGGGGTGGTGGTGTGTTTGAAGCTAGTACGGGAGGGCATAGGGGGCGAGAGAGAGCAGTGGGACAAGCCTCGTCCGCACGTGCGTGGTGATGACGCCCATATGAAATGCGTCGAAGGGGGGAATGGGGGGGAGAAAGGGGGGAGAAGGTGGGAGGGAGGGGGAGAGGGGAGTGGAGGGATGGTGGATTTTTGACGGCACAGGCGGGGTCAATAACAGCGGGGCACGTCTGCGTTGATGAACTCGCCCGTGCTGATCACTCATTTGACACGCGTCAATCTGGTGTGGGGGGAAAAGGGGAGTAAAAGGGACGGGGGTGGGTGGAGGGATGGGGGCGAGGGAGGGAGAAAGGGAAGGCACATGGGGAGGCGTCAAACGAAGGAGGGAGTGAGTGAGGGAGGGAGGGAGGGAGGGAGGGAGGGAGGGAGGGAGGGAGGGAGGGAGGGAGGGAGGGAGGGAGGGAGGGAGAGGGAGGGAGGGAGGGAGGGAGGGAGGGATGGAGGGAGGGAGGGAGGGAGGGAGGGAGGGATGGAGGGAGGGAGGAAGGGAGGGAGGGAGGGAGGGAGGGAGGGAGGGAGGGAGGGAGGGAGGGAGGGAGGGAGGGAGGGAGGGAGGGAGGGAGGGAGGGAGGGAGGGAGGGAGGGAGGGAGGGAGGGAGGGAGGGAGGGAGGGTGGGATGGAGGGAGGGAGGGAGGGAGGGAGGGAGGGCTTGGTCCGCACCATACCTTCTTGAACAACACCGTACCTGCTTGGACGGCACCGTACCTGCTTGGACGGCACCGTACCTGCTTGGACGGCACACCCAAGGATTTGAGGTAGGCGGCGAAGATGCGCGTGGAGCAGCGCTCGCCGAACGACACGAGGTAATCCGAGGAGCGCGGAGTCAGCTCGCGCATGAGCGCTATCCCCGTTACTAGCTGCTGCAGCTCGTGCATCAGTTCTGGTCAGAGGGGCAAGGGAGAGGATTGAAGCAAGGGGAAGAGGTGAGTGAGGAACCAGATTAGATTTGGAAATCAAGAGCAGACGAGAGGAGCTGAGTGGACGGTTGACATAAGCAGCGCAAGAGGATTCAGAAAGCAGCTTGCGCACAACACAGAGCGCAGCGGAAGAGTTCAACACAGTCCGAAGGGTTTTACAGGGTTTAACCCTCAAGGGTCACTGCGCTGCACTCGCCCATGAATTCAGGGGCTAGCTCGCACGCGCACATGAAAAGAATCGCTTGGGCACCCAAATCTCCCTCATAACTCACCCAATCGCCTCACCCACACCGCTCACCATGCACCTCAGCGCAATCGACGCCGAGCTCCTCCATGGTGGACACGTGGAGCTCTCTAATTACTCGCAGCTCGTCGATCGCCGCGCACTTGGCGGACCCGCACGTCAGCGCCCTCTCGCCCACCTGCCAGTAGGATGCAATGTGGATAGCGAGAATTGTGAATTCGCCGTCGCTGTCAGCTAGACTCAGTGGAGAAGAAACAAGGTATGACGAGTCGAAAGAGAAAGGTACGTTTGTTGTTATGTCGGTCCTTGGAGGAACGATGATCGACGAAGTGACTGGCCTGCAAACGTACAATTCTCCTAGATCGGGCACAGGGGCAACAATACAAAGACCGGCTACGAAGACCACTCCGTTAGACGGCCGTCAGTCTCCTTATGCCGGAAACCGGCTCTCAAAAGTCCGACTAGACGTCCTCGTAGCACGTTTTCGGATTCTGAAATCGCATGAAGCGGCCAGCATTCGCGCTATTGGCCGAGACACGGTCAGCAGAGCATGCCGCACCTTGATCAGGTTGTTTGTCGTTTTCCCCATGGCGGACATGACGATGATCGGATTCTCCTCTGGGAATGACAGTATCAGATCTGCCACCTCCCTCATGCGCGCCGCGTTCGCCACCGACGAGCCGCCGAATTTCATAACTACAGTGTACGGCACTTCTGGCGGCAGCGCATCTGGCATCTCGGCGAGCGGCGCGTCGAGTGATTGCAGCGCCGACGCGGCTCGGACGGATGACAACGTAGCGGCGTCTGATTGGTCCTGATCGAGGCGTCGCGAGGAAAGAGCGGGAATGGGGGACTGTGCCCGAGCGGCGGCGTTCTTCAGGGATAACGATTGGCTGGATTTGGCAGGAACCGGCTGGGAGATGCTAGGCAGGCCGTGAGATCTGGACCGTACGTTCCGATCTAGGCACTCTGCTCGTACTCTCGGAGCGCAAGTGGCAATATTGATACCAGGAGCCATGGCGAACGTGGGAATTCGCGCAAAAGTGTTGTTGATACCTCCAAGGCTTTTGTTTCGCACGGAGTGACAGTTATTGACTGAGCACGGGATGTGATCGCGACTCGACCAGCTGCTACTACAAACAGACTGATTGGGACGAGAAACGGCGACTTGCGCGCTGGCGGCTAGAATAGAACTAATCTGGTACCTACTCGTTACTACCTGAACACTGGCTGTCGGCTGATACAAATAAGCCATCCTTTACTTTCCGAAAGTCTATGAAGGCCTGACCAGCAAACGCCACGACGAGCACCACGAGCACACTCAAGCCAGCGTAACTTCCTCGCAATGCCGCAACTAGCTTCCCGCGCGGTCAGTTCCACCTGCGCACAGCCACAGACAATGGCGCGTTGGAAAGGGGCCGGTTTTAGGCCCCAACCTACTCGAGCAGGCTTCGTTGTGTTGGAGGCGCTGTGCCGTGTTGGACCCTGGAAGCAGGGTTTATGGAGCTCACCTACCCGCAAATGCATAGATCTGCGCTGACTTGGACTTGAAAAGGAAACGCCTGGACGAATGTGACTGCTCCAATCTTCGCTGTGCTGTGGTGCGTGTGAAGTGAAGCGAACAAGCCTGTTCGGTGACCGTTTGAACAGTGCTCGAGGAGGGGCTACGGGGTTGATGGATTGGCGGGAAAACGGCGAAAAGTGGAAGCGCGTTGTCTGTGAGATGGGAATCTGCGCCGCCCTGGGAGGAAGGAGATCGGACCAAACCTGGGGCGTGTCCTGGTAAGCGCAAAGACGGTTCGGTTCGTCTTGCGTTTACAATTTCCAGCTGTTGTGCTTGGAATATAATTTCACTGGTTGAACAAAGCTGCAGATCGAAGGATACACGAAAACAAAGTGGGAATTTGAGCCTCACTTACTGAAATATCGACGCAGCTCGAAATTGGAAATGGTACCTCGGGAATTCATCCCGTGACTGACAGTACGCAGGCCAGTCTGGTTTCGCAAAAGCACAACGGGGCAGTGGCGGATGTTGGGGTAACCGCACAATGAGACGTCAACAGTAGCACCAAACCTGGGGGCTCCGCACGGTGAACAGGTTGGGTGGTGGTGGAACCGGCCAAGATGCTGCACCGGGGGAGGCAAATAATCAATATTTGCGCATATGAGAATAGCTGTTTTATGGCTCATAATAAAAACATTGGATTTGACCCCCAGTTTGAAAGAATCCGATAATGCGAACGTTATAGCGAATGACCCCAGCTGCATGGGGACAAGTGAAATCGAGGCCTGGCAGAGGTATGGGTGCACGAAATAGACGATGATAGGGAGCAGTCTAGGATATCAGGTCAGAACGTCTTGGCAAGGCGCGTCGCACCGAGTTTCAAAGCATCCACGCACTAAAAATCCCTGTGGGATGCATCGCATTTTTGAGAAGTTAGCAATGTTTTGGTTAAATGCAGGACGTGCAGCTACGCCTTGGGTGACGTCACCAATAATGAATATTCGCCTGGCGACCTAAGCCCTGGCAGCAGCGACGTCACCCAGCTCTGCGCGCATGCCACCCTGTGAGTGCACTGCTTACTTGCCTACAATCAGTATGTTAGTTTGCATGCCACGCGGTGGGTGGATTGGATTGCCTGCTCCTGCTGCTGCTCCTTGGATATTGTGTTCCTACGCACGATGTCACTCTGAACAAAACCGGCTGAATTCAATGCCCCCCGGCCACCCATGCAATCATCAAGCAACAAGCACCAAGCGATCACTTTCATCCCCCTTTCCCCCTCCCCTTTTTCCCCTTCCCTTTCCACTCACCATTCCTCCTCCCCCTTCCCCTTTCCCTTTCCTCCTCCCCCTTCTCCCTTCCCGTTGCCTGCTTCCCTATCATGGGCTTCACATGCGCTTCACATGCGCTTCACATGCGCCTCACATGCGCCTCACATGCGACTCGCTTCCTTGCACCAAAACCCACCAATCAGCACCCCTCTCTCCGTCCCTTCGCCTTCACCCTTCCCGCTACCCTTTCCCCTCCCAGGATTCAGGCACACAGCTAGCCATGGGCCTCACATGCGACTCGCCGCCCTGCACTGCGAGTGAGGGGAGGACGTGGGGAAAAACTGGGGAGGGCGGTGATGGGGAGTGGTGGGAGGTTGGGGAACGGTGGGAGGGTAGCCAATGGTGGGCAGAGTCAGGCATGTAGCTGGCCATGGGCCTCACATGCGACTCGCCACTGTGCAAGGTGAGTGAGGGGAGAGTGGCAGGGATAGGTGCTGGGTGCTGGGTGCTTGGTGCTGGGTGCTGGGTGCTTGGTGCTGGGTGGTGGGTGCTTGGTCTGGGTGGTGGGTGGTGGCTGGTGCCTTGTGTGTGCACCACTGGGGGGTCATGGTGTACTTGTGTGTATGATGCGCCATGCTCCTTCTTCAACCTCCTCAATGCTCTCGCGTCTGTCTTCTCCTCAATCTCCATCCCATCCCATTCACCACAGCCTGGTATTAAAACGCGCATGGCACTCATGCCCCTCCCGGACAGCAGCAGCAACGAGCTGAGGGTGGAGGCGGCAGACCGGCGATTGATGCTAGCATGATTGCACCCTCTCCCTTCCTGGGTGCTCCCACTCCCCACGGCCCGGCATTTCAATCAACACGCCCCTCCCGGACAGCACGGCAGCGAGCTGAGCGTGTGGAGGTGGCGGACCGGCCGGGGCTGCTGATGGTGATTGTTGATGTGCTGACAGGGATGTTCGTTAGTGTGACGTCAGCAGAGATCGACACCGAGGTGGGTGTGACGTCAGCAGAGATCGTCACCGAGGTGCGTGCATGTGACGCTGGCTCAGATCAGATGCGTTCTGACTCCTGAGGTGAGTGTGCAGTGCTGTCGGTGTTTGTGCATGCTCGCTCATTGTGCTGCAATGTGTGCTGGCAAAGGTTCTGTGCTCTGTGAGTGCAGCATGTGTTTACCATGCGAGATGGTGATTCACAGTAATCACCATCTCCCATCTCCCATCACCCATCTCCCATCGCCATCTTCCATCTCTCATCACCCATCTCTCAACCCCTATACCCCATTCACGTGCAGGGAATGGTGGCTAAGGATGTGTTCACCGGCTTGTACCACGCTATAGATTTCATCCATTAATCACCCATTTCCCATCTTGCATTCGTGTGCAGGGCGTGGTGGCGAAGGATGTGTTCACAGTGTCGTACCGTGGGGGCCCACTGGATGATGAGATGACCACGGTGAGATGAAACGAGCACGGTGAGATGAAACGAGTATGGTGAGATGAAACGAAAGTACTGTGTGAGGTGGAGCAGATAGAAGAAGCAAGATGAGGAGGTGGAGCAGGAATGGTCACTCGTGATGAATGGGCAGCAGTCGTGCTCCTTTCGTCTCACCATCGTATACACTTTCTCTCTCTTCCGTCAAACCCCTCCTCCCTCCTCCCCCAACCCCCTCCTCCCCCTACTTCTCCTCCCTTTCCCTGACCTTCTGACTTCCACCCCACTATTATCACCCTTATTCAGAACATTTACAAGTAACACTCAGTTCTGTCCTTCATTTCTGTTATTTCGCCCTCCCAGTCTTTCCCCTCACCCACCCATTCCGTTCCCCTCCCAATTATTCCACTGCTGTCCAACATGCTTTATCTTCTCTGCCCCCTTCTCTGCCCTCTCTCCCACTCCCTCGCCCCTCTCCCTACCCCCTCCCAGCTCACACCCAACGCCCTCAACAACACCCTCTCGCTGCCAGATATTGAGGCAGAGGAGAGCTACTAGTGTTTTGAGGCACCTTATGAAAAGGCAGAGAGCTTCCAGCGACTGAAGACACCTTATAGTGAGGCCGAGGATTACTGGTGTTTTGAGGAACCTTATGATGAGACAGAGTGCTGCAAGGTATCAGAAGCAGCCCCAAGCGCATGACAAGGCAGGCCATGTTTCTGGTGCTGCTTGTGTTCCTCACATCTTTACAGTCTGTAGTGTGTATCCATTCATCTCTCCACTCGTCTCTATTGACTATAACCATTATTGACTAAAATCCTGGTTAAAGCAGCAGTATACATTTGAAAGCACTGTTTGTTTTGTGAACTGTGCCAAGAAGGATTCGCCTCAACGAAACAAAAAACAGACTGGCGAGAGTGCTGGCGAAAAACTGAGGCGGGACTGTTGTTAGGGAACAAGGGTTGGGTCAGTCACACACGAACTCACCTGCCTCGCTGGCACACTTAGGAGAAGAGGGTGATAGCTATTAGAAGTGATAAAAGTACCAAACGAGTGGGCTAGTGGTTGCTAGACGTGGAGCGCGACCACACACATAGTCGCGGGTGAGTAATTAGCCATGTGCAGAGCAGGCGACGGCTAAAGCGACCAGCAAAAACGCCCGCCATCTCGTTCACGTGCACTAATATTCCGCCGCAATGCACTCGGACGATGGCACAGAGGCATTCGCCTCAATCCGCCGTATTGCATACTTAGCGCCCGTCGAAACCTATCTAATGCGCCACTACGATGGGCATTCGACGAGCTCCCCGCAATGGCTTCGTGCATTCAGAAAATACACATTTGACGAGGGGAGGTATTTGCACTCCTCCGCCAGCCAGCTAGCCCATCGCCCTTAGTCAGGATTAGCCTGTGCAGAAGCAGTTGCGCGCTCTCCTCGAGCCTCGAACGCGCGCCTGCATTCCGCGCGAGCCAGCGCAGCGCGCGCCAGCAAAACGCGCGCAGCAGAGCGGCGCGCGCCTGCATAGCGAGTGCAGATGACGCTCGCGCGTCAGCAAACAGCACGCAATTGCAGGCACGCGCGCTCCAGCCCTATTTCCCCCCCTGCGCCCATATTTCCCCCTATGCCAGCCCCATTTCCCCCCCCTGCCAGCCCCATTTTTCCCCCCTGCCAGCCCCATTTTCCCCCCATGCTAGCCCCATACTTCCCCCCATGCTAGCCCCATTTTTCCCCTCCTTTCCCCCCTGCTTCCCCCCTTTCCCCCCACGGCTTCCCCTCCTTTCCCCCCTTGCTTCCTCTCCTTCCCCCCCCAGCTTCCCCCCTTTTCCCCCACGGCTTCCCCTCCTTCTCCCCCCTGCTTCCCCTCCTTTCCCCCCATGCTTCTCCTCCCTCCCCCCCCTGCATCCCCTTCTTTCCCCCCTTGCCCTCCTTTCCCCCCCTGCTTTACCTCCTTT
Organism: Closterium sp. NIES-65; assembly: GCA_948144175.1. Taxonomy (NCBI): domain Eukaryota; kingdom Viridiplantae; phylum Streptophyta; class Zygnematophyceae; order Desmidiales; family Closteriaceae; genus Closterium; species Closterium sp. NIES-65. The sequence continues at coordinate 2,302,126 of CANXME010002117.1, forward strand.
GCCCCCCTGCTTCTCCTCCTTTCCTGCTTCCCCTCCTTTCCCCCCCTTGCTTCCCCTCCTTTCCACCCCTGCTTCCCCCCTATTCCCCCACGGCTTTCCCTCCTTCCCCCCCCTTCTTCCCCTCCTTTCCCCCCATGCTTCTCCTCCCTTTCCCCCCTGCATCCCCTCCTTTCCCCCCTTTGCTTGCCATCCTTTCCCCCCACTGCATCCCCTCCTCTCCCCCCCGGTTTCCCCTCCTTTCCCTCCCTGCATCCCCTCCTTTCACTCCTTGCATCCCCTCCTTCCTCTCCCTGTTTCCCCTCTTTCCCCTCCCTGTTTCCCCTCCTTTCCCTCCTGTTTCCCCTCCTTTCCCCCCCTGCATCGCCTCCTTCCTCTCCCTGTTTCCCCTCCTCTCCCCCCCTGCATCCCCTCCTTTCCCTCCCTGCATTCTCTGATTTCCCCCTCTGCTTCCCCTCCTTTAACTCCCTGCATTGTCTCCTTTCCATCCCTGCATCTCTCCTTCACCCCATCTCACCCAAGCAACTCCCTTTCTACTCACTTGCCATTTCCTGCCGCTATATGCATTTGATGTGTCTGCCATAACTGTCCCCATTCACCCCACCCATCCTCCACGCTCCCCATCTCTCCCATCCCATTCCTCCCTCCCCCCATCTCTTCCTCACCCCATCTCTTCCTCGCCCCATGTCTTCTTCACCCCAACTCATCCTCACCCCATCTCTCCCTCACCCCGCCTCTCCCTCACCCCATCTCTCCCTCACCCCATCTATCCCGCCTTCTATCTATACCCCCCATGCCCCCCATTTCATCCTCTTCCCAGCAATTCCTCGGCCTCTAAGCGGTAAGCGTGTCCCGTGTGCCTGTTTTCGCCGGCTTCGTCCCCAGTCAGATTGGGCTCGTACGGTGCTGGTGCAGGCAGGGGTTGATCAACGATGGCGCAGCAACAGTGCTGTCGCCTCCCTTCTCCCTTCCTAATATCCCCTCGTCACTCTCTCCCTCCTATTTTCTTCCCTGTCGCGCCCTCTTTCTCTCCCTCCTATTTTCTCCCCCATATCATCTGTCCATGTGTCAGGTGGGCAAGGAGACAGCCATCCGCACCAACACCAGCCTTTCTCCTGTTCACAGCGTGCAGCTCTATGCTCGATCCGCTCGTGCCTTCACCGTCTATTTGGGCACGCTCTGAATGCTTGTTCTGGGAACGGGTTTAGAGTCACTTGTTGCTTGTACTTACATGGACATTTCTTTGTAGACCCTTTGACCTCCTCCCCCCTTCCCGTGGTACCAGTACCAGATATTGGGATGGGAGATGCTGAGCATGTCATCACAGCCCCCACCCCACCCTCAAAGCAATAAATGCTTCGTTTTCACTGCTCATGGTTTGCACCATAGGTGTCACAACATTATTGATTGCATCATACTAATAAAATCACATAACAACAATTGTCTCAAAGGATACAAAGGGGTGGGTGGGGGGCAGTACAGAAACTGTAATCAACACGGCATAGCACATTACCGCATTGGGTTGGGAAGTGTCGACAAGGGTTGGCAATAGGCAAGAAAAGGAACGTTAGCAGTGGAAAGGCAGAATGGTTGGGGAAGGAAGAGAGGGTAGAGGGAAGGGAGAGAGGTGCATTGAGGAGCAGGAAACTGCACAGCGGGCGAAGGACAAGGCAGGTGAGTTGCAAGTGGTGAGGGGTGGGGTGGAGAGTGAATGTTATGGGAAGATGGAAAAGAGGCTGTGGTGGTGGGAAGCTCCCGTGGGGATGCATGAAGGGGAGATGAGGAGGTGGGACAAAGAGATCGGGTGGCAAGACAGAGAGGTGCTGGTACCCTGGCACAGAGAGGTGCAGGCAAATTGGCACAGATAGGGCTTTTCTTAGACGCATAGAGGAAAGGGCAGGAAGACAGGCGCAGGGAGGGAGGGGCAGGAAGAGAGGCGCAGAGAGATGAGGGCAGGAATAGCGGCACAGAGAGTGGATGGCAGTGAGAGAGGCGCAGGGAGGGAGGGGCAGGAAGAGAAGCGCCGAGAGGGAGGGGCAGGAAGAGAAGCGCCGAGAGGGAGGGGCAGGAAGAGAAGCGCCGAGAGGGAGGGGCAGGAAGAGAGGCGCAGAGAGATAAGGGCATGGAAAGATTCGCAGGCTATGCTGGAGGGTAGGGTAGATGCAGATAGCAGAACGACTCACACTGCGGCGGGAAGCCTAACTATGCTAGACAGTTTAGGATAGTGCATGGGAAGGAAAGGGGCTAGCAGGTGGGAGTTGAGCTAGTTCGAGGGGGGTAGGCTAGCAGGACAAGAAGGTGTGGATGAGCATGAACGTGGAGAAGCAGAGGAGCAGTGGACGCAGCAGGGCCGAGTGTGAGAAGTGCTTTCTTAGAACTCGTACCTTCCAATTAAGAATAAGTCTACTTACCAGGTGTGGCGGGAGGACGGCAGTAGTGTGAACATGAGAGCAGAAAAACAGAGCAGCAGCGACCCCAGCAGCGCAAGGTGGATCCCCCGCCACTCCACAGCGCCTCTGCTGCAGAACGCCACACGCGTGTTGAAATTGACGTGCTCCGCACTCGTGCGCACGAACTGACCCACCTTCCCACAGACTCAGATCACTGCTGCCCCAGTCAGAGACCTGGCTGGTTAGAGAAAGTGGGCGGGACGGGGAAGGGTGAGGAAGAGCGAAAAAGGGAGGGGCGGAGGGAATGGAGGGGAGGGGCGGAGGGAATGGAGGGAAGGGAGGGAAGGGAGGAAATGGTGAGAAGGGAGGGAAGGGAGGGAAGTGAGGGAAGGGAGGGAAGTGAGGGTAGGGAGGAAAGGGAGGGAAGGGATAGAAGGGGGGGAATAGAGAGAAGAGAGAGGGAAGGGAGGGAAGAGAGAGAAGGGAGGGGAGGGAGAGACGGTAGGGAAGGGAGAGAAGGGTGGGAAGGGAGAGAAGGGAGGGGAGGGAGAGAAGGGAGAGAAGGGAGGGAAGGGAGGGTAGGGAGGGTAGGGAGGGAAGGGAGAGAAGGGGGGAAATGGAGAGAAGGGAGAGGGAAGGGAGAGAGAGAAGGGAGGGAGAAGTGAGGGCGTGCAAGGGGGAAAGTGAGGGCGTGCAAGGGGGAAATGAGGGCAGGGCAGAGGGCGAAAATGAGGGCGTGCAAGGGGGAAAATGAGGGCGTGCAAGGGGGAAAATGAGGGCGTGCAAGGGGGAAAATGAGGGCGTGCAAGGGGGAAAATGAGGGCGTGCAAGGGGGAAAGTGAGGGCGTGCAAGGGGGAAATGAGGGGAGGCGAGAGGAGGCCGCGCGGGGAGGAGAGAGAAGGCTGCGCGGGGAGACGAGAGGAGGTCGCGCGGGGAGGCGAAAGGAGCGAGCGGGGAGGCGAGAGGACCACGCGCGGAGAGGCGAGAGGAGCACGCGCGGGGAGGCGATAGGAGGCCGCGCGGGGAGGCGATAGGAGCGCCCGAGGGGAGTCGAGAGGAGGCCGCGCGGGGAGGCGAGAGGAGGCAGCGCGGGGAGGCGATAGGAGCGCGCGGGGAGGCGATAGGAGCGCGCGGGGAGGCGAGAGGAGCACGCGCGGGACAGCGACAGGCGAACGAGAACCGGGAGGCGATAGGAGCACACGCGGGTAAGGCAAGAGACTGCGGAAAGGGGACATCGAGCGCCCAGGAAGGGGAGATCAGAAAGCGGGAAGGGGAGCGCGGGCGGCGAGCAGTGGAGATGGGGTGGCGGGAAGCGGAGGTCAGGCGGCGGGATGGTGAGAAGCGAGTGGGGCCTTGATTCCCCCTTCTCACCGCGAAATAAGCTAGAGATGCGAAGACGCGTACACCCTCTCGCATATGTCCGACGACTCAGAGAGGCCGCGAGCGGAACGCGACGAGTATGGCATTGTTCCGTCGCAAGGCGAGACCGCGCGAAGAGGGAATTCGAGAACGAAACTCCGTCCGTTCGAGTGCGCGCGAAGTAGCCTTACGACTTGTCTATAAATAGGAAGAGCGCGCCTCTAAAATCGGGTACGTGACGAGGCGTGCTCACGATGTGAGTAGTCTTTCCTAGGCAGCTGTGAGGGCAACACCCGAATTACTCAACGGAAGTCAACGCGGGAAAATAGGTTTAGGAAAGCAGAGTGTTGAGGTTCGAAAACCTCTCCTAAACCTCTCTTCCCTGAAACCAGAAGGGGCGAGACACAAACTGGGCCCAGTTTGTGAAGGCGTTTCGGTAATTCGGGGGCTGGGCTTTAAGCAAATCCTTAGGATTTGAACATGGCGAGGAGCACTTGTGAGGGGGGTTGGGACGAGCTTGTGGGCTTGTTATTTGGTAACCATTTTCAAGTTCCTTAGGATTTTGAAAACCCAACTTTCAAAAGTATACTGTTGCTTTAAAGGACAAACAGGTACCAAACTTCCACCCTGTCTTGCTCAGCAGGCAAAGCACAGTGCAGTGAAATGGGACGATGTATCCAATGATTTGGAGAATGACATGCAGAAGGGTAACATTCGTTCAAAGCTTTGAATATGTTTTAGGATAAGTTATGGAGTCCCTGATCCACCCATGCATGTCCTAAACTAAACGTAACACACTCCTGGATATTGTATACAAATATGCAAAGCAATGCATATTTTATGTAGTAACAACTTAATTTAGTCTTGGTACGACTTGAGTCCAAGCCTTATGTAAAGATCGTCAGGCACCGGCTCTGGGCCAAGCATCTTGCAGCCCTGAAGATCAAGCACTCGCAGCATCCTCAAGTCACACAGCTGTTGCGGCAGGGACTGAAGCAGCTCACAGCCACTCAGGTCCAGCTCTCTGAGTCGTGCCAAATGGTGGAAGTTGGGAGGGAGGAAGTGAAGAGCCGTCTTGCTGACATCCAATTTGTGCAGGTAAGTAAGCCTGCTGAATGGACAGGGCAGGGTTGCCAGGTAGGAGCAATTACGCAGGCTAAGGTCACCTAACCTTGACAAGGAGGAAATGGTCGCAGGAAGATGTGTCAGGCGTGGAGCTTCAATATGAAGGGAGGTGAGTTGCACCAGCTGGCTTATAGTTTCTGGAATCTCCGTCAGAGATTCTGCTCCTTCCACGTGCAGCTGTCGCAGCTGAGGCAGAGCAGAGCCGATGTCATGAGGCAGGTGATGCAACGACACGGCGTTTGAGATGTGTAGATTACGAAGGCATGAAAGGAACCCAAGCAGGAGTGGAAGCTCTGTTTGTTCAGCGCCCAGGCGTAACTCCAGGTGCTCTAACTGAGAGAGGCAACGGCTGGTCGCTGCTGCGTCCGTGATAGTAACTTGAATCAACCTCAGCTTCTTGAGATTCACCGTCGTTGACAGGTCTGGAAGAATGATGCTGCTGGTGTCGTTTCCCAAGCTCAAGGTTTCCAACGTCCTTGGCAAAGATTCTAAAGTCTCTTGCAAAAGAAAACATCCCGTCAGATCCAGCTCCCGCAGGCATGAGAGGTTTTCCAAGACTCGAGGAGCAGATGCGAGCTTGATGCACATGGGGGCCTTGAAAGTCATCAAGCGGCTCAGTTGAGTGATGGATGCTGGCAGTTCTGTCAGCTCATTGCAGCAGCTCAAGGTCAAGTCCCGGAGATAACCTAGATGGCCTATACCCTCTGGAAGGTTAACAATGGGACACTTGCTGATAACAAGCTGTGTTATAGAAGAGAGATTGCTGAATGACGCCGGCAGCTGCTGTAGTTCTTCACAACGGCTCAGCACCAAATCGCGGAGATTCGTCAGCTCGCCTATCTCCTCCGGAAAAGCCGTCAGCCTTGATCCCGCAATGCTGAACGATTCAAGCGCGGCCAAGCAGGAAATCGCTGCAGGGAGGGTGTCAATGCCCACATAGTCCATGGATAGCTTCTGAAGCCCTGTGAGTAACCAAACAGAATTGGGGAGTCTCCTCAGCGACAAGCTTCTCAACACCAAGGACTTCAGCCCTGGAAAACTTCCAAGACTCTCGGGCAGGCTGGATATATTGCAGTTGCGAATGGTTAGAATCTCCAATGTGCTGAGGCTTGTGATAGAATCTGGTACCAGTATCTCAGTAAAATAACGGCTACCGAAAAGGCAGAGTTCGCGAAGTACCGGGAACCGCACTCCAATCTCCTCAGGCGGGATGCTCGGAATACTACTTAAGAGCAGACGTTGAAGACGGAAACACGGTGATTCTGGCGGAAACATTGAAGGGAAGTCTGTTGACCCATGCACAAATCCAAGCGAACGAAGATTTGTCAGTTGACCAAATGAGAAATCCCCCTCGAAAATGTGGAAGAATGTCGCTCCTGGAAAAAACAGGCTGGTCAGATTCGGAAGGCGAGTTAGCGGCGACATTTGATATAACCGCATGTCCAGCTTTTGAATAGACAACCTCGTGATAGAAGACAGATTCGCGAAGTTGGGATCCACCAAAGGCGAAACCTCTCCCAGTGACAGCGTGTGCAGGCGCGCCAACAGGAAGAACGAAGGCGGAACCTTTGTGGTCCAATGGAGGCACTGGAGTGACAGCTGCTCCAAGCGGCGACAATGGCGGAAGAGAATGTCCAGCCCACCTCTCGTCACGGGGTGACCTGATTCGTCATAGTAGTCCATGTCCTCCTCTTCGTCACGGTCAAGGTCGTCGTATGGAGCAATGCCTGTGCCGACATGAAGAGCGGTTAGGTTTGGTGACGAAGAGCCGAGAAATGCCAGAAAATCGTCGTCTATCGTTTCCATGCTTCCGTTGCTCAAGTGCAGGCGAGTGAGGTTCGGGAAGGACACGTGAACGCGTTTGAGATACTCGCGAGACACCAGACGATTCCGTGAAACGAGAAGCGTAGTGACGGATTCGTGTGCGAGCTCCCGCCAGCGACGGCAGACTGAGGCAACGAGGAGAGCGTGAGCGACATCGGCAGAGGCAGGGGGTGTCCAAAAATGCGGGTCAGGCTCTGAACCTTCGTTTTCCTCCCTACTAGCGTAATCCGAGAGTGACAATGACGAGGTCGGTCTGAAAACGTCGGAATACCAGAAGATCCTGATAAGAACATGGTCAGGAAGACATTGGATATTTGGAGACATTCTCATGTCCTCAAAATGACGAGCTAAAGCTTTGGCTGCCTCCAGAAAGGATCCTGATCAGTAGAACAAGATGAGAAAGAGCTAGATGAATGAAACCCTCCTTGGCTCCTGGTTGTGTCAAGCACGCAAGCAGTAGGATGGATCTGCACTGCACGAACCTCAAAACCCCAAGTTATCCTACTGTAATGGTAGCGAGCAAGTGGGAAAGCCACCTATCAGACAAGCCACCAGAAGTGGAGCAAACCAGCAAATCACACTCACTTGTTTGTGGCAAGATTCGGAGGAGGCTGCTGATTGGCGCTGCATCTGGTCATTCCCGCCAATTTGACACCAACTTCGATGTCAGCATTGATTTGCTGATGTGGCTGGAATTGTTTCCTGTCTTTTCTGACATATCTTGTACCCCTTTCAGCACATTGCCACTTCTGTAGGAATTCGTGAAACGAGGGGAATGATTGGAAGAGTGAAGCGTATTGGTTTACTTCTGTAATACACGTTTTCATGCCTCCTTAACATATTAGAAGCACAATAATAGAGGCATAAAGCATGTCTTTGATGGCCGTAAGTCAACAACACCCTTCTCCGTTTTTTTTTTTCTCTCTGCCATGTCACCAAACTCGGCCGTATCCACCTCAAACACATGAGCCATGTCATGCCAAACTCTCTCACTATGGTAGGAAGGAAAGGCAAGAGAAGAATTGAAGCATGCATGTCATAGTAATGGTGGGAAATGAAATTTGATTTCCCAATATGATCGAGGTGGAATAGATTTCTTGCGTCACCTGCTACTAATGCTGCTGAACCAGCATATGCCTGCATGGGACTAATGGGAAAGACATGCTAAACATATGAGGAAGGGGGAGAGATGAACAAAAATATGTTACCACCAGCTTGGCGCAAAAGAAAAAATGTTTAAAAGGAGTCAAGCACCCACCATCTTCGATTTGTGGTTGTGTGGTGCTTTGATATCAGCCATTGACCACTATTTTGGCACCACTGGCTCAGGCTCCTTCGCTGCACAGGAGGGAGAGTGAGAGGCAAGGGTAGAATGAGCCAGCGCAGTCCCCTCTATGCCATAGCCTCAGAAATCTACAGTACGGGTTTCCACGGTACATTAACATTGACACATCAAGCACTGATCACTAGAAGAGGTGCTGCTGGTGTTGCTGTCAGAGAACCAGCTGAAGAGATTGCTGCTGGACAAGGAGGAGACCGGTGTTGGGATGGCAGGACGATGGGGAGAGAGAGTGAGCTAGCAGGAAAGAGAGAGGAAACTCCAGGTGAGATATCAGTGCTGGATGAGAAGGAAGTTGGTAGTGGGATGGGGGGATGAGAGTGAGAGAGAGAGAGGAGGGGAGGGTGAGAGAGCATGGAAGACGGAGAGTGAGATGGGGGGGAGTATAGAGGAGAGGAAACCAGATAAAGGGACCGCTGCTGGTAGATTAGGGGTCTGGTGATGGGATGGTTCGTGAGGAAGAGATCATGGGGTTGGGCCATGAGAGTAAGGAGGGGGAAAAGAAGAGAATTAGGTGGGAGATGAGAGGAAAATCCCAACTGAATAAATGGCTGCTGATAGTAAAGGAGTCAGGTATTGGGATGCCAGGATGGGGGGCAATAGAGAGGGAATGAGAAAGACGGGGAGAGGAAGAGAAACAAAGACCAACCGTAGAGGTTGTTCTTGGGAATATTAGGAGCTAGTGATGGGATGTAGGGGGGTGTGTGAGTGGTGAGAGGAGAAAGCAGCAATGGAAAGTTGTGCATTTGAGACTTCTCAGTTCACACAAATCTTCTGAACGACAGAAATATGTGAACAGATCGATGAAAAAGAGGAACACGAAGAGGGAAGGGAGGATCAAATTCGTTGGATAAAATGCATAGATTTTTGTGGCATTCATAAAATTTTGTGGCATTCAGCCCTACCCGTGCCATCCATCCATGCTAGCTGGTGTAATCCATGTCAACTCATCCCATTGATCCTATCTCACGCCAACCATCATCTCTCCTGGCTCCCATATTATCTCGTGCTCCTAGGCCTAGATCATGCCCTCCATGCTAAATCATGCCATTCATCCTATCTCATGCCATGCAGAGTCAGAGTGTTCGTCCTCATGCATCATCGCTCCAAGTTTGCAGAAGACTCTAAACCAATAATAATAATCAGCAAAGCCATTTGCACAAAGTGTTGGATCTCACCACGAATCGAATGTCTGAACCCATGCTGTGGCTTCGCCCAACCAGATTCAATGTCGTAAGAATTCAGGCCACAGGTCCTTGAAGTCCATGGGCGTGTTGAGATAAAAAGACACTCTCTTCAGGCGTCTGGGAAGCGGAATTAGGCTGGTGGGGTTGGGGGGAGAGGGGGGAGGAGAAAGGTTCAGAACAGAGCAAGTTCATGCCATGAGATCTTATTCCATGCTATTTCTTCTCATCGCATTCCATCCCATTCCATCCCATTCCACCCCATCCCATGCCATCTTACCGTATGCCAACCCACCCCACCCCACCCCACCCCACCCCACCGCATCTCACCTGGGGAGGCTGTTGCCGGGAGCAACTGTGATAGGACTGAAATCCGTGGTAGGGTGAAGGCAGGGCGACTCGTACAAGGAGCGGAAGGGCTTACAGTGGGGAGGACAACCATCCCACTGAATCCCACTGCAACGCACCCCACTGCATCCAACCTGGGGAGGCTGGTGCCGAGAACGGTTGTGACGGGGCTGACGTCTCCTTGAGTCGACTCAAAAGCGGAACGGTTGTGACGGGGCTGATGTCAGGGGTGGGATCCAGGTTGAGCCACTCGTACATGACTCTGAGGCGCCAGAAAAGTCGCCCACCCATCCCATCCCACCCCATCTAACCACATCTCACATCTTCCGACCACACTTCACAGCATCTCACTCACCTGGGGAAGATGGTGCAGGGAACGGTTGCCACAGGGAAGTGAGGCTCCTCAGTGGCCCACCATGAAAGGTAACAGGTTACAGTGAGAAGATCGTATAAAGCACACTGTGAGGGCGTACATATCAGTCAGGGGGTTGAGTCATCTTGAGCACACTGTGAAAGGCAAAAACTTACAAGTGAGGGTCCTCAAGCGCACATTGCACACCACGAAAGGTAGCAACTTACAGTGAGAAGCTCGTATACAGCACGAGGCGATGGTTTGACTTGGCCGAAGCTGCAAGGGTGAGGATGGCATGGGGATGGGTGGGATGAGATGGGGTGGGACGGATGGGGGCGCATGTGGATAATGAGGAGCAACCATCTGAACTGCCCGTCCTGCTCACCACGTCTCACCTCGTTTCACCTCAAATCACCGCATCACACTTTACCAGTCTTATACCCAGAGACCAATTATCGTCATGCTTCTGTGCTCCCTTTTCCCGTTTACTACAGAACAACCTCAAATAACCTTCCCGTTTACTTGACCTGGCCCAGCACCTGACCCAACACCTGACCCAACACCTGGCCCAGCACCTGGTCCTCCATGGAAACCCACCTTTCCATAAGACTGACTACAGATGGCTGCGGCACTAGAAGCAGTACCTTCGAGCACCTGACAGCACCTGACATCATCTAACAGCACATGACAGCACCTGAGCCCACCTTTCCAGAAGCTGAAGCTAGGATGAGGAAGATAGAGATTGAATCAGCACCTCACTGCACCGTAGTGCACCTGATAGCACCTGGACCCACCTTTTCATAAGCTCTCTCAGAGATTCTTGCAGCCAGAAGCTGGGATGTGCGAGACAACGAAACTTAGATCCCCTCATGTCTTGGAAGCTGGGACGCCCTCGCCCACCACCAGCGGTGATACCAGCGCCTGGAGCAGCGAAGGGCATGCAATGGGAGGGTTGTTCGAGCGGTGTGACTTGTTAGCAGCAATGGAAGTGAGAGATTGAAGAGCGGGAGGGCCAGTGGAGCGGGGTGAGCACGGAGAGGGGTATGGGTTCAGCAAGAATGTAACTTTGGCACATGTAAATTGGCGTATCAACGCTTTTCCCTTCCCATTTCTTTCCACCTCCCTTCCCCTTTCCACGCAGCCCCTTCCTTCCACAACCCTTCCACCCACAACCCTTCCACCCACCCCCCTCCCACCTACCCGCCACATGTCCATGCTTCTCCTAACGTCCTCATGCAGCCGCTCCGGCTCCCTCCCCTTCAGCTACCTCCTCCGCCCTTCCCCTCGCCTCTTCACCTGGTGGGGAGGGTTACCTGGTGGGAAGGGTTACCTGGTGGGGGGGGGGGGGGTACCTGGGGGGGAGGGTTACCCTTTTTACTCGAATCATGGAGATGGTTACCTGGAAGCAAGAGCCGCATACTTGGTGGGCAGGATGAGTCACTTGCTGTGTGGAAGCAGGGCGAGCAGTCGACCTGTTTCGGCCACTGCTGGTAGCACCCTGCCCTTTGATGATGTGATGCCACCTGGTGGGATGTTGAGGGGAGGCATTATGGCATGGAAGGGTGGAGGCATGGATGGAGGCATGGATGGAGGCATGGAGGGAGGCATGGATGGAGGCATGGATGGAGGCATGGATGGAGGCATGGATGGAGGCATGGATGGAGGCATGGATGGAGGCATGGATGGAGGCATGGATGGAGGCATAGATGGAGGCATGGATGGAGGCATGGATGGAGGCATAGATGGAGGCATGGATGGAGGCATGGATGGAGGCATAGATGGAGGCATGGATGGAGGCATTGATGGAGGCATAGATGGAGGCATGGATGGAGGCATGGATGGAGGCATGGATGGAGGCATGGATGGAGGCATGGATGGAGGCATGGATGGAGGCATGGATGGAGGCATGGATGGAGGCATGGATGGAGGCATGGATGGAGGCATAGATGGAGGCATGGATGGAGGCATAGATGGAGGCATGGATGGAGGCATTGATGGAGGCATAGATGGAGGCATGGATGGAGGCATGGATGGAGGCATGGATGGAGGCATGGATGGAGGCATGGATGGAGGTATGGATGGAGGTATGAATGGAGGTATGGATGGAGGAAGGGAAGTGATCATTGCAATGAAATTATAAGCCCCCCTGGCTGCAAAGGAAGCCAATGCACTTCAGCCACTCGGGTCTCTCTGCTTGCTCAGAAGTTCGTTTCTCGCTCTTCCCTCTGCCAGCACTCTGAATCACTCCTTTGGCAGATGAATTTCACCTGGTGGCGCAGGAGATGGTGTGTCAGACAACATTCCTATGCCACCTAATCTCCAGGTTGCAACTTCTCTCCACACAAGACAAGGAAAGGTGCAATGTGGATTGGTCCACTCCCCATCCCAGCCCTACCACCCTCAGCCGTGCGAGCTCTCAAAACCTGACCACACTAATGCCACTCCCTCCTAAAATAAGGCCATTGTTGACAAGTCCGCCTACCAGCAGGGTGGGCATGGGGATGGATCGCAGTACGGCATCCGACAGACCTGACTGGTCGTTGAGCAGCAGTGACAGCCCTGACTGGTTCTTAAGTTGACCTTGGTCCAAGCAGTTCAAGGAAGATGAAAGCAAGCTCCTGGCACAGTATAACAACAATACAATAACCAAGTTGACTTTTGAGTCAACTCTTGGCACACTATAACAATGATACAATAACCATGACAATAATAGCAAGAATAGAATGGGATAGGAGTGAAGTCTATGCAACAATTAGTGCTGCTTAATCCTGGATGCTTGGAACGACAAACGGTTTTTGCCGATAACGACAGACCTCAACGACAGAGCTAAACGTTGGATATCTACGATGCATGGGATGAGCAGTGCTGTGATGAGCAGCGCTGGGATGAGCAGCTCTGTGCGTGGGATGGCTAGATGAACCCGGCGATCGGGAGGAGCTTGGACGAAGCAGCACTGCTGGCGGTGCTCCGTTGGAAGTGCTGCTGCGGCCATGCTCCTAGCGAACACTGGTCAGGGTGTGACATTGTGAACCTTCCACTGTTCTGGGAGAAGACTAATACGGTCCGCCCATCCCTCCGCCCATCCCTCCGCCCATCCCTCCGCCCATCCCTCCGCCCATTTCTCCGCCCATCCCTCCGCCCATCCCTCTGCCCATCCCTCCGCCCATCCCTCCGCCCATCCCTCCCCCCATCCCTCCGCCCATCCCTCCGCCCATTCCTCCCCCCATCCCTCCGCCCATCCCTCCGCCCATCCCAGGTCCACCCTGGCCGGGTGCTGCCTGCGACCCTGGAGCAAACCACCCTGACCCGCCCATTCCTCCGCCGCCCATGCCTTCGCCGCCCATTCCGCCGCCTCCCATTCCGCCACCGCCCATTCCGCCTCCGCCCATTCCGCCGCCACCCATGCCGCCGCCGCCCATGTTTCCCCCAGGACCCATGGCTCCTTGTGATCCGGGAGCAGACGACCCAGGTCCGCCCATGCCGCCGCCCATTCCGCCGCCGCCCATTCCGCCGCCACCCATTCCGCCACCGCCCATTCCGCCGCCGCCCATTCCGCCGCCGCCCATTCCGCTGCCGCCCATTCCGCCGCCGCCCATTCCACCGCCACCCATGCTGCCGCCGCCCATTCCGCCGCCACTCATTCCGCCGCCGCTCATTCCGCCGCCACCCATGCCGCCTCCGCCCATTCCGCCGCTACCCATTCCGCCGCCGCCCATTCCGCCGCCACCCATGTTTCCCCCAGGACCCATGGCTGATTGCGAACCTGGAGCAGAGGAACCAGGTCCGTCCATGCCCCCTCCCATTCCGCCACCACCCATTCCGTCGCCGCCCATTCCGCCGCCGCCCATTCCGCCGCCGCCCATTCCGCCGCCACCCATGCCTCCTCCGCCCATTCCGCCGCCACCCATTCCGCCGCCGCCCATTCCGCCGCCTCGCATTCCGCCGCCACCAATGCCGCCGCCTCCCATTCCACCACCGCCCATCCCGCCGCCGCCCATTCCGCCCCCGCCCATTCCGCCGCCGCCCATTCCGCCGCCACCAGTGCCGCCGCCGCCCTTTGCCGCCGCCCATTCCGCCTCCGCCCATTCCGCCGCCGCCCATTCCGCCGCCGCCCATTCCGCCTCCGCCCATTCCACCGCCACCCATTCCACCGCTACTCATTCCGCCGCCACCCATGCTGCTTCCGCCCATTCCGCCGCCACCCATTCCACCGCCACCCGTTCCGCCGCCGCCCATGCCGCCGCCGCTCATTCCGCCGCCATCCATTCCGCCGCCGCCCATACCGCTTACACTGATTCCGCCGCTCTGCTGCTGCTGCTGCTGCTGGCCGGTCGAGCTTCCGCCTCGCGCCCATCCGCGCATCACCCCCCGCAGCTTGTCCGCGTGGAGCCCTGCGGAGAAGCGATAAGCCAACGCCGCGTGGAGAGACGAAACAAGAACAAGTGAGAGGAGGAGAAGGGCCGCGCTCAGGTCACGGCGACGACGCTGGCTCGACGAAAATGAGACTCTCTGCGCCATTGTGCTTGTGCACTGCCTAGGATGCAGCTAATATCTCCACGGAAAAACAAATCTAGCTGTCCAGGAGCAATCTAGCTTCCTAGGAGCTTGGTAGTGAAGACACGGAAGCAGCTACAGAATCGGAAAGCTTCAAGTCCAAAATGAGGCTCAGTGAATGTGATGAAGAGTGAATGAATGAGTTGCCAAATGCCACGTGCATTTTTGTACCCTCATCGCGCCGCCAACGTTGGGCATTTTATTTGCGCGGCGCGATGACTCAAACTGAAAGCAATGGACAGAGGCCGTCGGCGAGTCAAACGCCCTTGAAATTCCAGTCGATGACTCTAAAAAATGTTGACCACTGTAGCTTATTCCACCCCCCTCAACGAAATTGGAAGAAACTCGAATCCCGTTTGTCAATCTTGTCAGAACATATCTATAGCTTATACTGCTGTGTAGGCTGTAGTGGGGTATCCCATAGGGGGTACAACCCAGTTAGGGTTTCATATTTGTACTGCTTTCATTCATAGTTCACTCATTCCTGTTTTCCTACTTTCACATGGTATAGAGCGGGTCCTACCTTAGGACCGTTGTCTGGGCCCACCGACGCGCGCCCCGAGGCGCGCCCTTTTTTTAGCGACCCCTCGGGTCGCCTTTTCACTCGCGGCCCCGCCGCCTCCTCTGACGCGGCTTTGCCGCCTCCCCTGACGTGGCCCCGCCGCCTCCTTTAACGCGGCCCCGCCGCCTCCCTTGACGCGGCCCCGCCGCCTCCCTTGACGCGGCCTCGCCGCTTCCCCTGACGCGGCCCCGCCGCCTCCCCTGACGCGGCCCTGCCGCCTCCCTTGACGCGGCCCCGCCGCCTCCCTTGACGCGGCCCCGCCGCCTCCCCTGACGCGGCCCCGCCGCCTCCCCTGCCGAGGCCCCGCCGCCTCCCCTGACGCGACTCCGCCGCCTCCCCTGACGCGGCCCCGCCGCCTCCATTGACGCGGCCCCGCCGCCTCCCCTGACGCGGCCAAGCCGCCTCCTCTGACGCGGCTCCGCCTCTACTGCCGACGGCCCCGCCGCTGCACTCTACGGCCCGCCGCTGCACCCTGCCGGCCCGTCGCTGCTCCTGCCGGCCCGCCGCTGCACCCTGCCGGCCCGCCGCTGCTCCTGCCGGCTCGCCGCTGCACCTACCGGCCCGCCGCTGCACCCATCGGCCCGCCGCCTCTTACGGCCCGCCACTTGCACCTGCCGGCCCGCCGCTGCACCTGCCGGCCCGACGCTGCACCTGCCGGCCCGACGCTGCATCTCCCGGCCGAGCCGCCCCAACAGCCGAGCCGCCAGGGACCCGAGCCGCCCTGCCGCCGAGCCGCCCGGGAGCCGAGCCGCCCTGCACCCGAGCCGCCCAGCCGCCGAGCCGCCCGGGAGCCGAGCCGCCCTGCACCCTAGCTGCCCAGCCGCCGAGCCGCCCGGGAGCCGAGCCGCCCTGCGCCCGAGCCGCCCAGCCGCCGAGCCGCCCGGGAGCCGAGCAGCTGTGCACCCGAGCCGCCCGGTCGCTGAGCCGCCTTTCTGCTGACTGCACGACCTGCCCTGCCTGGTGAGCACTGTCCCACTGACACTGCGAGCTCTTTCCCTACTGCTTGCACTGCGTCGCTGTCGTCACCATGGCTACCCCTAGTGTCCTAGCTTTTGACGCTGAGGGTCGCGCCATTGATTTTGAGGTCTGGTTAGACGACCTGCAGCTGTTCTTACAGTGCGACAGGGCTGACGACCTTTCTCTCTTTGACCTCACCTCTGGCGCCTCTCCTGCCCCTGCTGCTGATGCTGATCCCGCTGTCCGCTCTAAGTGGGCCACCCGCGATGCTGCTGCACGTCTTGCTGTGCGTCGCCACCTCCCTACCCCTGAGCGTGCGCACTTTAGTCAGTACAAGAGTGCTCAGACCTTGTACGACGCTGTAGTTGCGCGCTACTCCTCCCCTGCCACTGCTGCACTGAGCCGTCTCATGCTTCCCTACCTCTTTCCTGACCTCTCTGCCTTTCCCACTGTCGCTGACCTCATTACGCACCTCCGCACTAGTGACACTCGCTACCGCGCCGCCCTTCCTGCTGAGTTCTGCGCTAAGAACCCCCCCCCCATGTACATCGCTCTCTACTACGTAGTCGCACGCCTCCCTGACTCCCTTCGCGTCGTCAGGGACCACTTTCTCGCAGTCTGTCCCACCACTCTCACCGTCGACCTCCTCGAGAAGGCCCTCCTTGCAGCGGAGAAGAGCATAGTCGCTGTAGGTGCTTCTCGTGGTGACCCTCGCACCCCCATCTTTGAGGGGTGCTCTCCTTCCCCCTTGCTGCCCTCTGTTGCCTCTGCTGCTGCTGCCGACCTGCTTGGTCTTGAGTCGGTCGGCGCGGCGTCTGCCCCTAGTGGGAGACGTCGCTCCAGCAAGGGCAAGGGGGGCAAGGGCGCGGGTGGAGCTGGAGGGGGCGGTGGCGGTGGCGGCGGTGGCGGCGGAGGGAGTGGGGGTGGCGGCGGGGCTAGTGGCGGGGGTGGTGGTGGTGGTGGCGGCAGCGGCGGCGGAGACGGTGGTGGTGGTGCCAGCGGTGGTGGTGGAGGCAGCGGCGGAGGTGGAGGCGGCGGAGGTGGAGGCAGTGGAGGCGGCAGCGGAGGAGGCAGTAGTGGTGGAGGAGGTGGAGCTGGTCGGGGTGGTACCCAGCAGCGTAGCGGCGGTGGTGGTGGCCAGCGCTCGCACCGGCAGCAGCAGCAGCGCTCGCGGGACATCCCTTCGCCTCAGCAGCTTCGTGAGTGGTACGCTGGGCGTCAGAGGGGTGGGGGTACTGGTCCCTGCACCTACGTTCTTCGTTCCGGCGACCGCGCGGGTGAGCAGTGTGGGGGTGCCCACGCCACCCAGCGCTGCTTTGGCCGCCTGACGGACGCTTGGCGTCAGCAGTTCCCTGGGGCTAGTGAGATCCCTCGCTGGGATGAGCTTCTCAGGGCTGGTGTAGCGATCTTTGATCTTGATTTTGATGCTATCCTTACTGCTATGTATGTTGTGGATTATAGTGAGGAGAATGAGGGTTACCGGTGTTTTCAGCCCGACCCGGGCATTGGTACTGCTGCACTAGGTGCTTGTGAGGCTGCTGCTCTAGGTGCCAGTGCGTCTGCGCTCTCAGGTACTGGTGAGACTGCGCTCTCAGGTACTGAGTCGTCCTCGTCCTCCCTCACTTTCACACTTGACTCCGGAGCTTCGCGCTCCTTCTTTCGAGACCGCACTACCCTTTCGCCGCTCGCCAGGCCGGTTGCGGTCTCCCTTGCTGACCCCTCTGGGGGTCCTGTCCTGTCTCACTTCTCCACTGTCCTCCCGTGTCCGGCTGCCCCTTCGGGCACCCTGTCGGGTCTGTACCTTCCCTCGTTCTCTACGAACTTGGTGAGTGGAGCGGACCTGCAGGATGGGGGTGTTCACCAGTTCACTCCTGCGCGTCAGAGGGTGACCCACTGCACGGAGGCTCGCACAGGCCGACACCTGGCCACGTTCTCACGTCGGCCGGGGTCGAGTCTCTACACCCTGACCGTTGAGTCTCCTCCTGTCCCTGCGTCTGGTCAGGTGGCTGCGTCGAGTCAGGTACTTGCTGCTGCGTCCCGGTCAGGTCCTGAGTCTGCCCCCTGTTCTTGTCGCCTCCTGTCTCACGAGACTCTCCTGTGGCACCACCGTCTTGGCCACCCCTCCTTGCCCCGTCTTCGGAGCATGGCTTCCCGTGTCCTTGTCTCTGGTCTTCCCCAGTCTCTCCCTCCTCTCCCCTCCGGGCCAGGACCTTCCTGTGTCCCCTGTGTCGAGGGTCGCCTCCGGGCTACTCCTCACTCCTCCCACTTCCCCCCGACAGAGTCTCCCCTGCAGACGCTTCACATGGATGTGTGGGGCCCAGCCCCCGTCCGTGGGCAGGGGTACGAGCGCTACTTCCTGTTGGTGGTTGACGACTACTCGCGTTACACCACAGTCCTCCCCTTGCGCAGCAAGGGTGCAGTCACTGAGGTGCTGATCGACTGGATCCGCGAGGCTCGTCTCCAGCTCAGGAAGAGCTTCGGCTCGGACTTTCCTGTTCTGCGTCTGCACTCTGACAGAGGCGGAGAGTTCTCTTCTCGCCTTCTGCGAGACTACTGTCGTGCACGGGGGATCCGCCAGACCTTCACGCTTCCGGACTCACCACAGCAAAATGGGATTGCTGAGCGCCGCATTGGCATGGTCATGGATGTCGCTCGTACGTCCATGATGCATGCGGCTGCCCCCCATTTTCTGTGGCCGTTTGCGGTGAGGTACGCGGCGCATCAGCTCAACCTTCACCCCCGGGTCTCTCGGCCAGCGATGTCCCCAGCCTTGCTGTGGACGGGGAAGGTTGGCGATGCGTCTGTGTTCCGTGTCTGGGGATCTCGGGCGTTTGTCCGCGACTTGTCTGCGGACAAGCTGTCCCCTCGTGCTGCTCCCTGTGTCTTCCTTGGCTTCCCCACTGACGCCCCAGGGTGGCAGTTTTACCACCCCTCCTCTCGTCGTGTTCTGTCCTCCCAGGACGTCACGTTCGACGAGTCAGTCCCCTTCTACCGTCTCTTCCCCTACCGCACTCCTTCCCTCCCCCCTCCCCCGGACTTCCTTGTGCCGGTTCCCCCCCCGGTAGACCCCCTCCCCCCTCAGGTTCCTGCCCCCTCAGGTGTGTCCCAGGTAGACGCCGTTGACCCGGTCGAGGTTACTGGTGACTCTGGTGCTGCTGCGGGTGCTGAGCCTGGGGGTGCTGACTCTGGGGGTGCTGTGCGCGGGGGTGCTGAGCCTGGGGGTGCTACTGCTGGGGGTGCTGGGCCTGAGGGTGCTACTGCGGAGGGTGCGGAGCCTGGGGGTGCTGAGCCGGGGGGTGCTGTGCCTGGAGGTGCTGGGTCTGGGGGTGCTGGGTCGGGAGCTGCTGAGCCTGGGGGTGCTGCGTCTGGAGCTGCTGAGCCTGGGGTTTCTCCTGCTGCTGCGTCTCGCCGGGAGCCCCTCTCTCCACAGGAGCTGCGCGAGTGGTTCGCTCGCCGCTGGAGGCGTGCTGCTGAGTCTGGAGGTGCTGCTGGAGCTGGAGCTGGAGCTTCTTCGACCGTCGAGGGTGCGGGTGCAGCCGTTCCCGGAGCTGCTGGCCCTGCGGGTCCTCCTGGAGCTGGAGCTGCTGAGGGCGTTCGTGCTGAGCCTGCTGCTGTTGGTCCTGCCGCTGGAGGTGTGGGTGGCGCTGGTGCTGTCGCTGAGGGTGCTGGTGCTGTCCCTGCTGAGTCTGGAGCTGCCGCGCGGCCTCGGCCGTACTTCGTTCCGCTCCTTCAGCAGGTTCTTGGTCTTTCTCCTCCAGTAGAGGGTCCACCGCCTGTCCAGTCGCAGCCCCTACTGGAGCCTTCCTCTCCGCTGCCTGCTCCCTCTCCTTACACTGGTCCTACTGGAGGTCTTGCTGAGCGTCGTGAGCCTGCGTCTCGTCCCGCGTCGCCTGTTCGTGCTGCTCGCGCTAGTGGTCGCAGTTCGCGTCAGCGTCCTCCTCCTGTCCCTGGCACGCACCGGATGTCTTTACGTCCGTCCACTGCTCCTCTGCGTGCCCCTTTGCCTTCTCCTCCTGAGTCCTCTCTTCCTGCGCTTGCGGACCCTGAGTCGGACTCTCTTCGTGCTGCCAGTCCCACTGTCACGCGTCTGCTTGCTACTGTCGTCACTGACCCCTCTTTTGAGTCCACTGCTGCGTCTGCTCTAGTCGCTGAGCTCGTCGACTTTGCTGCTCGCTGTCGTCTCGACTACGCTGCTAGTCTTGTTGCTGAGTCTGCGTCTGTCTGTCCTCCGTCCGTCGGGGGTGAGTGTGCTCTTGGCACGGACGTCCTAGAGGACAGGCAGGAGGAGTTACAGTGTCTAGCGGCTGCTTCACCTCATCTCGCGTCTGTACTGCTTGCCCCTGAGGGAGACCCGGATGCACTAGACATCCCGACTCCGCGTTCTTACGCGGAGGCCGTAGAGGGTCCCTACTCCTCTCAGTGGCAGGCAGCTATGGATGCAGAGATGGCTTCCTGGAAGTCCACAGGCACCTACGTTGACGCAGTCCCCCCTCCTGGGGCGAACATCGTCAGTGGCATGTGGATCTTCAGGGTGAAGCGGCCGCCGGGCTCTCCACCTGTCTTCAAGGCACGGTACGTTGCTCGTGGCTTCAGTCAGCGGCAGGGAGTTGACTACTTTCAGACCTTCTCTCCCACCCCGAAGATGACTACTCTTCGGGTGCTGCTGCACATAGCCGCTCAGCGCGACTACGAGCTTCACTCTCTCGACTTCAGCACTGCGTTCTTGCAGGGTAGCCTGCACGAGGAGATCTGGCTTCGCCGTCCACCTGGCTTCACTGGGACTTTCCCTCCTGGCACCCAGTGGAGCCTCCGACGGCCAGTCTACGGTCTCCGCCAGGCACCGCGTGAGTGGCACGACACACTGAGGACTACACTTGCGGCTCTTGGGTTTGCTCCTTCTACTGCTGACCCGTCGCTGTTTCTTCGCACCGACACTTCCCTGCCGCCGTTCTACATCCTCGTGTACGTCGACGACCTGGTCTTTGCCACAGCGGACACTGCTGGACTCGCCTACGTGAAGTCCGAGCTGTTGAAGAGACACACGTGCACAGACCTGGGTGAACTGCGCAGCTACCTTGGCTTGCAGATCACTCGGGACAGAGCACGCCGCACCATTACCTTGACTCAGTCACACATGGTGCAGCAGGTCCTTCAGCGCTTCGGCTTCACGTACTCCTCGCCTCAGGCCACTCCTCTGCCTACTCGCCACTCACTCTCAGCTCTGCCTTCGGATGAGTCCGTAGAGTCGAGTGGTCCGTATGCGGAGCTTGTTGGCTGCCTCATGTACCTGATGACCTGCACACGACCTGACCTTGCATACCCTCTGAGCATTCTTGCACGCTATGTTGCTCCTGGGAGACACAGACCGGAGCACATGGCTGCAGCGAAGAGGGTATTGCGCTACCTGTGCAGTACGTCAGGCATGGGGCTAGTGCTTGGAGGGCGGAGTCCAGTGGTCCTTACCGGCCACGCGGACGCGTCTTGGGCTGACGACCAGGCTACGCAGCGGTCGTCACAGGGTTACACCTTCAGCCTTGGTTCCGGCTCTGTCTCGTGGCGGTCTACTCGCTCGTCTTCGGTTCTCGGCTCCAGTTGTGAGGCTGAGATCTACGCCGGGGCCATGGCTGCACAGGAGCTTCGCTGGCTCACCTACCTGCTGACTGACCTTGGAGAGCCGCCTCGTTCTCCTCCAGTGCTGTACGTAGACAACAAGGCTATGCTGGCCTTGTGTCGAGAGCAGCGCTTGGAGCACAGAACGAAGCACATTGCTCTCCGCTACTTCCTTGCTCGTGAGCTGCAGCAGCGTGGTCAGTTGCGACTTGCGTACGTGGCCTCTGAGGCCAACACTGCTGATGTGTTCACCAAGGCACTTGCGCCTTGTGACCATCAGCGCTTCTGCACCCAGCTGGGTCTTGTGCCTGTCTTGCCTCACTTGCTCTCCTCTTGACTTCACTTGTACTGTGACATATATATATATACCTGCTCTTGCTTGTCTAGCTTTATATATATGTCTGTACTCTTGCTTGTGAACTGGCCTTTGGCCTCACTCTTGTGCTCGGACTGTGTGGTGACTTTGTGATCCACCCTGAGCTTTGCTTTGTCTTGCTTGACTGGTCTTGTGACCCCTTGTTCTCCCCCACTTTGCCTATGGGGGTGTGTCAGAACATATCTATAGCTTATACTGCTGTGTAGGCTGTAGTGGGGTATCCCATAGGGGGTACAACCCAGTTAGGGTTTCATATTTGTACTGCTTTCATTCATAGTTCACTCATTCCTGTTTTCCTACTTTCACAAATCTGACCCGATATGAGATTTCGCCGTTGTGCGTAGCACAAGCATCAATTTCAGACTCTGGTTATCTCGAATGCCTGAAAGAACCTTACCGTGTGTTTTCTTATTCCCACCCGTGATAACATCTGCCTTTGCCAACCAAGCATGATTGCACCCTGATTCTCGCTCACTGCACAACCCCACCAGGCGATTGCCTTGGCTGGCTATCTCAGCTTCCTCAGAGCTGCCTTCTAATTTCAAGTTGTAACTCATCCTTGTTGATTCATCTCCAAAATGTTGAACTCCTCTCCGCCTCCCGCAGCCTTGGGACTTCAGCCTCCTCAACCTCTGCTTTGCTGCCGCGTCAGCCTGTATGCCAGGACCATTGTCTTCTGGCTTCTGTTTCTCCAGGTTTGGCCTGTGGTAGGTGAGTATGGCTTCTTCCTTTGCTTGTGGTTTATGCATGAGTTTCTCTCGGTTTTTGTTCCGGTTTTCTTGGTTTTCTTGCAGGTTAGGTCCTCTTCTCCCTCTGTGTTTCGGCTGTTTCTGGATCGGTTCTGCTGGCTTTTCCTGCAAGTATTGCTGGGTTTTTCTCTCATCTCTCTCCTTGGTGGTTTCCACAGGCTTTCCCCGTGGCACATTATCCTTGTAGTGCAATCACTGCAGGTGCCTCCTAGTCTGTCTGCTCTCCTCTTCCTCCTCTCTGCCCGGTTCTGCTGGAGGTTTTACGCTCTCTGGAAAACCCTGCTTGCGCAACATGTCGCGCTCCACGTCTACTCCCAGCCATGCACTCGTGCTTGGGTGACACGTTTTGCCGTGTCTGCGCTTCCTCCTGCGTGCTCTCTCTATGCTCGCCTCGCGGCTCCCCTTCTCCTCGCTGGATCCTTGTTGGTTACTGTGTGCCTAGGCCATCGCCAAAGCCACGTCCTTTTCACTCGTGAAATTGGTACATTTTATGATCCCTCTGAGTCGCGATGCGTCGAGCCATCCCTCTCACCCCTTCCGCGTCGGACCGCGCTTCCATGCTACAAATCGACGTACCAGGACATTCCATCCTTACCACCCGGCGCTATGGAGCCCCAGCACAACCCAGACGAACTCATGGGAGAGGAGGAGCTCGGTGCCTCCTTCTCGGTCGATTCCTTTTTTGCCGAGGAGGCTGTCACCCCCGCTGTCTCTGCTCCGCCTCCCGCGAAACGCGTCTGCGCTGCTGGTTCTTCCAGTTCTGTGCCTGTGGCTCCCCGGGCGGCCACGGTGGTGCCGCCAGTCCCTCCGGTCATGGCTCCCGCAGCTGGTCCTTCCTCGGCTGCGCCTGCTCCTTCAACGTCGACCCAGGATGCCAATCCTGTGGTCGCCCTCGCCATCACCGGCCGGTATCAGCGCCTACGGCGCAACCGCGAGACTGTGGGAGTCGTCGTCGTGGCCTTGGCTCGCGACACCGATGCACTTGTCGTGCTCCTGTTCCCTGAGGCGCTCGGAGCACACCGCAGCCGCATCCTTACCCGCGTCCGCAGCATCCTCCGCGGTCGTGATTTCTCTGGTGGCCGCGTCCCTGTCTTCGAGGCCTCCGCAGGCGAGCTGCTGCGCCTTCCCCGTCGCTCGTACTGCCGTCACATGCTTCAGTGGTCGTCGGCTGATGATGCAAACCGCTTCAAGCAACTCCTTCCGATCACCTACCGCTCTTCCAAGGGGCCGACCGTGGAGATTAAGGTTTACCAGGATCCCGCTCCCGACTTCTCCGCGGCAAAGGCTCGTGGTGAAACTGTTCTGGTGTTGCGCAACGTCCATGTGGGCTTTGCGGTCCATACGATTCGCTCTCTGCTCGTGTCAAGTGCCTCTCAGGGTGCTAGGTGGCTCGGTGACCTTATATTCTTTCATAAGTTGTTTGACCCCTATGAGGAGTCCTTTCTCCCACAGATGCTGGGCATAGCCGTCGCGCCTCCCAACGACCCGCTGTTCGAGGCTATTCCGGCCGTGATCTGGGTGCCTAACGTCCAAGAACCCATCTTGGTGAATATCTCGGCACACTCGTGCGGGGTGTGCTCAAGCAATCACCGGACCCGCGATCACAGCAACTTCGCGGCGGTGCGAAGGAACCGCATCACGAATCCTTTTACCATCACTCTTGGGCAACTCCAAAACGTTAATGGTACTCCCCCCCTTCTCCTTTTTGATTCTAGTGCCTCTACTCGCTTTGCTTTTGGGTCGGTCTGCCGCTACGTCTTCGGTTTGCCTCCTTGTGTCGGTTATAATCCTTACTTTCCGTTTCCTGTCTGGTGCTCGGCTTGCCTGTCTTTCGTTCTACGACGTGCACGTTTCACCCTTAGCCTGGCCCCTCTGGTCTTGAGATTTGCTCATCTCGGTTTCTACCCCCTGACATCTTCCAGCCAGGATCATCGGCCACCATCCTTCAGTGGCCTCCTTCAAGGCAGACCCCGGCACCTTCTTCATCGGAACCGACCTCGAGGTGGAGGTCTGGACCTGCGCTCTGTGTTCCTTCTGCTGTGGCTGGGCACTGGACAGTGCCATGGAGCATATTGCCAACCCCTCCCACGTGTCTGCCACCCAGCAGATATCCGGCAGCCCCACTCCCCTGGAAGAGTACGGGGATGTGAAGGCCCACATCTTCAATCAGAATGGCCCTATCGCTGCCTTTCTTGCGTAGGCGCGGAAGACTACAGCTGTCGTGCCCTATCGGCGCGCTGCTTGTACTCAATGTTGTATAATCAAGCCGGACGGATTTTGTGCAACTCTTGGTCTTTTGTTCCCTCCCTGGATGGTCCTTCTAAAGTTGCTTCCTTACCCTGCCCCTGTGGATGTGTGCTTCTTGAAGCACAAGGGGCCTTCTTATATGGTGAATAATGGATTCACACCTCAGGATACAATGTTTGAACGTCAATGGGCTCAACTCTCCCCAGAAGTTAGATGTTCTTCGCTCCTGGTTCTCTAGGAACCGCTCTGATATTCTTATCCTAACCGACACTTGCCTTACCACTAATTTCTCCCAACTCCTGTTTGAACTCAAGCCAAAGGCATACGCCCAGGTTCCTCCACGCCTCTCATCTTCTTCCCAGGCCAAACCTGGAGGCATTGCAGTTCTAGTTTTCCATCCTAGCGTCTCCATTACTAGCAGGGCATCTTCTGGTGATGGCCGCTGCCTTTACCTTCACTGCAATTTTCTGCACGAACAATTTCGGCTGATTGCGGTATACGCACCCAATTATTACTTGGATAGACGAAACTGGTGGATCGATACAGTTACACACTTCTTGGAGGAACCTTCCGTCAGTTCCGCTACCATTCTTACCGGAGATTTTAACACTGTTGTACTCCCTGTTGACAGGAGTCGTAACTTGACATCTGTCGAGTGTTCCGAGGCTGTCTTCCTAGGCGATTCTCTGACAGAGCACTGTCTCATTGATTGTTATAGGCACAAATTTCCGGACGAGCCCATGTTCTCCTTTACTTCCCGTCGGCCTCCCTCCGTTCCTAACTCCGCGCCTTCCTCGTCCCGATTGGACAGAACGTACATTTCTGCCCAGTGGGCCGATCGGATTCATCATGCTTCCTATACTCCTGTTTCCCATCCTCTCTCAGACCACAACCGGGGCCCGCTGGTGGTGATTCGATTTCATAACCCCAATATGGCCCCTAAGCCGTGGCGGTTTCCGCAGCATTTGATTCTCAAGCCTTTCGTGTGCTCTACCTTAGAACGCTCCGCCTCCTTGCTCCAGGGCGAGTTCTCCGTACAAGAGTGGGATCACTGGAAGTCCAACCTCTGCCGCCAACTCAGATGGTACAGCAAGGAGGAGACAACACGTGTTAGGAAAACACTGTCTTACCTTAATAATGAGGTATGCGCTCTCCAGCTACACCTCCTGAGAAACCCTGCTGACCAGCTCGGTGCTGCTCGCCTCGCCCTTCTCTCTTCCAGCCTGGAAACTTACGAACTCTCCCGTGCCGCCGAAATCGCGCTTAAAGCTCAACTCAAAGTCGAGGGTGCAAGGGAGATGGGAGTTTCCTCCCTTTTGGTCGGCCTTCAAGGTCGTATCAAAGATTCCCTCATTCCTCATCTTAAGCTGCCCTCTGGCGTGGTGATTTCTGACCTGCCCGGCATGTCCCAACACTGTTCTGAGTTCTTCGCTAATCTATATAATGGCCTCACTCCTATCTCCAAGGACCCCTCCTTTTGGGGTCATGTCCGGCCTTCTATACTGCCCCCCGGCTGCTCTGCCCGCCTGGACCAGCCTTTCTCCCAGGCTGAAATCGAACGTGCGCTCGGGCGTCTCTCCAGAGGAAAAACGCCAGGTCCGGACGGGCTTCCCGGTGAGCTTTTTCGCTCCCACAAGAAGTTATTCACCCCCTTGTTCCATTCTCTTTGTTGTTCCATCCGCTCGCAAGGTCAGATTCCGAACTCTATGAAGACAGGCAGAACCGTGCTCATCCCCAAGTGTGGAAGCTCCGATGTGGTATCTAACCTCCGGCCGATTACCCTTATGAACGCGGACTATAAAATTATCGCCCTCCTCCTTGCCTCCCGCTTGCAGGCCGTGTTGCCTAAAATCATCAACCCAGCTCAAGCTGCATTCATTACGGGACGTCGCATTGGGGATACAATTAATGACACTCTTGATCTCATGGAATGGGCTCTCTCACAGGGCAACCCGCTTCTTGTTCTCACGGTTGATATTCGGAAAGCCTACGACATGGTAGATAGGCCCTTCCTTTATCAATGCCTGCAGCACTTGGGGATCTCCCCTGGTTTCATCCAATGGGTCGCCTTGCTTCACTCTGACACTTCGACCAGAATCTCGGTTAATAACTTCTCTGGTCCTCTGTTTCCCGTTCGCTCAGGTGTTCGCCAAGGTTGCCCCCTTGCTCCTCTCCTCTTCGTCTGTGTGATTGAGGTCATGCAACGCTACCTCCAGGCTTTTCTGCCTGGCTTCGCTTTCAATCAAACACAAAGAAGGTTAGCCGCTTGCTATGCCGATGATGTTTCTATTTTTCTCAACTCTGATGCTGAACTCAAAATAACCACACAAGCTCTCAACTCGTTTGCTGCCGTGTCTGGTGAACACCCTAATTGGGAGAAATGCTCCATCATTCCCGTTCACAAGCTCGTCTCCCCCTTAATCCACTCTGGCCAGATCCCTGTGAGGAGCGCAGACGAACCCGAGCGGATCTTGGGGATCTACGTGGAATTATGTCAACCTGGTGTGACCACGTGGAACACCATCATGCCACGTATCAGGGGCACCACCAAGGTGCTGGCCCAAATTAAAGCCACCACCACTTGTCGCTCTCTTCTCTCCACCGAAAGACTCTCCTCGCTCTATGCATACGGCGCCAGATTTCAACCCCCCCCCCCCCCCCATCATTACCACTCTGGACCGAGTCATAGGCATCTTTCTGTCCAATTCCCGTTACAAGGAACATGGACTAGCCACCAGGCAAATTCCTAAGCGCATCCTGTTCAACAAAAAGAAACACGGTGGTGTTGGCGCCTTGGAACCTTCCTCGCACATTCGTGCTTTGAGTATTCAACGTGCGGCGAGGAGATTCCGGGCTACCCCTTATGAAGATGTGGCTCACTCTTGTGTCCCTGTCCCCTTTGGCCTCCACTGCTACCTTGCTCACCCATCCCTAGTCAAGTTCCTTCCTCCCCAGGTGCCTGACAGATTCCGTGCGGAGCTTGAAGCAGTGCTTCCCTTACCTTCCAAGGTTCTACCCCCGCGGCTGGAACCGCGTTGTCTCATGGCCGAATCAATTGCCTTCAATAGGTTCATTTGCAAAGAACCGAACG
This sequence comes from Closterium sp. NIES-65, assembly GCA_948144175.1. NCBI lineage: Eukaryota > Viridiplantae > Streptophyta > Zygnematophyceae > Desmidiales > Closteriaceae > Closterium > Closterium sp. NIES-65. The sequence goes on from CANXME010002117.1 coordinate 2,330,191, forward strand.
TACCCTTCGGTCGGCTGAAGGATGAGAAGTTTCTTCTCAACAACCAGGTGCGCCTTGGGGACCTTCTCGTTCCCACTCGGTTGGGGGCAAGACGCCTTGAAGAGCATGAGATTTTCGAAAAATTCCCGCCCTCTGTGTTTCCAGGTAGCAGAACGCTCATCCTCAACATCTTCGACTCCATTCCGCTCAGTTGGTGGGCCACGCTCAGACGGTTTTCCCCCCACAGGAAATATTTGTCCGTTGATGACTGGGTCTTGGAGGCGAAACAAACCTACCTTCCCAGCCGCATTCTCCGTGTCTCCCTCCTGCTCTCTGACTTCAAGGCTAAATTCCACATCTACCAGGTATTTCAAGGAAGACATGTGGCGACCACAAGCGACGGAAGCTGCACGCTGTCATTCAGGGATGTCATCCCTGTTTACGTCCGTGGGAGGTGGCTCGCTGGACCATACGATTCTGGACCTGCGCTCGGATCTCGGCATGAACTCTTCGCGGGCTCTCCCTCACTCGCGGATATCAGACAAATCCTCTATCATCCGCTGCCGCTGAACCACCTGGAACGATGGAGCGTTTGCGTTCGAGACCCCATTCCTTTCCTCCCAGACTATCATCACTCGTTTCTCAAGGATCAGCCGTCACGGCACCGCGACATCCTGTTCCGCCTCTTCACGCTGACCCTGCCCTGTGGAGCGCGATACCGCTTCAATACTTCGGGTGGCGCCTGCCCACGTTGCGGGCCTCCCTGTATTGAGGATCTTCCTCACATGTTCTTCGATTGTGGGCATGCGCCTGCGGTGGTGGAGGCAATTCAAAGAGTCGCTTTGAGACACCTAAACACTTCTGTTGAAGCAGCCGCCACGTTCTTCCCGCTTCCTCACCCTTCGAGTCTCATTGCTCCCTGGTGCCTACTCGTGGGTGCTGCTGCCACAATTCTTTGGCGAGATCGATGCGCATTTCACCATGAACAGACCTCCTACTCACGCCTTGAGACGCTACACCGAATACTAGCTCTCTTCCTTACTGCGTGCAAAGTCTACTTCTCTCGACGTTCTAAGTGGTCTGATAAGAAGAAACGTGCCACAAACAACCGTGTCAAAGCTGCAGCTTCTCTACGCCTCCTCAATTTTGGCCCCGACGGCTCCCCTCAGCTGCATCCATGCCTCCGAGAGTCTTGGTTGCTGAACGACACATTTCATCCTCCTTAGAATCTCTTGGACCCTAGGTGTACAACCCGGTTAAGGCTTCGGCCTTCACTCTACCGTAAGGTAGGCAAGTAACGCAGTTTTGGGTAGGTCTTTTAGACCTTGGCTTTTTGCCATTCTTGTGGTGTTGTACTGTATGCGGTTACGACCATAATAAAAACTTAAAAACTTAAAAACTTAAAACTTCCCACCCGTGATAAGCTGTCCTTCCACGATCACGAATCTATGACCAGCAAGTCTCGTAGTGACTCTGACAATCTGGTGAGCTCACCCCAGGGGCGCCACGTAAGATGACGCGATCCGCGGCTTGCTCTACCAAGCTGACGTGGCAAAATGCCGAAGTCGCTCGGCGGCAGGGCAGGGGGGCTTAGAAACGAGGCAAGAACGCAGAGGAAATTCGCGAGAGCGAAATTCCATTTCGACGTCGCGCAGCGACTCCGCCGCCGCGTGCCCCGTCGCGTCATGCTTCAACAATACGTGGCGGAGAAGGGAGAGGAAAGAGGGGGGCAGTGATGGTTCAGAGCACACGCGCAGTAAGCCCAGAGGTGTTTCCTGCAAAGTAGAGGAGAGTCCTTTACATCAAGAAGATCTCTAAGCGCACACCTTGAGATTATCCACCCGGTCTTGGGACATATTAAGCCTGACTGAGTTTTCTGCTCGCTGAGAATATGTCCCAAGTGATGGTTCAGAGCACACGCGCAATAAGCCTCAGAAGATCTCTAAGCGCACAACTTGAGATTATCCACCCGCCCATGTCGTGGCGCTGCCTTGCTCCTCGCTGCGACTCGCAAACATGCGACTCGCATTGCGTGCAGTCTTGTTTCTTAGCTCGGCGATGGCGGCAGAGGGACAACAGCGAGACCCGCGCTCCGCCATGCGCAGCTCCGCCATCCGCAGCTCTTCAGCGTGCTGTCACCCATGACCCGCGATTGCTGCCATGCTCGCCGTGCCTGCCTCTTCCCCTGCATGTCGCCACATGTCCCCTGCCCTGCCCCGCCCTCCCCCCCCCTTCGCACCCCCTGCCCCCCCCTGCCCTGATTACTATGCCACGTTCGCCAAGTCGCCCTCTCTGTGTCACTCCATACCTCCACGTCACTCCATACCTCCGCGTCACTCCATACCTCCGCGTCACTCCATACCTCCGCGTCACTCCATACCTCCGCGTCACTCCATACCTCCGCGTCACTCCATACCTCCGCGTCACTCCATACCTCCGCGTCACTCCATACCTCCGCGTCACTCCATACCTCCGCGTCACTCCATACCTCCGCGTCACTCCATACCTCCGCGGCACTCCATACCTCCGCGTCACTCCATACCTCCGCGTCACTCCATACCTCCGCGTCTCACACCCTCGCACTTCTTCAGCCGTCCCTGTGCCGAGCCCTAACTCCCCTAACCACCCTACCCGTCTTCCCGCTTTCCCGGTCGCCCCAGGCACTCCCAGCCTTCCCACCCCCACCCTCACAAGCTCCAATGCGCCATGCGGCAGGAGAGAGATCCAGTGTGTTGCTCGCTCAGTCGCTCTAGTCTTTGTCCGCTCACTCGCTCGCTCTGCAGGCTCGTCTTTCTCCCACGTGTCATCTCATCTCGCGCCCGCTCAGTCACTGGTCGTCATCTCTCGGCCGCCTGCCTGCCCGTTTCTGCACAAGCCATTCCACTGCCCGCCGCTTCGCTGCTGTGCCGACTTATTGAGACGTCTCAAATTCTGCACAAGCCAATCCACTGCCCACCGCTTCACCGCCGTGTCAACCCCTCCCATCCCTCCACCCTCCCACGCTCCCAGCCTTCCCACCACGCACACCACTCCATCACCTCGTGGTTTCGTTCCGCCAGCACTCACCGCCTATTTCCCCTCTGCTCTTACCACCTGTGCTCTTACCACCTGTGCTCTTACCACCTGTGCTCTTGCCACCTGTGCTCTTGCCACCTGTGCTCTTGCCACCTGTGCTCTTGCCACCTGTGCTCTTGCCACCTGTGCTCTTGCCACCTGTGCTCTTACCACCTGTGCTCTTGCCACCTGTGCTCTTGCCACCTGTGCTCTTACCACCTGTGCTCTTACCACCTGTGCTCTTACCACCTGTGCTCTTACCACCTGTGCTCTCACCACCTGTGTCCTCCAAGCTCCGTGCTCCCCGGCTGCTCATCCGTCCCTTTCTCCTGGTTTTTCCCTCCCCATCACCGTGTGCCCCGAATGGCAGGAGTGGCAGGAGTGGCACGACTGGCTGTGGCGCGGGCAGGGCAGCTGCTAGCAGCGGTTCATGCTGCTGTGACTGTATCAAGGCTGCTGTGACTGTATCGAGGCTGCTCTGACTGTATCGAGGCTTCTGTGACTGTATCGAGGCTGCTGTGACTGTATCGAGGCTGCTGTGACTGTATCGAGGCTTCTGTGACTGTATCGAGGCTGCTGTGACTGTATCGAGGGTGCTGCTGAAGCATGGTCCGCCTGACAGCAGCGACGTCGCCCAGCTCCATACGCTGTGAGTGCGCGGGCAGGCTGCTGCTAGCAGTGGTCCACACGCTTACTTTCTCACAACCACTGTGTACACTGCTTGGTGACTTAAGAGTCGACTCAAAAGTCACCTTGCACCCCAAGAGTCGAGTGGAGTGGATTGGATTGGATTGGTTGCTTGGCTTGCTTGGCTTACTTTCTCACAACCAGTTGTAACACACACTTTGTTCCACTGCATGGCACCCCAAGAGTGGATTGGAGTGGAGTGGAGTGGCGTGGAGTGGAGTGGATTGGATTGGTTGCTTGGCTTGCTGCGCTGGAGATTCATTTCTGCTTGCTTGGCTTGGCCATTTGAGTTCCCACCCACACTGTCACTCTATAAAAAAAGCCTGAATCCAATGGCCCCCTGCCAGTAAGAGACTCCCACGCATTTATCAGCAAGCAATCACATTCATCCCCCCTTTTCCCTTTCCCCTTTGCCATTTCCCTCACCACCTCACTCCCTTTCCCTTTTCCCCCTTCTCTCCCCTTTTTCCCATTCCCTCTTCCCGCTTCCGCCTTCCGCTTTCCGCCTTCCACGTTCCCCCTTCCTTTTTGCCCTCCCCATCCCTCCTCCCCCTTTCCACCTTTCCTCCTCCCTCGTCTCCCTTCCCCTTTCTCCGTGCTCTTTTTCCTCCCCATTGCCCTTTTTCCTCCCCATTGCCCTTTTTCCTCCCGATTGCCCTTTTTCCTCCCCATTGCCCTTTTTCCTCCCCATTGCCCTTTTTCCTCCCCATTTCCCTTTTCTCTCCCCATTTCCCTTTTTCCTCCCCATTTCCCTTTTTCCTCCCCATTTCCCTTTTTCCTCCCCATTTCCCTTTTTCCTCCCCATTTCCCTTTTTCCTCCCCATTGCCCTTTTTCCTCCCCATTGCCCTTTTTCCTCCCCATTGCCCTTTTTCCTCCCCATTGCCCTTTTTCCTCCCCATTGCCCTTTTTCCTCCCCATTGCCCTTTTTCCTCCCCATTTCCCTTTTTTCTCCCCATTTCCCTTTTTCCTCCCCATTTCCCTTTTTCCTCCCCATTTCCCTTTTTCCTCCCCATTTCCCTTTTTCCTCCCCATTTCCCTTTTTCCTGTCTTCTCCTCCCACTTCCCCCTGCCCCTTCCCTTCGTGCCCTTTCCCCTCCCGATTGTTCCTCCCTCCTCTTCCCCCTAAACCCTATATGCGCACACCTGCAGGATTCCGGCACACAGCTAGCCATGGGCCTCACATGCGACTCACCTCCCTGCACCGAATCCCACCGTCTTGCACCTCGATCTGTTCCCCTTCCCCCTTTCCCATTCTCCCCACCTGCAGGATTCCGGCACACAGCTCGCCATGGGACTCACATGGAACTAGCGGCCCTGCACTATGAGTGAGGGGGGAAGGGTGGGGGGACTGGGGAGGGCGGAGGGGAGGATTGGGCGTGCATGGCGTGCAGGGCGTGGTGGCGAAGGATGTGTTCACAATGATCACATAGATGTGCTCCATCCCACACAATGATCACCGTATCTGTCTCTCATGGCTCATCTCTCATGCATGTGCGTGCAGGGCGTGGTGGCGAAGGATGTGTCCACAGTGTCGTACCATGGGGGGCCACTGGATGATGAGATGACCACGGTGAGATGAAACGAGCATGGTGAGATGAAACGAGCATGGTGAGATGAAACGAGCATGGTGAGATGAAACGAGCATGGTGAGCTGAAACGAGCATGGTGAGATGAAACGAGCATGGTGAGATGAAACGAGCATGGTGAGAAGAAACCAGCGCGGTGAGATGAATGCGTCACGGTGTGATGAAACGAGCATGGTGAGATGAAACAACCACAACTAAATACCTTGTGTTGTGTCCCTGTCCACCCCTGTCCCTGTCCACCACTAGATCCCCTCGTAGGAGGTATGGCGTAGCGTGGCAGCAGCTGTGTTTAGCAAACTGTTGTTTAGTTTGGTTTTATGCTTGCTTGTAAAAAACCTTGTGTTGTGTCCCTGTCCACCCCTGTCCCTGTCCACCACTGTCCCTTTATTTGCAGACATTGTTCGTGCCACCTGTTCCTTCGACTCTACTGCGTCTGATCACCGATTCTCTCATGCACCACTGCTGCCAATCATGCACCACTGCTGCCAATCATGCACCACTGCTGCCAATCATGCACCACTGCTGCCAATCATGCACCACTGCTGCCAATCATGCACCACTGCTGCCAATCATGCACCACTGCTGCCAATCATGCACCACTGCTGCCAATCATGCACCACTGCTCCCAATCATGCACCACTGCTCCCAATCATGCACCACTGCTGCCAATCATGCACCACTGCTGCCAATCATGCACCACTGCTGCCAATCATGCACCACTGCTGCCAATCATGCACCACTGCTGCCAATCATGCACCACTGCTGCCAATCATGCACCACTGCTGCCAATCATGCACCACTGCTGCCAATCATGCACCACTGCTCCCAATCATGCACCACTGCTCCCAATCATGCACCACTGCTGCCAATCATGCACCACTGCTGCCAATCATGCACCACTGCTGCCAATCATGCACCACTGCTGCCAATCATGCACCACTGCTGCCAATCATGCACCACTGCTGCCAATCATGCACCACTGCTGCCAATCATGCACCACTGCTGCCAATCATGCACCACTGCTGCCAATCATGCACCACTGCTGCCAATCATGCACCACTGCTGCCAATCATGCACCACTGCTGCCAATCATGCACCACTGCTGCCAATCATGCACCACTGCTGCCAATCATGCACCACTGCTGCCAATCATGCACCACTGCTGCCAATCATGCACCACTGCTGCCAATCATGCACCACTGCTGCCAATCATGCACCACTGCTGCCAATCATGCACCACTGCTGCCAATCATGCACCACTGCTGCCAATCATGCACCACTGCTGCCAATCATGCACCACTGCTGCCAATCATGCACCACTGCTGCCAATCATGCACCACTGCTGCCAATCATGCACCACTGCTGCCAATCATGCACCACTGCTGCCAATCATGCACCACTGCTGCCAATCATGCACCACTGCTGCCAATCATGCACCACTGCTGCCAATCATGCACCACTGCTGCCAATCATGCACCACTGCTGCCAATCATGCACCACTGCTGCCAATCATGCACCACTGCTGCCAATCATGCACCACTGCTGCCAATCATGCACCACTGCTGCCAATCATGCACCACTGCTGCCAATCATGCACCACTGCTGCCAATCATGCACCACTGCTGCCAATCATGCACCACTGCTGCCAATCATGCACCACTGCTGCCAATCATGCACCACTGCTGCCAATCATGCACCACTGCTGCCAATCATGCACCACTGCTGCCAATCATGCACCACTGCTGCCAATCATGCACCACTGCTGCCAATCATGCACCACTGCTGCCAATCATGCACCACTGCTGCCAATCATGCACCACTGCTGCCAATCATGCACCACTGCTGCCAATCATGCACCACTGCTGCCAATCATGCACCACTGCTGCCAATCATGCACCACTGCTGCCAATCATGCACCACTGCTGCCAATCATGCACCACTGCTGCCAATCATGCACCACTGCTGCCAATCATGCACCACTGCTGCCAATCATGCACCACTGCTGCCAATCATGCACCACTGCTCCCAATCATGCACCACTGCTCCCAATCATGCACCACTGCTGCCAATCATGCACCACTGCTGCCAATCATGCACCACTGCTGCCAATCATGCACCACTGCTGCCAATCATGCACCACTGCTGCCAATCATGCACCACTGCTCCCAATCATGCACCACTGCTGCCAATCATGCACCACTGCTGCCAATCATGCACCACTGCTGCCAATCATGCACCACTGCTGCCAATCATGCACCACTGCTGCCAATCATGCACCACTGCTGCCAATCATGCACCACTGCTGCCAATCATGCACCACTGCTGCCAATCATGCACCACTGCTGCCAATCATGCACCACTGCTGCCAATCATGCACCACTGCTGCCAATCATGCACCACTGCTGCCAATCATGCACCACTGCTGCCAATCATGCACCACTGCTGCCAATCATGCACCACTGCTGCCAATCATGCACCACTGCTGCCAATCATGCACCACTGCTGCCAATCATGCACCACTGCTGCCAATCATGCACCACTGCTGCCAATCATGCACCACTGCTGCCAATCATGCACCACTGCTGCCAATCATGCACCACTGCTGCCAATCATGCACCACTGCTGCCAATCATGCACCACTGCTGCCAATCATGCACCACTGCTGCCAATCATGCACCACTGCTGCCAATCATGCACCACTGCTGCCAATCATGCACCACTGCTGCCAATCATGCACCACTGCTGCCAATCATGCACCACTGCTGCCAATCATGCACCACTGCTGCCAATCATGCACCACTGCTGCCAATCATGCACCACTGCTGCCAATCATGCACCACTGCTGCCAATCATGCACCACTGCTGCCAATCATGCACCACTGCTGCCAATCATGCACCACTGCTGCCAATCATGCACCACTGCTGCCAATCATGCACCACTGCTGCCAATCATGCACCACTGCTGCCAATCATGCACCACTGCTGCCAATCATGCACCACTGCTGCCAATCATGCACCACTGCTGCCAATCATGCACCACTGCTGCCAATCATGCACCACTGCTGCCAATCATGCACCACTGCTGCCAATCATGCACCACTGCTGCCAATCATGCACCACTGCTGCCAATCATGCACCACTGCTGCCAATCATGCACCACTGCTGCCAATCATGCACCACTGCTGCCAATCATGCACCACTGCTGCCAATCATGCACCACTGCTGCCAATCATGCACCACTGCTGCCAATCATGCACCACTGCTGCCAATCATGCACCACTGCTGCCAATCATGCACCACTGCTGCCAATCATGCACCACTGCTGCCAATCATGCACCACTGCTGCCAATCATGCACCACTGCTGCCAATCATGCACCACTGCTGCCAATCATGCACCACTGCTGCCAATCATGCACCACTGCTGCCAATCATGCACCACTGCTGCCAATCATGCACCACTGCTGCCAATCATGCACCACTGCTGCCAATCATGCACCACTGCTGCCAATCATGCACCACTGCTGCCAATCATGCACCACTGCTGCCAATCATGCACCACTGCTGCCAATCATGCACCACTGCTGCCAATCATGCACCACTGCTGCCAATCATGCACCACTGCTGCCAATCATGCACCACTGCTGCCAATCATGCACCACTGCTGCCAATCATGCACCACTGCTGCCAATCATGCACCACTGCTGCCAATCATGCACCACTGCTGCCAATCATGCACCACTGCTGCCAATCATGCACCACTGCTGCCAATCATGCACCACTGCTGCCAATCATGCACCACTGCTGCCAATCATGCACCACTGCTGCCAATCATGCACCACTGCTGCCAATCATGCACCACTGCTGCCAATCATGCACCACTGCTGCCAATCATGCACCACTGCTGCCAATCATGCACCACTGCTGCCAATCATGCACCACTGCTGCCAATCATGCACCACTGCTGCCAATCATGCACCACTGCTGCCAATCATGCACCACTGCTGCCAATCATGCACCACTGCTGCCAATCATGCACCACTGCTGCCAATCATGCACCACTGCTGCCAATCATGCACCACTGCTGCCAATCATGCACCACTGCTGCCAATCATGCACCACTGCTGCCAATCATGCACCACTGCTGCCAATCATGCACCACTGCTGCCAATCATGCACCACTGCTGCCAATCATGCACCACTGCTGCCAATCATGCACCACTGCTGCCAATCATGCACCACTGCTGCCAATCATGCACCACTGCTGCCAATCATGCACCACTGCTGCCAATCATGCACCACTGCTGCCAATCATGCACCACTGCTGCCAATCATGCACCACTGCTGCCAATCATGCACCACTGCTGCCAATCATGCACCACTGCTGCCAATCATGCACCACTGCTGCCAATCATGCACCACTGCTGCCAATCATGCACCACTGCTGCCAATCATGCACCACTGCTGCCAATCATGCACCACTGCTGCCAATCATGCACCACTGCTGCCAATCATGCACCACTGCTGCCAATCATGCACCACTGCTGCCAATCATGCACCACTGCTGCCAATCATGCACCACTGCTGCCAATCATGCACCACTGCTGCCAATCATGCACCACTGCTGCCAATCATGCACCACTGCTGCCAATCATGCACCACTGCTGCCAATCATGCACCACTGCTGCCAATCATGCACCACTGCTGCCAATCATGCACCACTGCTGCCAATCATGCACCACTGCTGCCAATCATGCACCACTGCTGCCAATCATGCACCACTGCTGCCAATCATGCACCACTGCTGCCAATCATGCACCACTGCTGCCAATCATGCACCACTGCTGCCAATCATGCACCACTGCTGCCAATCATGCACCACTGCTGCCAATCATGCACCACTGCTGCCAATCATGCACCACTGCTGCCAATCATGCACCACTGCTGCCAATCATGCACCACTGCTGCCAATCATGCACCACTGCCGCCAATCATGCACCACTGCTGCCAATCATGCACCACTGCTGCCAATCATGCACCACTGCGGCTGCCCATCCATCATCACCCCTGCTCCCCCTCCTCATCTTGCCTCTCATCTCTGCTCCACCTCACATCCCTCTCAACGTTCTTAACTACTTTCGCTTTCCTCTCTGCTCACCCCTGCCGAACTCCCACTACTCCAAGCGCTGCTCACTGGAAGATGTCCCAAGATCTGCTCACTCCTGGCTAACACCCCTCTCAACGATCTCTAACTCCTTTAGCTTTCCCCTCTGCTCACTCCTGGCTGACTGCCACTACTCTCAAACGCGACCTTTCTTTCCATTGTATACACTTTCTCTCTCCTCCATCAAGGTCATCCCCCCCTCCCTCCCTCCCCCCCACCCCCTCGTCCCGTTCCTTCTCCTCCCTTTCCCTGACCTTCTGACTTCCAGCCCACTATGACCACCCTTTTTCAAAACCTTTACAAGGAACACGCAGTTCTGTCCTCTACCGAGTTTCTCTTCTTTCGCCCTCCCAGTCTTCCCCCTCACCCACCCATGCCGTTCCGCTCTTGATCTTCTCTGCCCTCTCTCCCACTCCCTCCCCGCCTCTCCCTGGCCCCTCGCAGCTCACACTCAGCGCCCGCAACTACACTCTCTCGCTGCCAGACATTGAAGCAGAGGAGAGCTACTAGCGTCACGAGGCACCTTATAACGAGGCTGAGAGCTTCCAGTCCTTGAAGACACCTTATAGCGAGGCTGAGGGCTTCTACTGTTTTGATGCACCTTGTAACGATGCAGAGAGCTACAAGGTAGCAGCAGCAGCGCAAGGCACATGACAGGGCTGTGCATGTTTTTTATGCTCTTCTGTGATTGAAACTGGACATACCCCCACTTGTCTTCCTCACAGCTGTACAGTCTGTTTTGAATCAATTCATATATCCACTCATCCCTTCTAAAACCATTCTTGTCTATAAAATGGGCCCATATGATTTTCAGTCACAAAAGCATTCCTCGGGGGTTATGGTACAGTGCCTTACCTTCCACTCATAACTCTAAAGATGATTTGAACAATGTTTTCTGAGTTGTGGATCCCCCCGTACATGTCCTACACGTACGCACTCTTGCATAACTGTATATTAGTGTATGCAAAATAGCTGCTGGATCTACCAATAGTCTTGGTACAACTGGAGTCCAAGCCTCTCTTGAAGGTTGTAAGGACCAAGCATTCTGCAGCCAAAGAAATTCAGCATTCGCAGCATCCTCAAGTCACACAGCTGTTGCAGCAGGGACTGAAGCTGCTCACAGCCACTCAGGTCCAGCTCTCTGAGTCGTGCCAAATGGTGGAATTTGGGAGGGAGGAAGTGAAGAGCCGTCTTCCTGGCATCCAATTTGTGCAGGTAAGTGAGGCTGGTGAAAGAATCGGGCAGGCTTGTCAAGGAGGAGCAATTACCGTATTCACCCGGATATACCCCCAGGTGGGGGTGTAAAAAAACATGGAAAAATGGTGGGTGGGCTTATAATGTGGTAAATTTTATAACCCCATGGGCTAAAGAAATGACACTTATGGAAATTTAATTTTATAACACTGGAATGTGGATTTCACCCTGGCGATTTAAATCGATGCTAACACAAAGAGGTTCCATGCTGAAAAGTTCCGAGAATGTGTCGTACAGTCAAGAATCCCAGTCAGCACCAGTCAAATGTTGCAGATTTCGCGCACGTGCACCTCCTGTGGAAATTTTGCCAAGCGAGCCAGGGGGGAATTCGTCATGCACGTCTGTGACGATTCGTTTAGGTGCGTTAGTGGCGATTTCGCTAAAAAAAAAAAGCAGAATTCATTGGGTGCGCTTATACAAAGATTGACAGAAATTGGGGTGGGCTTATAATCGGCAACTGGCTATAAGCCCACTAGTACGATTATAACCGCATGGGTGTAACATAGGCCTGGGGGTATATCCGGGTGATGACGGTACGCAGGCTAAGGTCGCCTAACCTTGACAAGGCGGAAATGGTCTCCGGAAGATGGGTCAGGCTTGGAGCTTCAATATGAAGGGAGGTGAGTTGCACTAGCCGGGTTACACTTTCTGGAATCTCCGTCAGAGATTCCGCACCTTCCACGTGTAGCTGTCGCAGCTGAGGCAGAGCAGAGCCGATGTCATGAGGCAGGTGATGCAATGCCGTGGCATTCGAGATGCGTAGATTACGGAGGCATGAAAGGAAACCGTGCGGGAGTGGAAGCCCTGTCTGTTCAGCGCCCAGGCGCATCTCCAGGTGCTCTATCTGAGAGGGACAACGGCTGGTCGCTGGTGCGTCCATGATGGTAACCCGAATCAATTTCAGCTTCTTTAGATTTGGAGTCGTTGACAAATCTGGAAGAATGATGCTGCTGGTGTCGTTTCCCAAGCTCAATGTTTCCAGAGACTGCGGCAAAGATTCCAAAGTTTCCTGCAAAAGTTCACATCCCGTCAGATCCAGCTCCCGCAGGCATGAGAGGTTTTCCAAGGCTCGAGGTGTAGACGCGAGCTTGATACACATGCAGGCCTTGAAAGTCTTGAGGCGGCTCAGTTGAGTGATGGATGCTGGCAGAGCTGTCAGCTCATCGCAGCAGCTCAAGGTCAACTCCCGCAGGTCACCAAGATGGCCTGTACCCTCTGGAAGGTTAACAACGGGACAGCTGCTGATTTCGAGCTGCGTTAGAGAAGAGAGGCGACTGAACGACGCCGGCAGCTGCTGCAGTTCTTCACAACCGCTCAGCACCAAATTGCGGAGATTGGTCAGCTCGCCTATCTCCTCCGGAAGTGTCGTCAGCCTTGATCCTGTGATGCTCAACGATTCAAGAGCAGCCAAGCAGGAAATCGTTGTGGGGAGGGTGTCTATGTCCACATGGTCCAAGGATAGTTTCTGAAGCCCTGTGAGCAACCCAGTAGAATCGGGGAGTCTTTTCAACGACAATCTGTTCAACGCTAATGATTTCAGCCCTGGAAAATCTCCAAAATTCTCCAAGATTTTGAAGTTGAGAATGGTTGAGAATGGTTAGAACTTCCAAGGTGCTGATGCTTGTGATGGAATCTGGTACCAGGAACTCAGCAGAATAAAGGCTACCGAAAAGGCAGAGTTCGCGAAGTACTGGGAACCGTTCTCCAAGCCCCTCAGGCGGGATGCTCGGAGCATAGCTTAGCAGCAGACGTTGAAGACGGAAACACGGTGATTCTGGCGGAAACATTGCAGGGAAGTCCGTTGTTCCCCGCACGAATCCCAGCAAACGAAGATTTGTCAGTTCACCAAATGAGAAATCCCCCTCGAAACTGTCGGAGTATATCTCTCCTGGGAAGAACAGGCTGGTCAGATTCGGAAGGCGAGTTAACGGCGACATCTGATGCACCCGCATGTTCAGCTTTTGAATAGACAGCCTCGTGAGAGAAGAGAGATTCACGAAGTTCGGATCCACCATAGGCGAGACATCTCCCAGTGACAGCGTGTGCAGGCGCGTCAATTGGAAGAACGAAGGCGGAAGCTTTGTGGTTCAATGGAGGCACTGGAGTGACAGCTGCTCCAAGCGGCGACAATGGCGGAAGAGAATGCCCAGCCCAGCTGTCGTGACGGGGTGACCTGATTCGCCAAACTCGTCCATCTCCTCCTCCTGTTTTTGGTAACGGCTGTCGTATGGAGCAATTCCTGTGCCGACGTGAAGAGCCGTTAGGTTTGGTGACGAGGAGCCGAGAAATGCTAGGAAATTGTCGTCTATCGTTTCCATGCTTCCGTTGTTCAAGTGCAGGCGAGTGAGATTCGGGAAGGACACGAGGACGCGTTTGAGATACTCGCGAGACACCAGACGATTTCGTGAAACGAGAAGCGTTGTGACGGATTCGTGTGCGAGCTCCCGCCAGCAACGGCAGAATGAGGCAATGAGGAGAACGTGAGCGACATCGGCAGAGGCAGGAGGTGTTGAAAAATGCGGGTCAGGCTCTGGATCTTCGTTCTCCTTCCTGATAGCATAATCCGAGAGAGACAATGACGAGGTCGGCCGGAAAGCGTCGGAATGCCAGAAGATCCTGACAAGAACATGGTCAAGAAGGCAATGGATATTTGGAGACATTCTCCTAAGAGGGTCGAGGTAAAGCTCTGGCTTGTGCTACGTTTGATTGACAACCACGACTAAGCTTGGGAAGGGATGTCCCTGGAGAGGAACTTGATCAGAGAGAGCAATAAAGATGAGATCAGACTGAGCCTCTTTAGCTTCCTGCTGTTAGTGTCATGGCTGTCAAGTTTTACGGGAAAGGAAACATTCAGAGCTGCTCGCTCAGGGTGAGTGAGTTGGTCTTGCTTGAAGAGTGGCTTGAACGAAAACCTCCTGAGCGCCCCCCCCCCCCCTGTCATGCAGGCAAGCAGTTGGTTCCATACGAACCTCAAATTTTGAATGATCCTATTCGTTGCGAGCAAAGCGCGGTAACCCTATCAAACAAGCCATCGGGGGTGGGGTGGAGCCAACCAAGCAAACGAACTCGCTGTTTGTAGCGAGATTCGGAGGCTACTGATTGGCGCTGCACCTGGTCATTCCCACCTGGACACCAACTTCGATGTCAATGTGGCGCCACTTTGGCCGGGCAGCAATGTTTCGCTGATGTGGCTGGATGTTGTTGACCACTGTAGCTTCTCTCCATACAAAATCTGAAAAATAAAAACCAGAATTCTCGATAACACCCGATCCGATATTGCGTGTCGGGGTGCACAGTCTGGTTGTCGCGACTAAACCTTTTCGTGGATTTTGCTGCACAGTTGCGAATTGGAACAAATCCACAATCGCAACCGCAACCAGCTAGGTCCTGGCAATGGCAGGGGGAGCTGCGAGACATGTCGCGGTTCGCGAACCGCAACGTGCTCAACCAAGCTGATGTGGTTGCGAGAGATATTGCGAAATGCTAAGATTGCTCGACGGCAGGGAAGATGGGAGAGAGGTTGGGGAATGGTGCGGTACGGGGAGGGAGCTTTAGAGCGCACGCACGGGAAGACTTAGAGGGTTTTGATTTTCTCTCGTCGCATCGAAGCGCAGTTCAATCCGTTCACCCTCGCATAGAGCCGTTCCGCTGACGCGCTGGTCGCTGCGACTCGCATTGGATGCAATCGAGACCCGCGCTGCGTACCCTTCTCAGCTCCGCCACGCGCAGCTCCGCCACGCGCAGCTATCCAGCGTGCTGTCACCTGCGACCCGAGATTGCCGCCTTGCTTGCCGTGCGCGCCTCCTTGCCTTGCGTGTTGGCGCATGTCTCCTGCCCTTTCCGTGACTCCGTCCCCATGCCAAGCCCTAACCGCCGTACCCAACCTTCCCAACCTAACCTCCTCCCACTTTCTCAATCGCCTAAAATCATGAATTAATTCCGCTCAGTAGCTGATTATGAGACATCTAATAATAGGTGTTCTTTTTGCTCAGTAACACTTCAGTTCAGACTCCTCTTTCTGCGACATGCCATATTGCCCCGCTCATCGTCATTTCAGTCGCCCATCCGTTCCTGCACAATCATTCCCCAGCCTCATCCACCGCCGTGTGGGTGTTCCCACCCTCCAACCCTTCCTCCCACCCTCCCACCCTCCCACCCTCCCACCCTGCCAGCATGCCACCCTTTCACCAGTCATCATTCTTCCGCCTCGTGCGTTCCTCCAGCACTCACCGCCTCCGCTCCTCCTCCTCTCTTTCCGCCTGCTGCTATCTGCTGCTGCTCCAAGCTCCAAGCTCCCCGGCTGATAGTCCCTCCTCATACCTTAGTGCCCACGGGCATAGCTCAGCTCACAACACCCATCACCGTTCGTTCTCTTGCTTGTTCTCACACCCCATCTCTCACCCCTGCTCTCATTTGTGTTCCCTGTCTCATATCGTACAGGCCCACTGGATGAAGAGATGAGATGAGCACGGCGAGATGAAACAAGTTGACTTTTGAGTTGACTCAAAAGCCATCTCTCTCCTCTGCTCTCCGTTGTGTTCCCTTTGTCATACCGTGCAGGCCCACTGGATGAGGAGATGAGATGAGATGAGCACAGCGAGATGAAGCAAGCAAGCACGGTCACACGCTTGTGTTGTGTCCCCACTCCCCACTTCCACCCACATCCCTTCTTTTGCGGAGCTGCGCACCTCATTCTGTTGTCTGTGTGTTGTTCGCATCACCTGTCCCTTATGCTCCGGTGCTGGCTGTGTCACTCAATCTTTGGAGCACCACTGCTGCCCGCCCTTCATCAGTAATCGCCCCCCTGTTCTGGCAACCTATCTTTCGCCCATCATGAGCGAACTGGTTCTTGAGAATTCTCAAAAACCAGCTCATCATCAGTAAACACCCACCCCCCTGTTCTGACACCCCCCTGTTCTGACACCCTATCTGTCTCTTCGCCCATCATGATTCCCCCTCAGAACGCCAGCTATTCCCCTCTTCATCTTGCCTCCCATCCCTGCTCCACCTCGCACCCCTCTCAACCGCTCTCAACTACTTTTGCTGTCCCCATTTTTCCTGGCTGACGCCAGTGCTCTCGAGCTCAACCCCTCTCGTTCTGTATCTCTGCATCTTGCTTTACCCTCTCCTTCCCCACTCCCCTTCACCTCCCTGGCATCCTGGCTTCTAGCTCACTATCACCGCCCGCCCTAATCCAGCTGACTTTTGAGTCGATTCAAATCCCGCCCTAATCTCGCCCTTTTGAGTAGACTCAAGTAGACTCAAAAGTCACTCCGCTTCCCCGCCCTGGCATCTTGGCTTCTAGCTCACTCTCACCGCCCTAATCTAATCAGCTCTAAAATCTGTAGAGACTTATATAGAAAATAATAATCTTTATAAGAGAGCTACTAGATACCAACAGCAGCTCCGCACACATGACAGGGCTGGGAATTTTACTACTCTCCTGCTCTGCTGCTGCAACTCCGGCCAGGATTCCTCACTGCTGAACAGCTTGTGTTATGCATCCATCAATCCATCCATCTCTAATTAACTCAAAGCACGGTTGGTTGAAGCCATCTCTGCTGCTCCATAAGTGTTGAGCACAAAACCTCCATCCATGTGAGTATTTTAAACTAAAGTGCATATTTTGTGTGAAATTCCAACACATGCGTGGTCCATGTAGTAAACAGATCAGCCTCCCTTGACATGAGAGCGCAACTAGGATGGCATACATAGGAGAAGAATGGACACAATCAAATTCAACGTAACAATATGTGGTACACACAGAGATATCCCGTGCACCCTACACATACAGTACGGTACACCTGCTGTCCCGTGCACCCTATGCACCTGCTACAAGCTTGGGCGAAGCAGCACTACACTGATGCATCAGCACTAAGCTGAGTCAGCTCAGCGCCCATGCACCAGTGAGCATGCTGCTGCACCCAAGCTCTGGCAATGAAATGAAAACCCCTAACGCTTCATGCAGCAATGCTCCGGAGACCCCTGCACTAGCTGCCAGTCCCTCATACCAGCCGTGTGGTGAAGCCAAGCCACCTACAAATCGTCTTTTTCCTTGCGGCTTCAACGCCCCATGCCCCCGCCAATTTTACCACCCATGCCTCCGCTAATTACTGCCAACCACCCCCCTCCTCCCTGTGGTGAGGGAATGTCTTGCATCAAGGAGAAAACGGCCCTAATCCACCCATCCCGCCTCCCATGTTGCCCCCGGCTCCCCCCATCCCTCCCCCCATCCCTCCGCCCATCCCTCCGCCCATCCCTCCGCCCATCCCAGGTCCACCCTGGCCGGGTGTTGCCTGCGACCCTGGAGCAAACCACCCTGACCCGCCCATTCCTCCGCCGCCCATGCCTCCGCCGCCCATTCCGCCGCCTCCCATTCCGCCACCGCCCATGTTTCCCCCAGGACCCATGGCTGCTTGTGATCCGGGAGCAGACGACCCAGGTCCGCCCATGCCGCCGCTCATTCCGCCGCCGCCCATTCCGCCGCCACCGATTCCGCCACCGCCCATTCCACCGCCGCCCATTCCGCCGCCGCCCATTCCGCCGTTGCCCATTCCGCCGCCGCCCATTCCGCCTCCGCCCATTCCACCGCCACCCATGCTGCCGCCGCCCATTCCGCCGCCACTCATTCCTCCGCCGCTCATTCCGCCGCCACCCATGCCGCCTCCGCCCATTCCGCCGCCGCCCATTCCGCCGCCGCCACCCATTCCGCCACTGCCCATTCCGCCGCCGCCCATTCCGCCGCCGCCCATTCCGCCTCCGCCAATTCCACCGCCACCCATGCTTCCGCCGCCCATTCCGCCGCCACTCATTCCTCCGCCGCTCATTCCGCCGCCACCCATGCCGCCTCCGCCCATTCCGCCGCCACCCATTCCGCCGCCGCCCATTCCGCCGCCACCCATGTTTCCCCCAGGACCCATGGCTGACTGCGAACCTGGAGCAGAGGAACCAGGTCCGCCCATGCCCCCTCCCATTCCGCCACCGCCCATTCCGCCGCCGCCCATTCCGCCGCCGCCCATGCCTCCGCCGCCCATTGCGCCGCCACCCATTCCGCCGCCGCCCATTCCGCCGCCACCAATGCCGCCGCCGCCCATTCCACCACCGCCCATTCCGCCGCCGCCCATTCCGCCGCCGCCCATTCCGCCGTCACCCATTCCGCCGCCGCCCATTCCGCCGCCACCAGTGCCGCCGCCGCCCATTCCACCGCCGCCCTTTCCGCCGCCGCCCATTCCGCCGCCGCCCATTCCGCCTCCGCCCATTCCACCGCCAACCATTCCACCGGCACCCATTCCACCGCCACTCATTCCACCGCCACCCATGCCGCTTCCGCCCATTCCGCCGCCACCCATTCCGCCGCCACCCATTCCGCCGCCGCCCATGCCGCCGTCGCTCATTCCACCGCCACCCATTCCGCCGCCACCCATTCCGCCGCTGCCCATACCGCTTCCACTGATTCCGCCGCTCTGCTGCTGCTGCTGCTGCGGCTGGCCGGTCGAGCTTCCACCTCGCGCCCATCCGCGCATCATCCCCCGCAGCTTGTCCGCTCGGAGCCCCGCGGAGAAGCGATAGGCCAACGCCGCGTGGAGAGACGAAACAAGAACAAGCGAGAGGAGGAGAAAGGCCGTGCTCAGGTCACGGCGACGACGCTGGCTGGACATAAATGAGACCCTCTGCGTCATTGTGCTGGCGTTGCGTATGGTTCAGCTGAAAATTCCACGTAAGATTGTATTCTGGAAGTAGCAGGTTGGAATCGAAGAATCGAAAGCAGAGAAGTTGGAAAGCTCGAAGTCCTATCTTCAATGCATATGTGTGTAGGAGAGTGATGAGTTGATGAGTTGCCAATGTGACCCAGCCCTTTGTACTACCGTCGAACCGCGAATACTGCTGCACATGGAAATGATTTCCCCGCGGCGCGATAACTTGAGCTGGAACCAGTTGACCAATGGCTAGCGTCGAGTCAAGCGCTTGAAAACGGAGTCAACGCTTTGTGAAAAAAGTGTTGACCACTGTACATTCTGTCAACAGCCGACTTTTTCCGTTCGTCGTCCCACGAAACGAAATTTGAAGAAACTCGTATTTCTGATAACATTGGATTCGGTATTCGCAGTTCGTGACGCAAGTCACACATTGTTTTCTATTTACTATAACGAAAGTTCTGGTTATTTGCGTGGCTTTTGCTGCACAGCCCGAACAAACTCGCACCAATCAAGCTTTCACAAGCGCGGATAGACCAGCAGGTGTAGGGGTGACTGAGAACAAGCTCACACACTCGCGTTCCGCGGCTCGCGCGACCAAGCTGACGTGGCAAAATGCGGAGGTCGCTCGACGGCGGCGAAGTTGGGTTTTAGAACAAGGCGAGATGTAGAACACAGAGGACTTTCGCGAGATGGATTGCATTTTAAAAGTCGCGCAGTGATTCGCCGCATACCTTGCGCGGGTTCCGCCACGTTCTTGTTTCAGTGATGTATGGGGGCACGAAAGCAAGGGCAGGGGGAAGGCAAGGGGGAGTGGGGGGGAATATTGCGGAGGATTCGACGAGAATTTGGATTTTCTTACGTGGCATCGAAGCGCACTCCAGATATTCTTCATCGCATGGCGTGCGGCTGGTCCGCTCCCTCGATTCGACGCGCAAGCATTGCGACGCGCATGGCATGCGAAATCGGTGTTACTGAGCTTGCAGATGGTGGCAGAGGGTCAACAGCGAGACCCGAGCGGCTACGCTACACACAGCTCCGCCTCACACAGCTCCGCCTCACACAGCTCCGCCTCACACAGCTCCGCCTCACACAGCTCCGCCTCACACAGCTCCGCCTCACACAGCTCCGCCTCACACAGCTCCGCCTCACACAGCTCCGCCTCACACAGCTCCGCCTCACACAGCTCCGCCCTCACACAGCTCCGCCTCACACAGCTCCGCCTCACACAGCTCCGCCTCACACAGCTCCGCCTCACACAGCTCCGCCTCACACAGCTCCGCCTCACACAGCTCCGCCTCACACAGCTCCGCCTCACACAGCTCCGCCTCACACAGCTCCGCCTCACACAGCTCCGCCTCACACAGCTCCGCCTCACACAGCTCCGCCTCACACAGCTCCGCCTCACACAGCTCCGCCTCACACAGCTCCGCCTCACACAGCTCCGCCACACACAGCTCCGCCTCACACAGCTCCGCCTCACACAGCTCCGCCTCACACAGCTCCGCCACACACAGCTCCGCCACACACAGCTCCGCCTCACACAGCTCCGCCTCACACAGCTCCGCCACACACAGCTCCGCCACACACAGCTCCGCCTCACACAGCTCCGCCTCACACAGCTCCGCCACACACAGCTCCGCCTCACACAGCTCCGCCTCACACAGCTCCGCCTCACACAGCTCCGCCTCACACAGCTCCGCCTCACACAGCTCCGCCTCACACAGCTCCGCCTCACACAGCTCCGCCACGCGCAGCTCCGCTTGGCCAGCCCTTCCCCGCCCCGCCCTGTCCTCATCACAATGCCGCATTCCGCAAGTCGCTCTCTGTCCCACTCGCCATTCCTTCGCGTCTCGTCTCGTCCGCCTCCCTGACCAGCTCGGCCGAACCTCAGCCTTGCCAAGCTCAAAACTCCCTTCCCCAACCCCAGCCTTCCCAAGCTAGGCTGTGCCATACAGCTCCAAGCTTAGTGCTCCCTGGGTGATAATCCTTCCTTAATCTTCCCTGCTGCTGCTGAGACATCCGTCTGACAGCATCGCCATCACCCCCCAGGTATGTGGCTGATTTTCACCCCACTCTGAAACTTGATGGCGTGACTGTTGAGGAGAGTCCTAAGGTATGGGCATGGCACTGCTGCTTGTCATATGATGGTTGTGAACCATGCTGCTGCTTAGTTCTCACGGGAAAAGCTAAGCTCACACAGCTGTTCAGCTCACATTGCTCACCGCCGTGCGCTTTCACCTGTTCTGTTTGAACATGATGGGGACATGCGGTCTTGTGGTATCGCCGCTAGGCCCCATAAGCTGCATGGTACAATAGACATGCGTTCTCACACACACGTTGTGCTTTTGTGATTCAGTGTGTAGCCTATGGCCCACAAGTTGCATCACTCACCCCACGCTGCATGCATGTCACGATACATACTACCATTCCAATACTTCATTCACCAGGCTCAACTCTCGCCAGATTTTGTTCTACTACTGAGTGCCATGCCTAAGACAGGTACCAGTGCCAAATTTCAAGCCCACCTGTGCACAAGTGCATAAGAGGGTGCTACTGTTAATTGTCACTGTTGACACGGAAGGAAAGTCCTAAATACGTGTACCGTATGCCAAAAGAGAGGTTCTCAAAGATTAAAGATCCAGCTTACATTCTTTTGTGGAGGGTTCTATTGGAACAGCAGTTTTCACTTCACCCTACCTATTCAGCACATCCACCTGCTCCAGTGAAAACCATGGAAAGAGCGAGAATAGTTATTGTTTCCGCCTTTGCTCTCTCCCTACCATTCTGCTGTATCTGCAATCGCCTGTCCTTGCTTCTGCCTTTGCTCTCTCCCCGCAATATAATCCCCCTGCCATGCATCCATCTCCTTATTCGGCATCACCCTGCGTGCTCGCACTCGGGCATTGTCCCACCTCTCCCTCCCTCCACCCTTCCACATCTCTCTCCTCATCCCCATCCTCCCCTTCCCTTCCACTACCTCATCACCAAAAACTCGAATCCCATGTCCCCCTTTCTCCTTCACCAGCTCCCGCTCCCATCTCTTGCTATTCCCACTCCAGCCTAGCCGGAGGCAGAGCGTCTTGTGGTTGACACACCTCCCAGAGGGCAAGAGCAGCTCCTCCAGTTTCACCAGGGAGGTGAGCTGTTGCAACCCATCATCCGCCACCCCAGTGCGTCGCAAATCCACCTGTTTAAGGCTCGTAATCTTCAACACATGCGCCATCCCAGCAGACGTGACACACTCGCACCCAGCAAGATCCAAGCGCTTGAGCAAAGGGAGCCCTGTGAGGTGCACCAGGCCAGCATCGCTCACCTTGGTGTGTGCGAGAGAGAGACACTCAAGCCTGCTCAACGCCTCAACGCCCTTCAAGTGCCCGTCCGCAATGGGTGTGCCACTCAGGTGCAGCTTCTCCAGCCATGGGAGCTTGTACAGGCAACTGATGCCCTTTGTGGTGAAACCCGAGGATCCATCCAGGTTGAGAGCGGTCAGGTGGGTCATGGTGGATACATGTGCAAGGACGGCGCCAGAGAGGCCTGAAAGACCGCTCATATCCAGCTTTGGCTTTCCTGAGGCGGAATCGAGTCTCTGGAGGGGATGGAACGGGGGGGGGGTGGGGTGGGGGGGGCGGAGAAGGGGGGAGGTTGAAAAGACATGATAACTGTACCACGTGCGAGGAGGAAGGGAACAAAAACAAGAAGATAACAGGAAAAACAGTAACAACAGAAGCCGTCGTATTAAGAAAAGAACGGTTCATGTGGGTTGGAACCGCGAGCTTCACTCACAGCCATACATTTCCACCAAAAATGCCACTCACCTGCCAGATAGCTTGACCGGCCCCATCGTGGTGTCCTCCTTCCGCCGTGCCGTTCCACACGGCCTCACAGCGTTGCTTGATGAGCTCCCTTCCGCCTTCTTCCCTCACCCTCGCACCAGCGTTCTCACTGCCTTCCTGCAACGCTCCCACTATGTCCCTCAGTTCATTCGCCTCTTGCTTTGCAGCCTTCCTGAACTCACCCAACTGCTGCTTCACTGCTGCAAACTCCCTCTCCCTTCGCTTCAGCACAGCTTCAAGCTTGGCGTTTCTCTCCTGAAACTTCATCCTTATCTCATCCACCTCCGCTATAATCTCTTGAGACAAATCCTGCCTCGCTGTGGCCAACTTGCCCTCACTAAACTCACTCACTTCCGCCACCTGCAACTTCACTGCTGCCAACTCCTTCTCCCTCTCCGCCACGCTTGCAGCAGTGCAGCCGTTTCTCTGCTCCACCGCACCAATGATGTTTCTCAACTCGTTCAGCTTCCGTTGAGACGCAGCCTTGTTCTCACATACCTCTCGTTTCACTGCTGCCAACTCCCCTTTCACTTCCATCAACTCTCTCCCCGCTTGCTCCCGAACTTCACGCATCTCCCTGTCAGCAGCTGTCTTGTAACCATGAACTCTTTCTTTCAGTGCAGCCAAAGCTGACTTGACAACCACCAGCTCCAGTTTACAAGGAGCCATTTGCACCACCCGATCCACAGAGAGCATGAGCGCATGCACAGCCCTGTCCCTCTCACCTGCTTCCCTCTGCAATCGTTCCATGGCTGCATTCCCCTGAGCCAGTGCGTCTGTCAACTCACCCACCCCTCTCCTCCTCTCCTCCCTCTCTTGCTCCAGCTCCCTTGTCAGTGCTTGCTCTTCAGATTTTATCTCCTGTACTTGCCTTCTCAGCTCACTCAGCTCAGCTTCTGTTCTCTGAAGCTTCTCACGCTGCTCCAACTCCCTTGTCAGTGCTTGCTCTTCATCTTTCGTCTCCTGCACCTGTGTTCTCAGCTCGTTTAGCTCAGCTTGTGCTCTCTCACTTCGCTCACCCCTCTCCTCCCTCTCGTGCTCCAGCTCCCTTTTCAGTGCTTGCAGTTCATCTTTCGTCTCGTGCACTTCTCTTCTCACCCCAGCTTCTGCTCCCTCACGCTCCTCCAGTTCCTTCCTTGAATCTTCCAGGTGCCTCTCTAATGAGCTTATTCGCTCCTCTGCCCTCAACATAGCTACTTCCAGCGACTCTGTTCCCGCCCTTTGTCTCAGCACTACCACCAAAGTCTCATTCATCACTGTCTTTCCAAAACTGCCAATCTCACTGCACATGACAGAGTCGCATGGCAGCATGACGAAGTATGTAGCAGCACACGAGAAGCATTCAAGAGAATGAGATGCAGAATGAAGGGATGAGTGCATAGGAGCAGCATGCACGCATCATGAACAAGAAGGGGAAAAACTCTCATGCAAGAGAAACCAAGTGGAGGGGGTTATTAATAAGCCTTGCAAAAGAACACAATGATATTGAGGTGCTTATTACAGATATGAACTTTGTATGTATGTTTCGATGAAAACAAAAGACAGAGAATGAGAGGAGAGGTGGGAGAGAGGGTAGAGTAGGGAGGTCCTCACATGGCTTTGCGAAGAAGCGGGTAGTTATCAAGTTCCTGTGGCAGGTAGGGGAGGAACCGCATTGGAGGAAAGGGAGAGCGATGAGGAGGGAAGCAAGAGAGAGGAGGGAGAAAGAGAGGAATGATTGGTGTGACTGGAATGGGATGGGACGAAACGACACAGGCACACAGATTGACACAGATTGGAAATCAGTCCCATAAGAGAGAACAATGGTTGACATCAGAGAATAATATGGAAGCCAATAACCAAGGAGTGGCATGATTACGACGACTGAAGGCATACCTTATCCCTCATCACTCTAGCACTTTCAAGGACATGACTCAATGCATACCGCCTTAGTACCACCACCACACCACTTGTGAGATACAACCAAGCAAGCAGACGACTCAGCGCATACCATGAAGGACGCAGCTGCTCTCTTCAGCATCGTCAGCTTAGCTCTCGCAGCCAAGCCCTGCAGGAGCAACCACTCCCTCACTTGCCCTTGAGTGACGTTCATCCACCAGAGGAGCACTATGAGCGGACACAGTGCTGTGTATAGTACGTAGAGCTGGAGTCACACACATGTGCACAGTACAGTACAGGGCAGTGAGTTCCCCGGTGAGAGGAGAAAATTAAGGATGAGAACCAGAAAATTGGTGAGAGTTTGTCAGAGTGTAAGTAACGAATTGACAAGAAAGGTAACTGAAGCACGAGGGGAGACTGGACGCACTAGAGTGTGCAGGAGATAAAGTGGCAGAGCTTGAAAACGGGCAGGTTGAACTGAAGGCTTTGTGCCTTCGTGGGACTGAAGGCGAACCAGACCTGTGACATTGTGAACCTCGGCAGTGCCATTGGGCTGGAAGGAGGAAACAAAACAAATTTCAGGGAACAGAAGGGAATACACAGAGCCACGTGGTAATATAGATACACATCAAGTACAGCCAAACCTTGCGAACTAAAAGGAAAAAGGTTTCAGTTTGAGAGATGTTAATGTGACGATTCTAATGCCCCAAGGCACACCCACCTGTTCCCGAGGCTGAGCAGGGAACACGCATGGTAGGCATGATGTGAATCGCACCTATGTTGAACGCGTGGGTTGTGCGTGCTACCTCAACGAGGGTTGTCGTTGTCGGTTGGTGCACGAGAGAGCGGTTTGCTTCCACGCTGGGAGGGTCTTGTGGAAGCTGCGAAAAGGCAAGGGACAGGAAAGGTGAGAGAACAAGGTGAGGGCAGAGGTCGAGATGGGTAAAACGAGCTCCACATGGCATGGCGGCCACACCACGTCATCTCCATGCCTAGGATAGCATTACATAGCATAAAATCCAGCACTGTGAAACGTAAACCGGCTCCGCCTCGTGATGCTCAAGCGCACACAATCCGACCGAGATTTCAATGTAAACAGAAGTGTTTTGAGACGTCTCAAAACACTTCTGTTTTCACGTGTAGATCCAAAACGGTCTCAATCTGACTCATACATGCTGTGTCAACTCATCGCTGGCATGGCTGGCAAGAGGGCCATTTTTCACCGGCAGCAGATGCAGCAGCCTCGAAGTTGTCATAGCAGCAAGAATCACTGCGACTAGCAGCCCTGCCACCGCCGTAGCCACTCCAGCCATTCGAGCCATGGCGACGAGCTAGGAGAAACCAGGAGAAAGTACCCGCCGAGCCGAGCAGCACCACGCTTGGAGCGGTTGCGGATGGGGATGAGAGACTAAGAAAAACGAGGAAGTGCTGGAGATGAAACACGAGATGGACGACTAGAGAGATTATTAACCCATCGGGCGAACTGTTAATCCATCGGGCGAACTGTTAATCCATCGAGCAAACACGAGGAGGTGGTATTTCGTAAGCTCGAATGACAATGGAGAGAGAAAGTCGGGATTGATGAGCTCGAAGAGGCGTGGACGAGACGCGGAAAGATGAGGGACGATGTGCGAGCGCTCGACATGACTACATAGAGAATGGACCGTCATGTGACCCTGATGTTAAGGCATGCAGGGAAGGCAGGTACGCCAGCCATCAGGAGAGGAAGCAACGGCAAGCATGCAATCGACAGTGCGACAACGAGCAGACCCGATCTGAGTAGCCCGCCGAGCATTTCAACATGCTGTCATGCGTGGCCATGTGCTTGCTGCCGTGACGCTCATGCCTCAAAATGATGACGTCATTCGACATCATGCATGGACGTGGCTGGAGTGATGGCTAGATCAAGATAACATCACTCCCGAGTCGCAGCGAGCAGCTCATGAGCACCATCGTCTCATGCGAGGGTGTGGTGGACAGAAACCGTAGGATGTGAAAATCATCCTCATCTTCATTCGTCGATGGACTTTGCCCAGGACTACGGACTCTCGACGTCGGTCCCTCAATCGACAACCGGCTTGCGAGACTGCCCCTTCGCCAGCTGAGGCCCGTCGCGACTCTCGTCGTGCGAACCCACTTCGTCAACCCAACATCCGCCCACGCCATTCCCACTCTTATCGGCGGCATGAGGCCATAACTGCTCGCGAAGAAACACATATGCTAAAATAATCTGTCCGCAGAAGCTCAACAGCTGGGAAGGAATCCAATGTACTGTGTGGGATGAGCCTAAACAGTCGTCAGGGGTGTCCGACACATTGCACACGTCGCATGGATCGTGAACCGTCGCATTTCACTAAGCAAAAGCAACACGTGAACAAGGCATGGAAATTGACTAGAACGCATTTTTGGGTTGCGTAGCAACCTTATACATTTGGTTTCACTTTTTGGGGAACTGACCGTGAACAGTGATTTTTCCCTGCCCGGTTGGGAAAAAATACTGTTCAACTTTTTAGTTGCCCCAAAAACTGTGAAGCCAAATGTAACCAATTATTCCATAATCGTCGATAAGTACGGCGAATGGAACAATTGGTTGGACACGAGCGTGAACAAAAACATACCCAAACGACAGCACACGAACTTGTACAAAAACGAGAAACACCAGTTGTGAGTGCTTCGAGGCTAAGCTAGAATGCATCGTTTATGCAACTGCGATTGATCTGGTATGGAAGAGGCAACCAAAGCTGCCCCACCAACGATCACAACCGCAATTGTATACACGAGGCACTTAGCATTCACCTCGAAACAGAGCCACACAACTACATAACCTGGTACATGTACGCACACACATACGGAGATAGAAAAACACGCAGAAACATACAGCTAATACTAAGCATGCAAGCATAGCCAATGAAGTTCACCAATTAATAAACCATCGCTACCTTGCCCCCCATTCCCCTCCCTCCTCCCCTCCCTGATCTCCCTTAACCCTCCCTACACCCCTCCGTCCCTCCTTCCCTCATCTCCCTCCCACTCCCTCCCTCATCTCCCTTCTCAGCTCACGCGCCCTGCACAAACGAAAACAGAGAAGTTCACACACACACGGCCTGCACACAGCAAAAAACAGAGAAGCAAACACACACGCGGCCTGCACACAGAAAAAACAGAAGCAAACACACACACGGCCTGCACACAGCAAAAACAGAGAAGCAAACACACACACGGCCTGCACACAGCAAAAACAGAGAAGCAAACACACACATGGCCTGCACACAGCAAAAACAGAGAAGCAAACACACACACGGCCTGCACACAGCAAAAACAGAGAAGCAAACACAAACACGGCCTGCACACAGCAAAAACAGAGAAGCAAACACACACACGGCCTGCACACAGCAAAAACAGAGAAGCAAACACACACACGGCCTGCACACAGCAAAAACAGAGAATCAAACACACACACACGGCCTGCACACAGCAAAAACAGAGAAGCAAACACACACACGGCCTGCACACAGCAAAACAGAGAAGCAAACACACACACGGCCTGCACACAGAAAAACAGAGAAGCAAACACACACACGGCCTGAACACAGCAAAACAGAGAAACAAACACACACACGGCCCGCACACAGCAAAACACCTTAGAAGCCGGCACACTAAACACTAGTGCAGAAAGTGACACTCGTTTGCATAAGTAGTCCCAGCTGCCCAAGCACCAGCAGAATAGATGCTAGTGCATATGCCCCAGCGTGCTCATAAAGCTCTCTCGTGCGTTCTCTCACGCACTCCCTCACGCACTCCCTCACGCACTCTCTCACGCACTCTCTCACGCACTCTCTCATGCGCTCTCTCACACTCTCTCACGCGCTCTCTCACCTGCTCTTTCAGGGCTCTCTCACGTGCTCTCACACGCTCTCACGCGCTCCCTCACGCGCTCTCTCACACTTTCTCTCACGCCCTCTCTCACGTGCGCTCTCACGGACGCTTGCACGCGTCTTTCACACGCACTCTCACGCGCTCTCTCACGCGCACTCCCACGCGCACTCCCACGCGCAATCTCACGAGCACTCTCACGTGCTCCCTCACGCGCCCTCTCACGCGCTCTCTCACGCGCTCCCTCACGCGCACTCTCAGTCACTCTCTCACTCGCTCTCTCACGCGCTCTCTCACGCGCACTCTCATGCGCAATCTCACGCGCACTCCCACGCGCACTCTCACGCGCACTCTCACGCGCTCTCTCGCGCGCACTCTCACGCGCTCCCTCACGCGCTCCCTCACGCGCACTTTCACGCACTCTCTCACGCGCACTCCCACGCGCACTCCCACGCGCAATCTCACGAGCACTCTCACGCGCTCTTTCACGTGCTCTCTCACGCGCTCTCTCACGCGCAATCTCACACGCACTCTCACGCGAACCCTCACGCGCACTCCCATGCGCACTCTCACTCACTCTCACACGAGCACTCTAAATCGCTCTCTCACGTGCACTCTCACGTGCTCTCTCACGCGCTCCCTCACGCGCACTCTCAGTCACTCTCTCACTCGCTCTCTCACGCGCTCCCTCACGCGCCCTCTCACGCGCTCTCTTACGCGCACTCCCACGCGCACTCTCACGCGCTCTCCCACGCGCACTCTCACGCGCTCCCTCACGCGCTCTCTCACGCGCTCTCTCACGCGCACTCTCACGCGCTCTCTCACGCGCACTCCCACGCGCACTCCCACGCGCAATCTCACGAGCACTCTCACGCGCTCTCTCACGCGCCCTCTCATGCGCTTTCTCACGCGCTCCCTCACGCGCACTCTCACGCGCGCAATCTCACGCGCTCCCTCACGCGCTCTCTCACACTTTCTCTCACGCCCTCTCTCACGTGCGCTCTCACGGACGCTTTCACGCGTCTCTCACACGCACTCTCACGCGCTCTCTCACGAGCACTCTCACGCGCACTCCCACGCGCAATCTCACGAGCACTCTCACGCGCTCTCTCACGCGCCCTCTCACGCGCTCTCTCACGCGCTCCCTCACGCGCACTCTCAGTCACTCTCTCACTCGCTCTCTCACGCGCTCCCTCACGCGCACTCTCACGCGCAATCTCACGCGCACTCCCACGCGCACTCTCACGCGCACTCTCACGCGCTCTCTCGCGCGCACTCTCACGCGCTCCCTCACGCGCTCCCTCACGCGCACTCTCACGCACTCTCTCACGCGCACTCCCATGCGCAATCTCACGAGCACTCTCACGCGCTCTTTCACGCGCAATCTCACACGCACTCTCACGCGAACCCTCACGCACGCGCACTCCCATGCGCACTCTCACTCGCTCTCACACGCGCACTCTAACTCGCTCTCTCACGTGCACTCTCACGTGCTCTCTCACGCGCTCCCTCACGCGCACTCTCAGTCACTCTCTCACTCGCTCTCTCACGCGCTCCCTCACGCGCCCTCTCACGCGCTCTCTCACGCGCACTCCCACGCGCACTCTCACGCACACTCTCACTCGCTCTCCCGCGCGCACTCTCACGCGCTCCCTCACGCGCTCTCTCACGCGCTCTCTCACGCGCACTCTCACGCGCTCTCTCACGCGCACTCTCACGCGCTCTCTCACGCGCACTCCCACGCGCACTCCCACGCGCAATCTCACGAGCACTCTCACGCGCTCTCTCACGCGCCTTCTCACGCGTTCTCTCACGCGCTCCCTCACGCGCACTCTCACGCGCGCAATCTCACGCGCACTCCCACGCGCACTCTCACACGCACTCTCACTCGCTCTCTCGCGCGCACTCTCACGCGCTCCCTCACGCGCACTATCACGCGCACTCTCACGCACTCTCTCACGCGCACTCTCACGCGCTCTCACACGCGCTCTCTCACGCGCTCTCTCACGCGCTCGCACACGCGCTCTCACACGCGCTCTCTCACGCGGTCCCTCACGCGCTCTCTCACGCGCACTCTCACGCGCACTCTCATGCGCACTCTCATGCGCACTCTCACGCGCACTCTCATGCGCACTCTCGGCGCGCTCGCTCCCGTGCACACGCTCTCCCTCGTGCTCCGCCTCTCCCCGTGAAAGTGCAACGGAACAAGACATCAATCGACACACAAAATCTAATAAGAAAGCAGAAAAAAAACATGGAAATTCAGAGGCGTAAGGGAGGAAAAAGGGACCGGGAAAGGTAAACGAACCTGAGAAACCAACCCGCGGTGGCGCACCAAGCCGCGGGCGCGCACAAACCCGCGGTCGCGCACCAACCCACGCTCCACTCGTGCGCCTGTCGCCAGAGGCGACAGCGGGAAGGGAAGGGAAGGCGACGACGGGCAGGGTTGGAGGCGACGAGTGGAACACGAGTGGAGCGTGGGTTGGTGCGCACAAACCCGCGGTCAGCAATAAAACTACAACTCACTAGAGCAAAAACTCGATAGGGCAATGTGAGAGGTTAAAGATAGAGAATAGTAATAATATTAAATTATTCCCCACACAATATTCAGCACAAAGCATAAAAGCAAGCACGATGATTTCTATATAAATCTATACCCACGAATTTCCAACCTTAACATAGTCTAACCAAGGGAGAATAGAGTATATTGCTTTAACACATTGTATTGCTTCCAATGCATACAACGAACTGCAAAATATATATATGATATAAATTCAACTTACAACCCATACGTCAATTATTCGGTGCCGATATATTAA
The DNA here is from genome assembly GCA_948144175.1 of Closterium sp. NIES-65. Classification (NCBI taxonomy): domain Eukaryota; kingdom Viridiplantae; phylum Streptophyta; class Zygnematophyceae; order Desmidiales; family Closteriaceae; genus Closterium; species Closterium sp. NIES-65. The sequence continues at coordinate 2,362,014 of CANXME010002117.1, forward strand.
CATTATCATATTTCAATCAATAAGAATAACTTGGGTACATGGCTTGAGATAACATATTACATACATCTCCTCAAAATATTTATAACTATGAATGTAACTGACTACGCAACCCTCCCGACGTTAAAGTCGAGTCTTGTTCCTACATATTCTTCAGTTCGGTATGAACTGGTCCGAACTGAACCAAGTCTCCAGACAAAAATGGCATCTTTAAACTCGGATCCTCTTTATTGGATAAACGAGACCTGGTACAGTAACCCCGCATGAAAGGCAACGGGCGCTGGACGCTACTAGGGCAGGCGTAGTCCTGAAACAAGGCGACAACACCGCCGCATGCCGTGTTTATCGCGCGAGCACGCCGGGGGGACAGCCTTAGGGAATTTCGATTCTCTCTCGTGGCATCGAAGCGCAATTCAGCCCATCCACCCTTGCATGGCGTGCTGCTGGTTCGCTCCTCGCCGAGACTCGCAAACGTTGTGAATCGCATTGCATGTAAGCGTGCTACTGAGCTCGGGGATGACGGGACCCGAGCTCCCCCATGCGCAGCTCCACCAGATCCGCCACGCGCAGCTCCGCCCTACCGAGCTCCTCCATCACGCCGAGGCGAGCCAAGCCCAACCACCCGACTGCCCTGAACACTCTCCAGCCTCCCAGCCCTTGTGGGTTGCTCCAGCACCCACCGCCTCGTTCTCCTTCCCTCTTGCCACCTTCTCCCCCTCTAAGCTCCGATCTCGTGTTTTATAAATCCTTTCGAATTTTTCCTAGCTGATCGCGCGGTATGCCTGGAGTGCTTCGCGTGGCTGTGGCGGGGGCAGGCCTGCTATTCGCAGCGATTCTTGCAGCTGTGACTGTATCGAGGCTGCTGCCGCTGACACATGCTCTGCCTAACAGCAAGCAACGGCATCACCCTGTGACTGATTTCACCCCCACTACAGTAGCTTTTGAGGCGATTTTTGCAGCGCATTAATATTGATTCCAACTTACACCAGGACTAAAGCGAGTCAGTTGTTTCTTTCAATTTCCCTGCGATATAGAGAATTATGAGGCAGTGAGGCAGGTAGAGTGGAGATAATAGGATGGCTGTGACTTGTGAGCTATGCTATTACTCACGGCCAAGCTCAGCTCACATCAACCATCAACCATCACCTGTTCTGACACCTCTCTCTCTTCTCTCGTCCGTTCTAACACCTTTCTTCTCACCTCTGCTGCTCTCCGTAATGCCATTTGCAGCTTCCACGTTTCATTAGCGGCCTCTCAGTAAACAGCTCTTTCGAGCATCAACTGCAAGCGAACCACTCTTTGGTGCATCAACCTCTAACTGCCCCTGAGGTGCGCACACACGAGCATATGAATTTGGTACACGAGCACACAAGCACAGAAGCTAAGCTCCCATGCAGGCCTGCATCGTTAACCAGAATCCATAAGTAAGAGGTGCTTGCAACCGCAGTTTAGTGTGTCGATGCGTGGGTGTGTGGGTGCGTCAGGTGTGTGGATGCGTGGGTGTGTGGGTGCGTCAGGTGTGTGGATGCGTGGGTGTGTGGATGTGTGCGTGCGTCAGTGTTTGGTTGTCTCGGTGTGTATGTGCAAGTGAGTCTCCATGTGACTCTGTGTTTATCCCAATGGGGAACATTTACCATGTCGGTGTATCGATGTATCTATGTGTGTCCATGCCACGGTGGTTATCCCCCTGGATTCAAATTCAATCCCTCTTGTTTTGTTCCTCCCCCCAGCCCAACGCCACAGCCACGTGTCACAATGCCACAGGTCTGGTTGCTCTTCAGGCGGAGGAAAGCGCAGACTCTTCGGTTCAACCTCTCTCTTTACGTGCTCTGGCAGTTCACCTCCTCCTAACCCTGGTGCGTGCACCCTCACTCATGACACGAGCGCGAGACACTCATTCATGCATGGACGGGGAGTGAAAGTCTGCTTGTGGCATGACCCCTGCCATCCCCCTTTCATTAAATCTGGCACACTTTACCTGCGTTTTGTTTTGCTCCTGCGTTTCCTCATGCTCAAACTGATTCTGCCCTGCGGTCCCTCCAACCATGAGTTACAGCGATCCGTTTCTTGCCATACAACTATTTCTTCAGCCTGTTCTGCTCCCCTGCTTGTGCTCTCTACTTTCAACATGCGTGATTCAAGTAATGCTGTACTGTGTGCTGTTGGTGTGCGTGCGTGTGTGCGTGGTTGTGTGTGTGTGTGCGTGTGCATGTGGTTGTGTGTGCGTGTGCATGTGGTTGTGTGTGTGTGTGCGTGTGCATGTGGTTGTGCGTGCGTGCGTGCATGTGGATGTGTGGGTGGGCACGGCCGTGGGCGTGTGTGTGTGCATGCGCGTGTGTGCGTGCATGTACGTGTGCGTGTGCGTGTGCATGTGCGCATGTGTGTGCATGTGCGTGTGTGTGTGTGCATGTACGTGTGTATGTGCGTGTGCGGTTGCGTGTGCGTGTACGGTTGCGTGTGCGTGGTTGTGTGCATGTGTGTGCATGGTTGTGTGCATGTGCGTGCATGGTTGTGTGCATGTGCGTGCATGGTTGTGTGCATGTGAGTGCATGGTTGTGTGCATGTGCGTGCGTGGTTGTGTGCATGTGCGCGCATTGTTGTGTGCATGTGCGTGCGTGGTTGTGTGCATGTGCGTGCATGGTGGTGTGCATGTGCGTGCATGGTTGTGTGCATGTTCGTGCGTGGTTGTGTGCATGTGCGTGCATGGTTGTGTGCATGTGCGTGCATGGTTGTGTGCATGTGCGTGCATGGTTGTGTGCATGTGCGTGCATGGTTGTGTGCATGTGCGTGCATGGTTGTGTGCATGTGCGTGCGTGGTTGTGTGCATGTGCGTGCGTGGTTGTGTGCATGTGCGTGTGTGGTTGTGTGCATGTGCGTGCGTGGTTGTGTGCATGTGCGTGCGTGGTTGTGTGCATGTGCGTGCGTGGTTGTGTGCATGTGCGTGCGTGGTTGTGTGCATGTGCGTGCATGGTGGTGTGCATGTGCGTGCATGGTTGTGTGCATGTTCGTGCGTGGTTGTGTGCATGTGCGTGCATGGTTGTGTGCATGTGCGTGCATGGTTGTGTGCATGTGCGTGCATGGTTGTGTGCATGTGCGTGCATGGTTGTGTGCATGTGCGTGCATGGTTGTGTGCATGTGCATGCGTGGTTGTGTGCATGTGCGTGCGTGGTTGTGTGCATGTGCGTGCGTGGTTGTGTGCATGTGCGTGCGTGGTTGTGTGCATGTGCGTGCGTGGTTGTGTGCATGTGCGTGCGTGGTTGTGTGCATGTGCGTGCGTGGTTGTGTGCATGTGCGTGCGTGGTTGTGTGCATGTGCGTGTGTGGTTGTGTGAATGTGCGTGCCTGGTTGTGTGCATGTGCGTGCGTGGTTGTGTGCATGTGCGTGCGTGGTTGTGTGCATGTGCGTGCGTGGTTGTGTGCATGTGCGTGCGTGGTTGTGTGCATGTGCGTGCGTGGTTGTGTGCATGTGCGTGCGTGGTTGTGTGCATGTGCGTGCGTGGTTGTGTGCATGTGCGTGCGTGGTTGTGTGCATGTGCGTGTGTGGTTGTGTGAATGTGCGTGCGTGGTTGTGTGCATGTGCGTGTGTGGTTGTGTACATGTGCGTGCATGGTTGTGTGCATGTGCGCGTGTGGCCACCCCCCACAGCTCTACGTGCTCTACACAGCGCTGTGCCCTCTCCTAGGGCTGCTATGGTGGATCGGCGTTTCTCAAGCACAAGTGAGGGCGTGGGTACAGCGACAGGGCTGTGCTGTGAGGGAGTGGGTGCAGCGGCAGCGATCAGCTTTGGGGGCCAAGCTGATGAATCTGAGGAGAGCAGCTGCGTCTCGCATGGTATGCCAGATGTTTCATGGTAGCTGATAAACCCATGCCATGGGTGATGCGGCTCATGCCATGACTCGTTTATCTCGTTCATCGTGCCATAAGCTGCACCTTTGTTGCTTTATGTTCAATAACTTTGTATCAGTCTCTGGTTTCATCCTCTTGCCATGAGTGTGTGTCGCTCATCCCGATGCATTGTATTCAAGAAGGTCCGTCCAACATCCGTTCGCTGGACTCAGCACCCTAAACACCTCCTTCAAACCAACCACCTCCTCTGTCCACTCAGTCTTCCCACGCCGCTTCAGTTGCACCCCATCTCAATCCCTCTCCCTTCTCCCTCATGCCGACTCCCCGTCGTCTCTCTCTCCCCTCCATGCCACAGACACTTGGAATCTTCCCCCGACTCCACAATGCCATGTGAGAATGATTGAACTGCCTTGCCAGCTGCGCTGCATGCTGTGTGCTGCCTTCCGGGCTGTGTCTCGTCCCTTGTATCACGTATCGTATCTTTTCATGTTCTTGTATGCGCCTGCCCTTTTTTCCCTTCTCATCTCACATTTTCTTGCTTGCACATCTCAGTCCGTCTGTTTCCGTTTGCTAGCTGCGTTGGATTATGTTTGCTCTGTGCTGCTTTCCTTTCTGCCTTTCTTTCTGCGTGTACCATCTACCATATCTCTTCGCCGTCGTCTTGTACGCTCCTGCGCTCTTTCCCCTTCTCGTCTCACATTTGCTTGCAAATCTCGATTTTCTTTCTTCATCACTTTCCATTCTGCTGTGCTGTCGCGTGCAGTGACGTGAAGTGAGGATTTTTTGAGACGTGAAGTGAGGGTGTTTTTGAGACGTGAAGTGAGGGTGTTTTTGAGACGTGAAGTGAGGGTGTTTTTGAGACGTCTCAAAAACACCCTCACTTCACGGTGCTTGCAAATCTCGATTTTTATTTTTCATCTCTTTCCATTCTGATGTGCTGTCGCGTGCAGTGAGCTGTGTGTTGCGCGGATGAGAAGCGTGAGAGAAGCTCTTGTTGGAATTCTCAAGCCAATGTTTGGAGCAGCCATGCTGAGGCAAGCATTGGAGAGGAGAATAGGGTCTCTTGATATGCAGCAGGCAGCGACAAGGAGAGAGGAAGCTGAGAGGGAAAGAGCCATGGAATGGAGTGAGCTGAGAAGGTTACTGGATGAAATAAGAGATGGAGAGAGAGTAATGATTGCTGAGGTGGTTAGGGAGAGGGACGAGCGGGAGAAGGTGAGAAGAGAGATGCATGAGTTGAGGGAGCGACTGGAAGAGGCAATGGGCAGTGGTGGATTGGAGAGTTTGCTGAGGGGGCGACTGGGAGAGGCAATGGGCAGTGGTGCATTGGAGGGAGAGGAGGTGAGGGAGGGAGGGGGAGAGGCGATGGGTGGTGGTGCATTGGAGAGGGAGGAGGGTGAGAGAGGGAGGAGGAGAGGGGGTTGGATCGGGGGAAGGGGGGGAAGGTGAGGTAGTGGTAGGTGTGGAAGGGGAGGAGGATGGGAGGGATGAGAGAATGGTGGAGGAGAGGAAAGAGGAGAGCAGAAGGGCAGAGATGAAGAGGGTGGAGAGGAGGAAGGAGGAGAAGAGGGAGGAGAGGAGAGAGGAGAGAAGAGAGGAGAAGAGGAGGATGGAGCGGAAGGAGAAATGGAAGGAGAGGTGGGAAGAAAAGGAGGAGGAAAGGAGGAGAAGGAGATTTCCTGGAGGATAGAGGACAGGCAGGTAAATTGGCAGTTGACTGTTAGGTGTCATGGCAAAGAGTCATGGCCAGGATTTTAGTGACGTGGTAGTAGCTTGGGCTTTAGTGGTAAACGAGTCAAGGTTGAAGACTGCACAACATGACTGTAACTTGCTTGTGAATTATGGCGAAGGATGTGGCATGCGGCAATTTATCCACCTGGTAGAGTTTGTTTTGCATCAACCCCTCACGCTGTACCTAAACACCAAGCAGTCCAAGTACCGGTAAGCACTAGGCACAACATTACAACAAGACTATTCACGTAAGAAAGGTAACCATGACAGCAAAAGCAATAGAGATCAACCTAGAACATTCAGGATGCTTGCAATAATGTTGATACCGGTACATGCTGCTCACAGAGCTCAGCGAGGGGTACGTACGTGTTTTTTATGGATGTGATGAATGGCATTCTGCTGGCTTGATGAGTTTGGTCTGGTGCTCGTGAGGAGCTTGGACGCAGCAGCACTGCTGGCGGCCCTCCCGTTGGAAGTGCTGCTGCGGCCATGCTCCTAGATAACACTACCGTATTCAGGGTGCGCCATTTGGGGTGCAGCCATTCATGTACCTGCCCCTGCTTAGAGCAAGAGACTACTGTGGTCCGCCCATACCGCCTCCCATGTTGCCCCCAGGCCCACCCATCCCTCCCCCCATCCCTCCGCCCATCCCTCCGCCCATCCCTCCGCCCATCCCTCCGCCCATCCCTCCGCCCATCCCTCCGCCCATCCCTCCACCCATCCCTCCGCCCATCCCTCCCCCCATCCCTCCGCCCATCCCTCCGCCCATCCCTCCGCCCATCCCAGGTCCACCATGGCCGGGTGCTGCCTGCGACCCTGGAGCAAACCACCCTGACCCGCCCATGCCTCTGCCGCCCATGCCTCCGCCGCCCATGCCTCCGCCGCCCATCCCTCCATCGCGAAAAAGGAAAGTCGCGATTTTTGGCCTCCAAAGGTTTTTCTGTGTAAACCTTGCATACAAGTTGCGCACAGTGTCCAAAAAACAGCGCACGAAATTTGCAACATTCTGTACACCAGTGGCGAATGCGGAAACCTGCGGAGAAATGTCACCGCAAAGTTGCTTTTCCGTCAACATTTTCGCGTCACTCGGTTTCGAGCGTTCGAGAGAGTTTGAAAGCGGTTTGGCAGGTTAACATTTACAATGACCAGGGTAACATCAAATTTTACGAAACAGAAGGACCTCACGAAATTTAGCGAGGTTGCACAAGTGGATACATCGGTTTCGTTTACTCCCAACTCCGAACCCAACCCCCCAAACCAACCCACAAACGCAAGCTGGTTTCTTCAGAGGTCTGACGTGTGAGCCAACAAATCAATTTGAACCAATCATGGTTGTGCTATGAAGAGTCAATCAATTGACACCATCCGTTATCCACACGTCAGCATACACACCCAACCATCCAAAAACGTCCACCTTCACCGTGGGAAGCTTTCTCCCATGATTCTCCCCCACGCACGTACCTCGCGAACTAAAACCAACGACCTATCTCAGACACATCTCCTTGTTCAATTTTTGTTCAACGTCCACCAGAAGCGCTCTCCTGGTACCTGCGCCAACAACTAAGTCCTCATGTTAATCTCACTATTATGCCACTTATTTACCGACGATTTCTCCGTCTCCTTCCGTGGTGAACATCTGCACGGCAGAGTTAACTTCATTGACTCATTCTGGACTTTCTCCCTTCCATTTACCCTAACATTCCCCTTTCCAGGTCGACCAGTTACAACAAGTTCGCGGATGAAACGCGTCGCGAAATATTGAAGCTTAGCAACACGTTCGGTGATGTATACGTTTTTCATGGTTTCGCCATATCTCATGTTTGCAGTCTCAAGTCATGTTACCTTCTTACGTTTGCATCTACATCTTTCATTCTGTTAGAGACTACCAGTGTGCAGCATCTCACTTGTCGCCATGCTTAACTGCCGTGGCTAGAGCGATGCAGCTGACTATCACGAACGGGTTATCACTAACCCTACCGTAGCAAGCTCAGAGACGTGAACGTCATCGCTTACCATTGCAGGAGTATAAGTTTCGACTTTCGCACATGCGTATTTTGCAGGGTGTACCTGTTATTGCAAGCTTATCGTCAACCAGTATCGCAGTATGTATATTTTCCAACATTGAAGCGTTCTACATTATTACTAACCCCAATGGTGAGTGTTGGAAACGCAATGTTGGTTTGTTGTTAACAAGTCCATGTCTGTTTTTCCAGTTGACATTTTCTTACCTTGATGAGTTTTACTTCTTTCAGAGATGCAGGTGTAGAAACCTAGCAATGCAGGATAAGTTAGGCGTTGGTGTATAATAAAATAATGTGTACAGTTTGTGTGCGCTGTGAATACTAAGTATACTGTAAAGAGAAAAAAATATTATAGTAGAACTTCTGCTAATGTTGGGTCATTTAAATGCGTCGCAAGGATTTTTCTAGAAATCGCCAGCCAATCGTTATTTGTTACTGTACACCAAATCGCAGGCTACAATTGGTCTATTTCGCAGTATCTCGTGCGTCGGACCAGATTCTAATCCGACGGTTGTCGTAGAGTACAATAATCGCCACGTCAGCGTGTCTGAGTTTCATCTAGAGTACGGCGTACGCCACGTGGCGTCGTCATGACACTTTCGCACAGGTTGCTCAAAGTTGACGGAAATGTTGCTTTACTGTATACTTGGTCAGTTGCCCCAATGTGTACAGTTAGAGACGGAAGAGTGCCTGGGAGGTTGCTTTGTAAGTGACTGTCGCCATGCAGTTCTAAAACCTTGACTTGAAAGTGCCGGGCAAAAAATATCGGGAAAGTTGCGGGCGAGTGTATTTTTAGTTGCTTTTCGCACTTCCCCTTTTCGCGATGTCCGCCGCCCATTCCACCGCCGCCCATGTCCCCCCCACGACCCATGGCTGCTTGTGATCCGGGAGCGGATGACCCAGGTCCGCCCATGCCGCCGCCCATTCCGCCGCCGCCCCTTCCGCCGCCGCCCATTCCGCCGCCACCCAAGTTCCCCCCCGGACCCATGGATGATTGTGATCCAGGAGCAGAGGACCCAGGTCCGCCAAAGCCACCGCCCATTCCGCCGCCACCCATTCCACCTTCACCCATACCGACGCCGCCCATGCCGTCGCCGCCCATTCCGCCGCCGCCCATTCCGCTGCCGCCCATTCCGCCTCCTCCCATGCCGCCGCCGCCCATGTTCCCCCCAGGACCCATGGATGATTGTGATCCAGGAGCAGAGGACCCAGGTCCGCCCATTCCCCCTCCCATTCCGCCGCCGCCGCCCATTCCGCCACCGCCCATTCCGCCGCCGCCCATTCCACCGCCGCCCATTCCGCCGCCGCCCATTCCGCTGCCCATTCCGCCGGCACCCATTCCGCCGCCGCCCATTCCGCCACCACCCATTCCGCCGCCACCCATGCTGCCGCCGCCCATTCCGCCGCCACCCATTCCGCCTCCGCCCATTCCGCCGCCGCCCATTCCGCCGCCGCCCATTTCGCCGCCACCCATGCTTCCGCCGCCCATTCCGCCGCCGTCCATTCCTCCGCCGCCTATGCCACCACCCCCCATTCCGCCGCCGCCCATACCACTTCCACTGATTCCGCTGCTCTGCTGCTGTTGCTGGCCAGTCGAGCGTCCGCCTTGCGCCCATCCGCGCATCATCCCGCGCAACTTGTCGGCGCGGAGCCCCGTGAAGAAGCGATAGGCCAATGCCGTGTGGAGAGACGAAACAAGAAGAAGCGAGAGGAGGAGAAAAGCTGTGCTCAGGTTACGACGACGATGCTGGCTGAGTGAAAACAAGAATATCTGCGTCATTGTGCTGGTTTTGTCTACGGTGCAGCTGAAGTTCCCACGCAGAAACGAATTTAGTCTTCCCAGCAGTAGGAGGTAGAGAATCAGAAGCAGTAGCTTGCAAGTATCTCAACGAACAACGAATGAAGATGATTTGCCAAATGTGTGCCTCCAAATACATTATGTAGTCCCGACGCGTCGCATTTGCTCGGACTTGACGAAGGTTTCCGCGCGTCGCGAGGACTCAGTCTGCAAGCCAATGAGTGAGCAGAGGCTTCCATCCAGTCAAACTTCAAAAGTTCGAGTCAGCCGAAAGTCGAATTTCGTTGACTACTGTGCTGTAGTCAACAGGCGACTCTTTTCCTCCCATCATACGGATTGTGAAGAAACTCGAATCCTCGATTGCATTCGATTTCCGATTGCTTTCGATTTCCGGTTACTGGAATGAAGGAATTCTACTAAACAATGTTTTTTTTTTTGTATGTGAAAATGCATTATACAACGGACAACGCAAAACACCGTCGGTCGTAACCGGAGCTAGAGGGCATAGGTAGTGTATACCGTACCCTCGCAGAGATCTACGGAGGCTTATATCGTATGCCAAACGCCTAAAAACTTCATCTTGCACGCCACAAAACCCTACCGTGCCGTGGTCACACTTCAGAAACATCTCGATACATCCCTCCTCATCCTGGTTGTGTCTTTTCAGCTTTGGTGGGTTGGCTCCTCCGAACCTGCCTTGCCTGGGCTGGTGAGGTTGGTTTGCCACAGATGCAGCCCTGGTTCGACGTTGCTGCCTAGCAGGGCGAACGCGTCTCATCAGAGTTGATGTCACTCGCGGAAGCTGCTTGAATGGTGTGACAGGAACTACCTCGACTGCCTGAGGTAAAAATGCAGCAGAAGCTGAAGCCGATATGGCTATCTTCTTAGATTTTCGACGTGGCTCATCCATGGTCGGAACGTAACGCCGTAGTTTGCGCCCTAGACATCAGACTTGAAAATCTGATTCAGAGTCCGTTCAGACTTTTTTTTTGTACCTTGTCTGAAGTCTAAGAATTTTTATATGTACCTTGTCTGATTTTTCAGAGGTTTTTTCTATGAGTTGTCTGAAATTTCAGCCTAATTTTTGAAGTGTAGGCTGAGCCCCAGACTTGTATCGGAGGTACACTCTGCGCGCTTATCGAAGCGAAGTGTCCTGGAAGTTTCTTTTCAATATGCCCACTTCCGAGATGGAAGTGGAGTGCCAGGACGTGAGCAACGCACACTTCAACAGCTGGGACATCCGAATACACTAAGCTACTTCGCGCCCGCAGATCTTCTTCCCGCGCGCTGCCCCTTTTGCCCCGAGCATCGCCCTCCCTGCTCGCGTCATGCCTCCGCAGCCGCGTCGCGCCCCGCGCACCACCCGCGTCGAGCCCGCGCAGCGCGCTCGCGGCCCGCAGCTGCCCTGCGCACCGTCCGCGCAGCCCGCTCTGCACTCTGACAGCCGATGCGGCCCCGCCCTGCCACTGACGCGGCCCCGCCCTGCCGCTGACGCGGCCCCGCCCTGCCGCGGTCGCGGCCCCGCCCTGCCGCCGACGCGGCCCCGCCAGGTCGCTGTCATGGCCCCGCCCTGCCGCTAACGCGGCAGAATGGGGTTGCTGAGCGCCGCATTGGCTTGGTCATGGAGGTCGCTCGTACCTCCATGTTCCATGCGGCTGCCCCCCATTTCCTGTGGCCGTTTGCGGTCCGCTACGCCGCGCATCAGCTCAACCTCAGGCCCCGTGTCTCCTTGCCGGAGACTTCGCCCACACTACAGTGGACGGGGGAGGTTGGCTATGCGTCGGTGTTCCGGGTCTGGGGTTCTCGTGCCTTTGTCCGCGATACCACCGCGGACAAGCTCTCCGCCCGCGCTGTTTCCTGTGTCTTCCTTGGCTTTGTCCCTGACGCGCCTGGTTGGCAGTTTTACCACCCCACCTCGCTGTCAGAACATTATAGCTTATACATTTGTGTAGGCTGTAGTGGGGTAGCCCATAAGGGGTACAACCCAATAAGGGTTAGTACTTGTACCCAACTGTTTCATAGTTCATTCATTCTCGTTTCTTCTCATGGTATCAGAGCAGGTTCCCGAGTGGGAACGCTACCTAGGGCCCACCACGATACCCTTTTTTTCCCCTGCCCGGAGCGGGGGTGGAGGTGTCGGTGGCGGCAATGGAGGCGGAGGCGGCAGCGGTGGTGGCGGTGGGAGCGGAGGTGGTGGAGGTGGCGGCGGTGGAGGAGGCGGAGGCGGAGGAGGAGGAGGAGGAGGTCGTGGCTCTTCGCAGAGGAGTGGCTCCGGTGGTGGTCCGCGCCAGCAGCAGCAGCGCAGTCGGGAGACCCTGTCCCCTCAGCAGCTCAGTGAGTGGTACGCTGCACGCCAGCGGGGTGGGGGTACTGGTCCGTGCACCTACGTCCTGCGCACCGGCGACCGTGCGGGTGAGCAGTGTGGGGGTGCGCACCCCACCCAGCGCTGCTTTGGCCGCCTGACGGACGCTTGGCGTCACCAGTTCCCTGAGGCCACTGAGATCCCTCGCTAGGGCGAGCTGTCTAGGGCAGGGGTAGCTATCTTTGACCTTGACTTCGATGTTATTCTTGCTGCTATGTATGCTGTGACTATTAGTGAGGAGGGTGTCTGTTACCGGTGTTTTCCGCCGACCCGGGCATTGAGATTGCTGCTCTAGGTGCTGGTGAGGCTGCTGCTCTTGGTGCTAGCGAGGTTGCTGCTCTAGGTGCCAGTGCGTCTGCTTCCTCAGGTGCTGGTGAGTCTGCGCTCTCAGCTACTGCGTCGGCTTCGGCCTCCCACACCTTCAGTCTAGACTCGGGGGCTTCTCGCTCCTTCTTTCGAGACCGCACCACACTCACGCCGCTTGGTCGACCAGTTGCAGTCTCTCTCGCAGACCCCTCTGAGAGTCCTGTCCTTGCTCACTTCTCCGCTGTCCTCCCGTGTCCGGCGGCCCCCTCTGGCACCCTGTCTGGTCTGTACCTCCCCTCGTTCTCTACGAACTTGGTGAGTGGTGCTGACCTACAGGATGCGGGGGTTCACCAGTTCACTCCTGCGAGTCAGCGGGTGACCCACTGCACGGACGCTCGGACAGGCCGACACCTGGCCACGTTTACACGTCGGCCGGGGTCGAGCCTGTACACACTGACCATTGCGTCTCCTCCAGTCACTGCGTCTGGTCAGGTAGCTGCGTCGGGTCAGGTGCTTGCTGCAACATCCAGGTCTGGTCCTGAGTCTGCCCCCTGCTCGTGTCGCCTCCTGTCTCACGAGACTCTCCTCTGGCACCACCGCCTTGGTCACCCCTCCCTGCTTCGTCTCCGAAGCATGGCCTCCCGTGTCCTTGTCTCTGGTCTTCCCCGGTCCCTCCCTCCCCTTCCTCCGGGGCCTGGCCCTACCTGCGTCTCCTGTGTCGAGGGGCGGCAGCAGGCTGCCCCTCACTCCTCCCAGTTTCCTCCGACAGAGGCCCCGCTGCAGACGCTTCACATGGACGTGTGGGGCCCCGCCCGCGTCCGTGGACAGGGTCACGGGCGCTACTTCCTGCTGGTGGTTGACGACTACTCGCGTTACACCACAGTCTTCCCCTTGCGCAGCAAGGGTGATGTCACTGAGGTGTTGATCGACTGGATCCGCGCAGCTTGTCTCCAGCTCAGGCGGAGCTTCGGCTGGGGGTACTGAGTCTGGGGGTGCTGCACCTGGGGGTACTGAGTCTGGGGGTGCTGCACTTGGGGGCGATGAGGCGTCTGGTGAGCAGTCTCCCTGGAGCGGCCGTCTCTGTAGTCGCTCCACTGGTGCCTCGCCGCTGCACTCTCGTCCTCGTCTCCCTCTCTCCCCACAGCAGCTGCGTGAGTGGTACGGTAGCCGTTAGGGTCGCGCTGCTGGAGCTAGGGGCCCTGCTGCGGAAGGCGCTGGAGCTGGTGAGTCTACTACTGGAGTTGTTTCTCATGGAGTTCTTGGAGCATCTGGTGTCGGAGGTGCTCGTACTGGAGGTACTGGAGGTGCTGGGTCTGGAGATCCTGCTGGACCTGGAGGTGATGCTATCGACTCTGAGGTTGGAGGCCCTGGAGCTCGAGGTACCGGTTATGGGGGTGCTCCTGTTGGTGGCGCCGGAGCTGGAGGTTCTGGAGCTACTTCGGGTGCTGGCACTGGAGGTTCTGGAGCTGTTGGAGGTGCTGGCGCTGGTGGCGCCGGAGCTGGAGGTTCAGGAGCTGCTGCGGGTGCTGGCGCTTAAGTTTCTGGAGCTGCTGCGGGTGCTGGCACTGGAGGTTCTGGAGCTGTTGGAGGTGCTGGCGCTGGTGGCGCTGGAGCTGGAGGTTCTGGAGCTGTTGCGGGTGCTGGCGCTGGAGGTTCTAGAGCTATTGGAGGCGCTGGCGCTGGTGGCGCTGGCGCTGGAGGTTCTGGAGCTGCTAGTGACGCTGGTACTAGAGGTGCTAGCGCTAAAGGTTCTGGAGCTGCTGGTGGTGCTGGCGCTCGAGGAATTGGAGCTGGTGGTACTGGAGCTGCTGGAGGTGTTGGAGCTACTGGTGGTGCTGGAGCTGCTGGTGCTGGTGACTCTGCGCAGCCACGACTGTTCTTTGCTCCGCCATCTCCGTCGTCTCTGCCATCGCCTGACTCCGTGATTCACGAGGTTCTTAGCCTCCCGCCGTCTACTAGTCTTCCGTTACAGCCTGGCTCACCACTGCCTGCTCCCTCTCCTTACACTGAACAGCCAGGAGGTCTTACTGAGCATCGTGAGCCTGCGTCTCGTCCTGTCTCGCCTGTTCACACTATCCGCCCTGGTCGTACTGGTCGTCGTGTTCCTCGTGAGTGTCCGCCGGCTGTCCCCGGCACACACCTCATGGCCCTGCGTCCTTCCTCTGCTCCGCAGCATGTTCCTCTGCCGTCCCCTCCTGCGTCTTCTCTGCCAGAAGTTCTAGAGCCTGGGTCTGATCGCGCTCGTGCTGCTCACCCTACTGTCACGCGTCTGCTAGTCACTATTGTCACTGACCCGTCGTTTGAGTCTGCTGCTGCGTCTGCCTTAGTCGCAGAGCTTGCTGACTTTGCTGCTGCCTGTCGTCTAGACTACGCCGCTAGTCTTGTTGCTGAGTCTGAGTCTGTCTGTCCTCCGTCCGTCGGGGGTGAGTGTGCTCTTGGCACGGACGTCTTTGAGGACAGGCAAGAGGACCTTGAGTGTCTTGCAGCCACTGCGCCTCATCTCGTGTCCATGCTGCTTTCCCCTCAGGGAGACCCGGATGCTCCAGACATCCCGACCCTATGCTCTTACGTTGAGGCGATCGCAAGTGAGTACTCCTCTCACTGGCAGACAGCCATGGATGTAGTGATGGCATCCTGGAAGTCCACAGGCACTTACGTTGAGGAGGTTCCCCCTCCTCGGGCGAACATCATCAGTGGCATGTGGATTTTCAGGGTGAAGCGGCCTCCAGGTTCTCCGCCTGTCTTCAAGGCTCGTTACTTTGCTCGAGGTTTCAGCCAGCGAGAGGGAGTAGACTTCTTCCAGACCTTCTCCCCCACCCCGAAGATGACCACTCTTCAGGTGCTGATGCACATTGCCGCTCAGTGTGACTACGAGCTTCACTCTCTTGACTTCAGCACAGCATTCTTATAGGGCAGCCTGCACGAGGAGATCTGGCTGCGCCGCCCTCCTGGCTTCACTGGGTCGTTCCCTCCTGGTACCCAGTGGAGCCTCCGGCAGCCGGTCTACGGTCTCCACCAAGCGCCACGTCAGTGGCACGACACACTGAGGACGACACTTGCAGCTCTTGGGTTCGCGCCTTCTACTGCTGACTCATCGCTGTTTCTGCGCACGGACACTTCGCTGCCGCCGTTTTATATCCTCGTGTACGTCGACGACTTGGTATTTGCCACTGCTGACACTGAGGCTCTTGCCCACGTGAAGTCGAGCTGTAGAAGAGACACACATGCACAGACCTGGGTGAGTTGCGCAGCTACCTTGGCATGCAGATCACCCGGGGCAGAGCACAAGCAGGGCTGGCGTTTCAAATTCAAGCACTCTGATCTTCACCCAAAAAAAAAAAAAATTTACTCTGAAGGCACTTCGGCCAGAAATGAGGCACTCTGATTGGTCAGTGCCCTGAAGTCAGACAGTCTGACCAATCAGGGTCGGCGGATCCGCATCAGGGAACATGATCAGCGCTGCAGGATACTTGTGTGATTTGTCGCATTTTTCCAAGTGTCGCGTGAGAGCCAAATTTTTGTCGCTATTTATAGCAATTGTTTGTCTGTGGCTTGCTCTGACTGTTCCAGTTCACGTGTGATGCTACTGTAGCAATGCAAGGGGCACTTGTCGCGTGACTTTGGAAGTGCCCGCAAGCGAGCTGCCTCGCAGCTGAGCTGGCAGCAGTCAAGAACAGTCGCTTGGTGCGGGAGAACCTGGCAGTGCTGCACGTAACTTGTTCGGCAGCGTTGTACGAATCAGCAGCGAAATCATTTTCTGACTAGCCTACACCTTGGGTGCACCAATCTCTTTCCTTTCCATTGAGATTTAGGTGATTGTCACACGTTTTGGCACGGAGAAAAGTCTCGAAGCACCAAACATTGCGATATACCAAATGTGCGGAGAACTTATCTTCCCACGATTCTTTGTTCTATTCGCCGATTTGTTGAGCAATCGGCTAGATTTCCCAGTTTGGCTCTGTTAAATTTCCCGCTTCACCACTTACTACCATTAACACCATTAGCACTGCATGATGATCGTGAAGATCGAGTGCATTCGAGTGTCAAACAGCTGGTGCACCGTGCCTTGCTCACGTGCTGGCACTTTTACTGCTCAAAGTGGGTATATTGAAAGGAAATTTCCAAGAAGCTTCGTCTCGATAAACTCGCATCCAGGGACCACAGGAAGTATACTCTGTAGGGTCAGACTCCAGAAATGTTTGAGTCTGAGTCCTATTACACTGAATCAGGGGCCATAAAACAATAAGTCGGAGGCACTCAGTGATGAAATTTTGACTACTCTGGAAATACATTTTTCACAAAGTGGATGGTCTGATTCGTCAGACTAATCAGACTCAATAGTCTGATAGCGTCAGCCCTGAGCACAAGACACCATCACACTGACTCAGTCACACATGGTGCAGCACGTTCTTCAGCACTTCGGCTTCACCTGGTCCTCGCCACAGCAGACTCTTCTAGCTACAGGCCACTCGCTCTCAGCTCCACCTTCGGACGAGTCCATAGAGCCGAGTGGCCCGTACCCAGAGCTAGTGGGCTGCCTCATGTACCTGATGACCTATGTCAGAACATATAGCTTACTTGTTTGTGTAGGCTATAGTGGGGTATCCCATAGGGGGTACCACACATTAGGGTTTCCTATTTGTATTCACTTCACTTCATAGTCATTCATTCTCGTTCTTTGTTTCCACATGGAATCAGAGCAGGTTCCCTCCTAGGGACTGCTTCTAGGGCCCACCGAACCGCGCCCCGAGGCGCGTTTTTTTTTTTTTAGCGACCCGTCGTGTCGCCCCTAGCGGCCCGTTGCGCCGCCCTTCCCCTAGCGGCTCCGCCGCCCTTCCCTAGCGGCCCCGCCGCTCTTCGATCGCGGCCCCGCCGCCCTTTGCTACGCGGCCCCACCGCCGCCCTTTGATCGCGGCCCCGCCGCCCTCGGCTACGCGGCCCCGCCGCCCTCTGCCACGCGGCCCCGCCGCCCTCTGATACGCGGCCCCGCCGCCCTTCGATTGCGGCCCCGCCGCCCTCTACTACGCGGCCCCGCCGCCCTCTGCTACGCAGCCCCGCCGCCCTCTACTACGCGGCCCCGCCGCCCTCTGCTACGCGGCCCCGCCGCCCTCTGCTACGCGGCCCCGCCGCCCTTCGATCGCGGCCCCGCCGCCCTCTGCTACGCGGCCCCGCCGCCCTCTGCTACGCGGCCCCGCCGCCCTCTGCTACGCGGCCCCGCCGCCCTCTGCTACGCGGCCCCGCCGCCCTCTGCTACGCGGCCCCGCCGCCCTCTGCTACGCGGCCCCGCCGCCCTCTTCGGTCGCGGCCCCGCCGCCCTCTGCTACACGGCCCCGCCGCCCTCTGCTACGCGGCCCCGCCGAGCCGCCCAGCAACAGCCGAGCCGCCGCCGAGCCGCCGCCGAGCCGCCGCCGCCTGAGCCGCCGCCCGGGCCACCTGAGCCGCCGCCCGAGCCGCCGCTGAGCTGCGGCCGAGCCGCCGCCCGAGCAGCCCGAGCCGCCCGTGCCGCCCGAGCCGCCCGAGCCGCCCGAGCCGCCCGAGCCGCCCGAGCCGCCCGAGCCGCCCGAGCCACCCGAGCCGCCCGAGCCGCCTGAGGAGCCGTGCTGCTGTTCCTGAGCTGTGTTCCTCTGCTGCTGACCTACCCGACTCTCCCAGCCCGGTGAGACTTTCAGCTGCTGCCATGGCCACCCCCAATGTTCTTACTTTTGACGCTGAGGGGAGGGCCATTGACTTTGCCGTCTGGATTGAAGACCTGCAGCTGTACTTACTGTGTGATGCGATAGATGAGGTCTCTCTCTTTGACTTTGTCTCTGGCGCTGTCCCTGCCCCACCTGCTGATGCTGACTCTGCCGTTCGCTCCAAGTGGGCGACCCGCGATGCTGCTGCACGTCTTGCTGTGCATCGCCACCTCCCTTCCTCTGAGCGTGCCCACTTTAGTCAGTGCAAGACCGCTCAGGCCTTGTACGACGCTGTAGTTGCACGCTACTCCTCCCCTTCCTCCGCTACCCTTAGCCGCCTCATGCTACCGTTTCTCTTCCCTGACCTCGCTTCCTTTCCCACTGTCGCTGACCTCGTTACCCACCTCCGTGCTAGTGACACCCGCTACCGCGCTGCCCTTCCTGCTGAGTTCCGCGCTGCGAACCCTCCTCCCATGTACATCACTCTCTACTTTCTCGTCACCCGTCTCCCTGAGTCCCTTCGTGTCGTTAGGGACCAGTTTCTCTCTGTCTGTCCCACCACTCTCACTGTCGACCTCCTTGAGGAGTCCCTGCTAGCGGCTGAGAAGAGTATTGTCGCTGTAGGGGCCTCTCGGGGTGACCCTCGCACCCCCATCTTTGAGGGGTGTGGTCCTTCCCCCCTGCTGCCCTCTGTCGCCTCTGCCGCTGCGGCCGACCTCACTGGTTTTGAGTCGGTCGGCGCGGCGTCTGCCCCCAGCGGCAGACGCCGCTCTGGCAAGGGCAAGGGGGGCAAGGGAGCGGGTGGAGCTAGAGGGGGCGGTGGAGGAGGCGGTGGGGGTGGCGGGGGGAGTGGGGGTGGCGGTGGGGGTGGTGGCGGGAGTGGAGGTACTGGTGGCGGCGGTGGAGGCGGAGGTGGCGGCGGAGGTGGTAGCGGAGGAGGCGGTGGGAGCGGTGGGAGCGACGGTCCTGGTGGGGGAGGTGGAGGTGGAGACGGGGGTGGCGGTGGAGGCGGGGGTGGCGGTGGAGGCGGGGGTCGGAGTGGCTCGTCCCAGCGGAGCAGCTCTGGGGGTGGTCAGCGCCAGCAGCAGCAGCAGCAGCAGCCGCAGCAGCAGCCACAGCAGCAGCAGCGCTCTCGCACCGTCCCCGCCCCTCAGCAGCTCCGTGAGTGGTACTCGCAGCGTCAGCGTGGTGGTGCGCTTGGTCCTTGCCCCTACGTTCTTCGCACCGGTGACCGTGCAGGGGAGAGGTGTGGAGGCGCCCACACAGCCCGCCGCTGCTTTGGCCGCCTGACTGACGCCTGGCGTCAGCAGTTTCCGGAGGCAGCTGAGGTCCCCCGCTGGGGAGAGCTGTCTAGGGCTGGCGTAGCTATTTATGATCTTGATTTTGATGATATTCTCTCTGCTATGTATGCTGCGATTGGTAGTGATGAGGATGACTGTTACCGGTGTTTCCCGCCCGACCCGGGCATTGGTACTGCAGCGTCAGGTACTAGTGAGGCTGCTGCTCTAGGTGCCAGTGCGTCTGTGCTCTCAGGTGCTGGTGAGTCTGCCCTCTCAGGTACTGTGTCGGCTTCGGCCTCTCACACCTTCACCCTTGACTCTGGAGCGTCTCGCTCCTTCTTTAGGGACCGCACCACTCTCACGCCGCTGAGTCGGCCGGTTGCGGTGTCCCTGGCTGACCCCTCTGGGGGGCCTGTCCTGTCTCGCTTCTCCACTGTCCTCCCGTGTCCGGCGGCCCCCTCTGGCACCCTGACTGGTCTTTACCTCCCCTCGTTCTCAACGAACTTGGTGAGTGGTGCTGACCTCCAGGATGCGGGTGTCCACCAGTTCACCCCTGCTCGTCAGCGGGTGACCCACTGCACGGAGGCGGATACAGGTCGCCACCTGGCTACGTTTACACGTCGGCCAGGGTCGAGCCTGTACACACTGACCACTGCTTCTCCTTCAGGTGCTGAGTCTGGTAGGGTCCCTTTGTCTGGTCAGGTGTTTGCTGCAGCGTCCAGGTCTGGTCCTGAGTCTACCCCCTGCTCGTGTCGTCGTCTGTCTCACGAGACCCTCCTCTGGCACCACCGCCTTGGCCACCCCTCTCTGCTTCGGCTCAGAGGCATGGCCTCGCGAGTCCTTGTGTCTGGTCTTCCCCGGTCTCTCCCTCCCCTTCCTCCGGGCCCTGGCCCCACCTGTGTCCCCTGTGTCGAGGGGCGCCAGCGTGCTGCCCCTCACTCCTCCCAGTTTCCTCCGACAGAGGCCCCGTTGCAGACGCTTCACATGGACGTGTGGGGCCCAGCCCGCGTCCGTGGACAGGGTCAGGAGCGCTACTTCCTGCTGGTGGTTGACGACTTCTCGCGTTACACCACAGTCTTCCCCTTGCGCAGCAAGGGTGAGGTCACTGAGGTGTTGATCGACTGGATCCGCGCAGCTCGTCTCCAGCTTCGGAGGAGCTTTGGCTCTGACTTCCCTGTTTTGCGTCTGCACTCGGACAGAGGCGGAGAGTTCTCCTCTCGCCTCCTGAGTGCCTACTGTCGTGCGCGAGGCATCCGTCAGACCTTCACGCTTCCGGACTCACCACAGCAGAATGGGATTGCTGAGCGCCGCATTGGCATGGTCATGGACGTCGCTCGTACGTCCATGATGCATGCGGCTGCTCCCCATTTTCTGTGGCCGTTTGCAGTCAGTTACGCTGCGCACCAGATCAACCTCCACCCCAGGGTCTCTCGACCGGAGACCTCCCCTGCCCTGCTGTGGACGGGGAAGGTTGGCGATGCGTCGGCGTTCCGGGTCTGGGGATCTCGGGCGTTTATTCGCGACCTGTCTGCGGACAAGCTGTCCCCTCGTGCTTCTCCCTGCGTCTTCCTGGGGTTCCCCCCCGACGCCCCTGGGTGGCAGTTCTACCACCCCTCCTCTCGACGTGTTCTGTCCTCCCAGGACGTCACGTTCGACGAGTCGGTACCCTACTACCGCCTCTTCCCCTACCGCACTCCGTCCCTCCCCCCACCCCCGCTCTTCTTGGTACCAGGTCCCCCCCTGGTAGTCCCCCTCCCCCCTCAGGGTCTTGCCCCTTCAGGTGTGTCCCAGGTAGACGCGGTCGAGCCTGTCGAGGTCACTGGTGACTCTGGTGCTACTGCGGGAGCTGAGCCTGGGGGTGCGGAGTCTGGGGGTGCTGAGCCTGGAGGTGCCGAGTCTGGGGGTGCTGAGCCTGGAGGTGCTGTGCCTGGGGGTGCTGAGCCTGGAGGTGCCGAGTCTGGGGGTGCTGTGCCTGGGGGTGCTGAGCCTGGGGGTGCTGAGCCTGGGGGTGCTGAGCCTTGGGGTGCTGAGCCTGGAGGTGCTGTGCCTGGGGGTGCTTCGTCTAGCCTGGAGCCACTCTCCCCACGGGAGCTGCGTGAGTGGTTTGCCAGGCGCTGGAGGCGTGCTGCTGGTGCTGGTGGTTCTTCGGCTGCAGAGGGTACTGCTGCTGTGCGCCCTGCCGGTGCTCGTACTGTGGGTGCTGGAGCTGCTGAGTCTGAGAGTTCTCCTGGAGCTGGTCCTGTTGAGGGTGTTGGCGCTGAGCCTGCCGTTGGCGGTCCGACTGACAGTGCTCCTGGTGCTGCGGCTGGAGGTTCTGGAGCTTCTGGTGGTGCTGCTGGAGGTGCTGCTGGAGTGGGTACACCTGCCGGGGCTGCTGGTGCTGTTCCTGCTGTTTCTAGCGTCGCCGCGCGGCCCCGACCGTACTTCGTTCCGCTCCTGCAGCAGGTTCTTGGTCTTACACCTCCTCCTCCTCCTCCCTTAGAGGGTCCGCAGCCTGTCCGGTCACAGCCACAGCTACAGCCTGCCTCCCCTTTGCCTGCTCCTTCTCCCTACGCTGGTCCTACTGGAGGTCTTACTGAGCGTCGTGAGCCTGCGTCTCGTCCTGTGTCGCCTGTTCGTACTGAGCGCGCTAGTGGTCGCGGGTCGCGTCAGCGTCCTCCTCCTGTCCCTGGCACGCACCGGATGTCACTGCGTTCGTCCACTGCTCCTCTGCGTGCCCCTTTGCCTTCTCCTCCTGCTTCCTCTCTTCCTGCTCTTGCCGACCCGGAGTCGGACTCTCTTCGTGCTGCCAGTCCTACTGTCACGCGTCTCCTTGCTACTGCTGTCACTGACCCTTCCTTCGAGTCGTCTGCTGCGTCTGCCCTTGTCACTGAGCTTGTCGACTTTGCTGCGCGCTGTCGTCTAGACTACGCTGCTCGTCTTGTCACTGAGTCTGAGTCCGCCTGTCCTCCGTCCGTCGGGGGTGAGTGTGCCCTTGGCACGGACGTCCTTGAGGACAGGCAGGAGGAGTTCCAGTGTCTGGCCGCCGCTTCACCTCGTCTCGCGTCTGTACTGCTAGCCCCTGAGGGAGACCCGGATGCACCAGACATCCCGACTCCGCGCTCTTACGCGGAGGCGATAGAGGGTCCCTACTCCTCTCAGTGGCAGGCAGCTATGGATGCAGAGATGGCTTCCTGGAAGTCCACAGGCACCTACGTTGACGCTGTTCCCCCTCCTGGGGCGAACATCGTCAGTGGCATGTGGATTTTCAGGGTGAAGCGGCCGCCGGGTTCTCCGCCTGTCTTCAAGGCGCGTTACGTGGCTCGTGGCTTCAGTCAGCGGCAGGGGGTTGACTACTTTCAGACCTTCTCCCCCACCCCGAAGATGACCACTCTTCGGGTTCTACTGCACGTTGCTGCTCACCGTGACTACGAGCTCCACTCTCTCGACTTCAGCACAGCTTTCTTGCAGGGCAGCCTGCACGAGGAGATATGGCTGCGTCGCCCACCTGGCTTCACTGGGTCTTTCCCTCCTGGTACCCAATGGAGTCTCCGGCGTCCAGTCTACGGTCTCCGCCAGGCGCCACGTGAGTGGCACGACACACTGAGGACTACGCTCGCGGCACTTGGGTTTGCTCCTTCCACTGCCGACCCGTCGCTGTTTCTGCGCACCGACACCTCTCTGCCGCCGTTCTACATCCTCGTGTACGTCGACGACTTGGTCTTTGCCACAGCTGACACTGCTGGACTCGCCTACGTGAAGTCCGAGCTGCAGAAGAGACACACGTGCACTGACCTGGGTGAAGTGCGCAGCTACCTTGGCTTGCAGATCACCCGGGACAGAGCACGCCGCACCATTACCCTGACTCAGTCACACATGGTGCAGCAGGTCCTTCAGCGCTTCGGCTTCACGTACTCCTCGCCTCAGGCCACTCCTCTGCCTACTCGCCACTCGCTCTCAGCTCTGCCTTCGGATGAGTCCGTAGAGTCGAGTGGCCCGTTTGCAGAGCTTGTTGGCTGCCTCATGTACCTGATGACCTGCACACGACCTGACCTCGCATACCCTCTTAGCATTCTCGCACGCTTTGTTGCTCCTGGGAGACACCGACCAGAGCATATGGCTGCAGCGAAGAGGGTGTTGCGCTACTTGTGCAGTACGTCGGGCATGGGGCTAGTGCTTGGAGGGCGCAGTCCAGTGGTCCTCACTGGGCACGCAGACGCTTCTTGGGCTGACGACCAGGCTACGCAGCGGTCGTCACAGGGTTACACATTCAGCCTTGGTTCCGGCTCTGTCTCGTGGCGGGCTACCCGCTCGTCTTCTGTTCTCGGCTCCAGTTGTGAGGCTGAGATCTACGCTGGGGCTATGGCTGCACAGGAGTTACGCTGGCTCACCTACCTGCTTACCGACCTTGGAGAGCAGCCTCGTTCTCCTCCAGTCCTGTACGTAGACAACAAGGCCATGCTGGCCTTGTGTCGAGAGCAGCGTCTGGAGCACAGAACGAAGCACATTGCTCTTCGCTACTTTCTTGCTCGTGAGCTACAGCAGCGTGGACAGCTGCGACTTGCGTACGTGGCCTCTGAGGCCAACACTGCTGATGTCTTCACCAAGGCACTTGCGCCTTGTGATCATCAGCGTTGCTGCACGCAGTTGGGTCTTGTGCCTGTCTTGCCTCACTTGCTCTACTCTTGACCTTGCTTGTACCTTCGCATATATATACCCTTGCTCTTGTATATCTCTATATATGATCTTGCATGTGAACTGGCCTTGTGGCCTTTGAACTTGTGCTCGGAATGCGTGGTGACTTTGTGATCCACCCTGAGCTTTGCTTTGCTTTGCTTGACTGGTCTTGTGACCCCTTGTTCTCCCCCACTTTGCCTATGGGGGTGTGTCAGAACATATAGCTTACTTGTTTGTGTAGGCTATAGTGGGGTATCCCATAGGGGGTACCACACATTAGGGTTTCCTATTTGTATTCACTTCACTTCATAGTCATTCATTCTCGTTCTTTGTTTCCACAACCTACACTCGACCTGACCTTGCGTACCCTCTTGGCCTTCTGGCTCGCTACGTGGCTCCTGGTAGGCACCAAAAGGTGCACATGGATGCTGCTAAGTGGGTACTGCGCTACTTGTGCAGTACATCGGGCATGGGGCTCGTGCTTGGAGGGCGGAGCCCAGTTGTCCTCACTGGGCACTCAAACGCTTCTGGGGTTGACGACCTAGCTACGCAGCGGTCGTCACAGGGTTACACCTTGAGCCTTGGCTCTGGTTCAATTTCCTGGTGTTCTACACGCTCGTCTTCAGTTCTCGGCTCCAGTTGTGAGGCTGAGATCTACGCCACAGCCATGGCTGCACAAGAGCTACGCTGGCTCACCTACCTGCTGACTGACTTGGGAGAGCGGCCTCGTTCTCCTCCAGTGTTGTACGGGAGCACAGAACGAAGCACATCGCTCTGCGTTACTTCCTTGCTCGAGAGTTGAAGCAGCGTGGTCAGCTTCGTCTTACTCACGTGGCCACTCGGGCCAACACTGCTGATATATTCACCAAGGCACTTCCGTCAGGTGATCATCAGCGTTTTTGTACTTTTTTAGGCCTTATGCCCACGTTTCCTCACTTGCTGTAGACTTTGCTTGTACTCTGATCTATATATATATACCTGCATGCTTGCTCTGCTAGGTAGAGATCACTGTGCTGTTGTTGTTCCATATATATCTCTGCATGTGAACTTGTCAAACATATGCTTATGTTATATTTGTGGGTAGGCTGTAGTGGGGTAGATAATTGTGAAATAAGTGAACAGGAATGGAATGACTAAGGAAAGATTGGGTACAAATACAACCCTAGAAACCCTGTACCCCATATGTGCTACCCCACTATAGCCTACAGCAACTATGTCATATAAATCTGACACACCCCCATAGGCAAAGTGGGGGAGAACAAGGGGTCACAAGACCAGTCAAGTAAAGCAAAGCAGAGCAAGCTCAGGGTGGATCACAACGTCACCACACAGTCCGAGCACAAGAGCAGGGCCAGTGGCCAGTTCATATGCAGGAGTGCAGACATATATATATAAAACTAGACAAGCAAGAGCAGGTATATATATGTCACAGTACAAGTAAAGTCAAGAGGAGAGCAAGTGAGGCAAGACAGGCAAAAGACCCAGCTGGGTGCAGAGGCGCTGATGGTCACAAGGCGCGAGTGCCTTGGTGAACACATCAGCAGTGTTGGCCTCAGAGGCCACGTACGCAAGCCGCAACTGTCCACGCTGCTGCAGCTCACGAGCAAGGAAGTAGCGAAGAGCAATGTGCTTCGTTCTGTGCTCCAGACGCTGCTCTCGACACAAGGCCAGCATGGCCTTGTTGTCTACGTACAGCACTGGAGGAGAACGAGGCGGCTCTCCAAGGTCAGTCAGCAGGTAGGTGAGCCAGCGAAGCTCCTGTGCAGCCATGGCCCCAGCATAGATCTCAGCCTCACAACTGGAGCTGAGAACCGAAGACGAGCGAGTAGCCCGCCACGAGACAGAGCCGGAACCAAGACTGAAGGTGTAACCCTGTGACGACCGCTGCGTAGCCTGGTCGTCAGCCCAAGAAGCGTCCGCGTGCCCTGTAAGGACCACTGGACTCCGCCCTCCAAGCACTAGCCCCATGCCCGACGTACTGCACAGGTAGCGCAACACCCTCTTCGCTGCAGCCATGTGCTCTGGTCGGTGTCTCCCAGGAGCAACATAGCGTGCAAGAATGCTCAGAGGGTATGCAAGGTCAGGTCGTGTGCAGGTCATCAGGTACATGAGGCAGCCAACAAGCTCTGGGTACGGGCCACTCGACTCTACGGACTCATCCGAAGGCAGAGCTGAGAGCGAGTGGCGAGTAGACAGAGGAGTGGCCTGAGGCAAGGAGTACGTGAAGCCGAAGCGCTGAAGGACCTGCTGCACCATGTGTGACTGAGTCAAGGTAATGGTGCGGCGTGCTCTGTCCCGAGTGATCTGCAAGCCAAGGTAGCTGCGCAGTTCACCCAGGTCTGTGCACGTGTGTCTCTTCAGCAGCTCGGACTTCACGTAGGCGAGTCCAGCAGTGTCCGCTGTGGCAAAGACCAAGTCGTTGACGTACACGAGGATGTAGAACGGCGGCAAAGAAGTGTCGGTGCGCAGAAACAGCGACGGGTCAGCAGTAGAAGGAGCGAACCCAAGAGCCGCAAGCGTAGTCCTCAGTGTGTCGTGCCACTCACGCGGTGCCTGGCGAAGACCGTAGACTGGCCGTCGGAGGCTCCACTGGGTGCCAGGAGGGAAAGTCCCAGTGAAGCCAGGTGGACGGCGCAGCCAGATCTCCTCGTGCAGGCTACCCTGCAGGAACGCAGTGCTGAAGTCGAGAGAGTGAAGCTCGTAGTCGCGCTGAGCGGCTATGTGCAGCAGCACCCGAAGAGTGGTCATCTTCGGGGTGGGAGAGAAGGTCTGAAAGTAGTCAACTCCCTGCCGCTGACTGAAGCCACGAGCAACGTACCGCGCCTTGAAGACAGGTGGAGAGCCCGGCGGCCGCTTCACCCTGAAGATCCACATGCCACTGACGATGTTCGCCCCAGGTGGGGGAACTGCGTCAACGTAGGTGCCTGTGGACTTCCAGGAAGCCATCTCTGCATCCATAGCTGCCTGCCACTGAGACGAGTAGGGACCCTCTACGGCCTCCGCGTAAGAGCGCGGAGTCGGGATGTCTAGTGCATCCGGGTCTCCCTCAGGAGCAAGCAGTACAGACGCGAGATGAGGTGAAGCAGCCGCCAGACACTGTAACTCCTCCTGCCTGTCCTCTAGGACGTCCGTGCCAAGAGCACACTCACCCCCGACGGACGGAGGACAGACAGACGCAGACTCAGCAACAAGACTAGCAGCGTAGTCTAGACGACAGCGAGCAGCAAAGTCAACGAGCTCAGCGAAAAGGGCAGACGCAGCAGTGGACTCAAACGAGGGGTCAGTGACGACAGTAGCAAGGAGACGCGTGACAGTAGGACTGGCAGCACGAAGAGAGTCCGACTCAGGGTCGGCAAGCGCAGGAAGAGAGGACTCAGGAGGAGAAGGCAAAGGGGCACGCAGAGGAGCAGTGGACGGACGCAGAGACATCCGGTGCGTGCCAGGGACAGGAGGAGGACGCTGACGCGAACCGCGACCACTAGTGCGAGCAGCACGAACAGGCGACGCAGGACGAGACGCAGGCTCACGACGCTCAGTAAGACCTCCAGTAGGACCAGTGTAAGGAGAGGGAGCAGGCAGTGGAGAGGAAGGCTCCAACAGGGACTGCGACTGGATAGGCTGTGGACACTCTACTGGAGGAGAAAGACCAAGAACCTGCTGTAGGAGCGGAACGAAGTACGGCCGAGGCCGCGCGGCAACTCCAGACTCAGCAGGGACAGCACCAGCACCCTCAGCGACAACACCAGCACCACCAGCACCTCCAGCAGCAGGACCTCCAGCAGCACCAGCAGCAGAACCACCGCCAGGACAGACAGCAGCTGGCTCAGCACCAACACCCTCAGCAGCTCCAGCTCCAGTAGGACCCGCAAGCCCAGCAGCTCCGGGACCGGCAGGACCAGCACCCTCGACAGTCGAAGAAGCTCCAGCTCCAGCAGCACGCCTCCAGCGGCGAGCAAACCACTCGCGCAGCTCCTGTGGAGAGAGGGGCTCCCGGCGAGACGCAGCAGCAGGAGAAACCCCAGGCTCAACAGCTCCAGACGGAGCACCCCCAGGCTCAGCAGCTCCAGACTCAGTACCCCCAGGCTCAGCAGCTCCCGACCCAGCACCCCCAGACCCAGCACCTTTTAGCTCAACAGCTCCAGGCACCGCACCCCCCGGCTCAGCACCCCCAGGCTCAGCACCCTCCGCAGTAGCACTCCCAGGCCCAGCACCCCCAGGCTCAGCACCCCTAGTAGCAGCACCTCCAGGCTCGGCAACCCCGCGTACAGCACCCCCAGAGTCAGCACCCCCAGGCTCAGCACCCGCAGCAGCACCAGAGTCACCAGTAACTTCGACCGGGTCAACTGCGTCTACCTGGGACACACCTGAGGGGGCAGGAACCTGAGGGGGGAGGGGGTCTACCGGGGGGGGAACTGGCACAAGGAAGTCCGGCGGAGGGGGGAGGGAAGGAGTGCGGTAGGGGAAGAGGCGGTAGAAGGGGACTTACTCGTCGAACGTGACGTCCTGGGAGGACAGAACACTACGAGAGGAGGGGTGGTAAAACTGCCACCCGGGAGCGTCCGTGGGGAAGCCAAGGAAGACACAGGGAGCAGCACGAGGGGACAGCTTGTCCGCAGACAAGTCGCGGACAAACGCCCGAGATCCCCAGACACGGAACGCCGACGCATCGCCAACCTTCCCCGTCCACAGCAAAGCTGGGGAGGTCTCCGGTCGGGAGACTCTTGGCTGAAGGTTGATCTTATGCGCGGCGTACCGAACCGCAAACGGCCACAGAAAATGGGGGGCAGCCGCATGCACCATGGACGTACGGGCGACGTCCATGACAATGCCGATGCGGCGCTCAGCAATCCCATTCTGCTGTGGAGAGTCCGGAAGCGTGAAGGTCTGGCGGATGCCTCGTGCCCGACAGTAGGCGCGCAGAAGGCCGGAGGAGAACTCTCCGCCTCTGTCTGAATGCAGACGCAGAACAGGAAAGTCCGAGCCGAAGCTCCGCCGGAGCTGGAGACGAGCTGCGCGGATCCAGTCGATCAACACCTCAGTGACCTCACCCTTGCTGCGCAAGGGGAAGACTGTGGTGTAACGCGAGTAGTCGTCAACCACCAACAGGAAGTAGCGCTCGTAACCCTGCCCACGGACGGGGGCTGGGCCCCACACATCCATGTGAAGCGTCTGCAGGGGAGCCTCTGTCGGGGGGAAGTGGGAGGAGTGAGGAGTAGCCCGGAGGCGACCCTCGACACAGGGGACACAGGAAGGTCCTGGCCCGGAGGGGAGAGGAGGGAGAGACTGGGGAAGACCAGAGACAAGGACACGGGAAGCCATGCTTCGAAGACGGGGCAAGGAGGGGTGGCCAAGACGGTGGTGCCACAGGAGAGTCTCGTGAGACAGGAGGCGACAAGAACAGGGGGCAGACTCAGCACCTGACCGGGACGCAGCAGCAAGCACCTGACCCGACGCAGCCACCTGACCAGACGCAGGGACAGGAGGAGACTCAACGGTCAGGGTGTAGAGACTCGACCCCGGCCGACGCGAGAACGTGGCCAGGTGTCGGCCTGTGCGTGCCTCCGTGCAGTGGGTCACCCGCTGACTCGCAGGAGTGAACTGGTGAACCCCCACATCCTGCAGGTCCGCTCCACTCACCAAGTTCGTAGAGAACGAGGGAAGGTACAGACCAGACAGGGTGCCCGAAGGGGCAGCCGGACACGGGAGGACAGTGGAGAAGTGAGACAGGACAGGACCCCCAGAGGGGTCAGCAAGGGAGACCGCAACCGGCCGGCCGAGCAGCGTAAGGGTAGTGCGGTCTCGAAAGAAGGAGCGAGAAGCCCCGTAGTCAAGTGTGAAAGTGAGGGAGGACGAGGACGACGCAGTACCTGAGAGCGCAGTCTCACCAGTACCTGAGAGCACAGACGCACTGGCACCTAGAGCAGCAGCCTCACAAGCACCTAGCGCAGCAGTACCAATGCCCGGGTCGGGCTGGAAACACCGGTAACCCTCATTCTCCTCACTATAATCCACAGCATACATAGCAGCAAGGATAGCATCAAAATCAAGATCAAAGATCGCTACACCAGCCCTTAGAAGCTCATCCCAGCGAGGGATCTCACTAGCCCTAGGGAACTGCTGACGCCAAGCGTCCGTCAGGCGGCCAAAGCAGCGCTGGGTGGCGTGGGTACCCCCACACTGCTCACCCGCGCGGTCGCCGGAACGAAGAACGTAGGTGCAGGGACCAGTACCCCCACCCCTCTGACGCCCAGCGTACCACTCACGAAGCTGCTGAGGCGGAGGGATGTCCCGCGAGCGCTGCTGCTGCTGCCGCTGCGAGCGCTTGCCACCACCACCGCCGCTACGCTGCTGGGTACCACCCCGACCAGCTCCACCTCCTCCACCACCACCGCCTCCTCCGCTGCCGCCTCCACCGCCTCCACCTCCGCCGCCTCCACCTCCGCCGCTGCCTCCACCACCACCGCCTCCGCCGCTGCTGCCACCACCACCACCACCCCCGCCACTAGTCCCGCCGCCATCCCCACTCCCTCCGCCGCCACCGCCGCCACCGCCACCGCCCCCTCCAGCTCCACCCGCGCCCTTGCCCCCCTTGCCCTTGCTGGAGCGACGTCTCCCACTAGGGGTAGACGCCGCGCCGACCGACTCAAGACCAAGCAGGTCGGCAGCAGCAGCAGAGGCAACAGAGGGCAGCAAGGGGGAAGGAGAGCACCCCTCAAAGATGGGGGTGCGAGGGTCACCACGAGAAGCACCTACAGCGACTATGCTCTTCTCCGCTGCGAGGAGGGCCTTCTCGAGGAGGTCGACGGTGAGGGTGGTGGGGCAGACTGCGAGAAAGTGGTCCCTGACGACGCGAAGGGAGTCAGGGAGGCGCGCGACTACGTAGTAGAGAGCGATGTACATGGCGGGTGGGTTCTTAGCGCAGAACTCAGCAGGAAGGGCGGCGCGGTAGCGAGTGTCACTAGTGCGGAGGTGCGTAATGAGGTCAGCAACAGTGGGAAAGGCAGAGAGGTCAGGAAAGAGGTAGGGAAGCATGAGACGGCTCAGTGCAGCAGTGGCAGGGGAGGAGTAGCGCGCAACTACAGCGTCGTACAAGGTCTGAGCACTCTTGTACTGACTAAAGTGCGCACGCTCAGAGGTAGGGAGGTGGCGACGCACAGCAAGACGTGTAGCAGCATCGCGGGTGGCCCACTGAGAGCGGACAGTGGGATCAGCATCAGCAGCAGGAGCAGGAGAGGCGCCAGAGGTGAGGTCAAAGAGAGAAAGGTCGTCAGCCCTGTCGCACTGTAAGAACAGCTGCAGGTCGTCTAACCAGACCTCAAAATCAATGGCGCGACCCTCAGCGTCAAAAGCTAGGACACTAGGGGTAGCCATGGCGACGACAGCGACGCAGTGCAAGCAGTAGGGAAAGAGCTCGCAGTGGCAGTGGGACTATGCTCACCAGGCAGGGCAGGTCGTGCAGCTCTGCAGAAAGGCGGCTCAGCGACCGGGCGGCTCGGGTGCACAGCGGCTCGGCTCCCGGGCGGCTCGGCAGCTGGGCGGCTCGGGCGCAGGGCGGCTCGGCTCCCGGGCGGCTCGGCGGCAGGGCGGCTCGGGTGCAGGGCGGCTCGGCTCCCGGGCGGCTCGGCGGCAGGGCGGCTCGGGGTTGGGCGGCTCGGCTCCCGGGCGGTTCGGCTGCTGGGGCGGCTCGCTGCTGGGGCGGGGCCGTCAGGTGCAGCGGCGGGTCGACCGGTGCAGCGGCGGGCCGGCAGGTGCAGCGGCGGGGCCGTAGGGTGCAGCGGCGGGCCGACCAGGTGAGGCGGCGGGCCGTAGGGTGCAGCGGCGGGCCGGCAGGTGCAGCGGCGGGGCCGTCAGGTGAAGCGGCGGGCCGCTGGGTGCAGCGGCGGGCCGGCAGGTGCAGCGGCGGGGCCGTCAGGTGAGGCGGCGGGCCGTAGGGTGCAGCGGCGGGCCGTAGGGTGCAGCGGCGGGCCGGCAGGGTCGCGTCAGAGCCGGCGGCGGGGCCGCGTCAGTGGAGGCGACGGGGCCGCGTCAAGTAGGCGGCGGGGCCGCGACGAAGCGGGCGGCAGGGCCGCGTCAGAGCCGGCGGCGGGGCCGCGTCAGTGGAGGCGGCGGGGCCGCGTCAAATAGGCGGCGGGGCCGCGATCAGGAGGGGTGGCGGGGCCGCGTCCAAGGGACAGCGGGGCCGCGAGGGAAATGGCGACCCGAGGGGTCGCTAAAAAAAAGGGGCGCGCCTCGGGGCGCGCTTCGGTGGGCCCTAAAAAAAAAAAAAAACCGGTCCTAAGGAAGGACCCGCTCTATACCATGTGAAATAAGTGAACAGGAATGGAATGACTAAGGAAAGATTGGGTACAAATACAACCCTAGAAACCCTGTACCCTGTACCCCATATGTGCTACCCCACTATAGCCTACAGCAACTATGTCATATAAATCTGACAATAATGTGGGGTATAACCCCTTAGGGCTTCCTTCTTGTACCATTCTCTCAATAGTCAATTCACTCCTGCCTAGTCTCTAAGATGGTATCTAGAGCAGTAGGTCTTTAGGACCTAAGTTTAGGGCCCACCTGTTACCGTGTTACCTCACCTACGACCTTGCCGGCCTGCCTGCCTTGCCTGCTGCCTGCGCGCGTATCTTTTTTTTTAGCGCGCGCTGCTGCTGCAGCCACCTCCGCAGCCCGCTGCAGCGCCGCGCCCGCAGCCTGCGCCGAGCCCGCGACGCCCGCGCTCGGCCTGCAGCTGCCCCACGCACCGCTCGCGCAGCCCGCGACGAGCCCGCGCAGCCCGCCGCCACGCGCAGCCCACCGCCGCACGCAGCCCGCAGCCGCGCGCAGCCCGTTGCCTCGCGCAACCCGCAGCCGCGCGTTCCCTGCCCCACGCGCCGCGTCTACCGCCTGCGCAGCCCGCTGCTGCTCCGCTAGCTCCCTTAGGAGCGCGCGCGGCCTGATGCTGCCTCGCGCGCCGCCTTAGGAGCTCGCGTGCGGCCCAATGATATAGCCTAAGCGCGGCCTGCGACTACCCCGCATGCTGCCTGAGCTGCCTTTGCCTGCTGCCCACTGCCTGTTGCCTGCTGCGTTTGCCTTTGCCAGCTGCCGACTGCCTACTGCCTTTGCCTACTGCCTGTTGCCTGTTGCCTTTGCCTTTGCCAGCTGCCTGCTGCCTACTGCCTTTGCCTACCGGCTTTACCTGCATTACGATTATGGCGACGATTAATGTTCTCGCGTTTGAGTCTGACGGTCGCCCGATGGAGTTCGCTGTGTGGCTCGACGATCTCCAACTGTTTCTTGTGACAGATGCTTAAGACGGCGTTTCACTGTTCGATTACGTGTCTGGCACTGCCCTTGCTCCTGCTGACGATGATACTGCTCTCGAACGCTCACAGTGGCAGACTCGCGATGCTGCTGCACGCCTAGCGATTAGGAACCATCTGCCGATCACTGAGCGCGCGCATTTCAGCCAACACAAAACTGCTAAGGCACTGTACGATGCTGTAGTTGCGCGCTACTCCTCCTCGGCCACTTCAGCCCAAGGGCGGCTCATGCTACCCTACCTGTTCCCAGACCTGTCCTCGTTTACCACTGCTGAGGACCTCATTTCTCACCTTCGCACTAGTGACACTCGCTTTCGTGCCACCCTTCCAGCCGAGTTCTGCGCCGCAAACCCCCCCCCCCCCCCCCCCCCCCCCCCCCCATGTACTTCTCTCTCTATTTCCTCGTCACCCGCCTCCCTGACACTCTTAGCTCCGTCAGGGAACACTTCCTAGCCCTAGACCCTACCACTCTCAATGTCGCCGACTTCGAGAAGCACCTCCAAGAAGCAGAGAAGAACATCCTCGCTGTAGGTGCTGCTCGTGGTACTCCTCGCTCTCCCCTCTTTGAGGGGTGCTCCCCCTCCCCTCTTACCCCCTCCTACGCCTCCGCAACTGCTGCTATCGACCTCCTTGGTGCTGAGAAGGTCGCAGCTACTTCCGCTCCTAGTGGGAAGCGCAGCGACTCTAGGAGAGGCAGGGGTGGCAGAGGTGGCGGACGTGGCAGTGGAGGGGGCGG
This sequence comes from Closterium sp. NIES-65, assembly GCA_948144175.1. NCBI lineage: Eukaryota > Viridiplantae > Streptophyta > Zygnematophyceae > Desmidiales > Closteriaceae > Closterium > Closterium sp. NIES-65. The sequence continues at coordinate 2,395,726 of CANXME010002117.1, forward strand.
TGGTGGAGGCGGCGGGGGAGGTGGAGGTGGTGGGGGTGGTCGTGGGGGTGGAGGTGGTCGTGGGGGCGGTGGTGGTGCCAGGAGTAGTGGTGATGGCAGCGGCGGTGGTGGCGGAGGGGGGAGTGGTGGTGGCGGCGGTGGTGGGGGCTTGGGTGACACCAGTGGTGGCCAAAGGCAGCAGCAACAGCAGCAGCAGCAGGTTCTTGATTGGTATGCCGGACGTGGGGCGTCTAGGGGTCCTGGTCGCTACCCCTATATCATTCACGCAGGTCCCCGCGCTGGTTGCCAGTGCACCAGCTTTCACACTGAGTACCGCTGCTTCACTCTGTCAGAATGTTATGCTCTAGCCTGTAGTGGGGTGCTCTATAGCGAGTACAACCCTTCTAGGGTTTGCTATTTGTATCCTCATTCCTGCTAGTGAAAACCCCTCTTCTTTGTCTAAACTATTTCTTGCCTAGCTAGGGCTTTCCTAGCTATGGCTCCTAAGACTACTCCTTACCCTCACATGGAGTCAGAGCACACATGCTCCTGGCCTGTTGGCCCCACTACTCCTTCCGCTGCCCTACGTTGTGTCGCGCGCCCCATGGAGCGCGACCTCTTATTTTTCATCCCGCCGCGCGCTCGGGTCGCGCGGCGGTTTTCTGTCCGCCGTGCGCCCCGAGGCGCGTGGCGGTTTTCTCCTCGTCGCGGCGCCCTGGGGGCCCGCGCGCCGGCCCCTCCCGTCACTTCGTCTCGGCGCCTTGGGGGCCCACGCGCAGGCCCCTCCCGTCGCCTCGTCGCGGCGCTTTTGGGGCCCGTGCGCAGGCCCCTCCCGTCGCCTCGTCGCGGCGCTTTGGGGGCCCGCGCGCCGGCCCCTTACGTTGCCTCGTCACGGCACTTTGGGGGCCCGCACACCGGCCCCAACCGTCGCCTCGACGCGGCGCCTTGGGGGCCCGCGCACGGCCCCTCCCGTCGCCCGTCGAGCCGCCCTCGTGGGCCGCGCCCTGCTTCTTCGTGGCGCCCTGGTTACCCCCTGCCACCTCCCTTTCCTTTCGTGACTCGCCCCTCCTACTTCCCACGCTCCTCCCTCCATTAGGGTTTGGGGTAAGGAGTGTGGGGGTGGCGGGTATGGGGGTGGCAGTTGTGCATTCCTCCCTTTGCTCCTCCTCCTCCTTCGTCTCCCACTGCTGCAGCTGTCGCTGAGGGGGGTGGATGAGTGGGAGACCGGGGTTTAGGGTTTAAGGGGGGTGCGTGGGAGTGGAGCTAGGGTTTGAGCAGTGGGCGTGTGCCGAGAGTGTGGGGCAGTTGGGGGAGGTTGAGTGGAGGCAGCAGTCTTGTCGTCAGCAGCAGCAGCAGTCCGGAGGCTACAATCTCCGGTAGTCGCCAGTCGCCCGTGGGTCCGTTGCTTGTCTGCCGCTACTTTTAGCCGCGGGGCCAGTTACTCCAGTAGTCCGGAGCGCTGTTCCGGTAGCCACTGAGCCAGCAGCTCGTCTGTGTGTCTGCAGTGTCAGCAGTCGCCTCCCATCTTCTCTCCCCCACAGCTCCTCCTCCTCCTCACTTGTCCGCTGTGATTAGCTCTGGCTTTGCTTATCTGTGTAAACTCCTTCTCTATACCTGCTTTCTCACTGTGCTGATTACACCCCAATTTGGCTATGGGGGTGTGTCAGAATGTTATGCTCTAGCCTGTAGTGGGGTGCTCTATAGCGAGTACAACCCTTCTAGGGTTTGCTATTTGTATCCTCATTCCTGCTAGTGAAAACCCCTCTTCTTTGTCTAAACTGTTTCTTGCCTAGCTAGGGCTTTCCTAGCTATGGCTCCTAAGACTACTCCTTACTCTCACACGCTCGGCTTAGCGACTCCTGGCGCGTCAAGTTTCCTGATGCTACTGAGTTCCCCAACTGGGCAGATCTGCTTACGCGTGATGTACCTATCTTTGATCTTGACTATGATGCTATTCTTGCTGCCATGTATGCATTGTCTGTTAGTGCTGAGGGTGACTGCTACTTGTGTGTGCCGCCTGGCCCCGGTATAGCCCCAGGAATAGCGCATGCAGCTCTAGGTGCTAGTGAGTCTCTTCTCCCTGGTACTGCGTCCGCACAAGCCTTGCACACCTTTACACTTGACTCTGGTGCTTCCCGCTGTTTCTTTCGCGACAGCACCACAGTCACTCCCCTCCCTGCCCCTCTCCCTGTCTCATTGCTGACCCCTCTGGGGGCCCAATGCTTGCACGGTCTTCCACTGTGCTTCCGTGTCCGGCAGTCCCGTCTGGTCAGCTGTCTGGTCTCCACCTCCCCTCGTTCTCTACGAACTTGGTGAGCAACGCCGTCCTTCAGGATCACTGGGTTGACACCTTTACTCCTGGAGGACAGCGTGTGGCGATCTGCACGTGCTCCCGGACCGGCCGTCACCTGGCCACGTTCACACGTGCGCCTGGGTCCAGTCTGTACACCCTCACCACTGTGTCGCGCTCCACCCCTTTGTCTCCCCAGCTGTACGCGTCTGCTCAGGTAGCTACCCAGTGTGAATGTCGCCGCCTGTTGCACGCCACTCTCATGTGGCACCACCGCCTTGGTCACCCCTCCCTGCCTCGCCTTCGTAGCATGCACTCTCGCTTCCTGGTCTCTGGCCTTCCTAGGTCTCTGCCTGCCCTCCCTCCCTCGCCTGCGCCGCCCTGCATTCCTTGCGTTGAGGGGCGGCAGCGCGCCGCTCCTCACTCCTCCTCGTTCCCTCCCACAGAGGCTCCACTGCAGACTCTCCACCTGGACGTGTGGGGCCCAGCCCGCGTCCGTGGACAGGGCCACGAGCGGTACTTCCTGCTAGTTATCAACGACAACATGTGTTACACCACGGTCTTCCCCTTGCAGCGCAACGGGGAGGTCCCTGATGTTTTGTTCCCCTGGATCCGCGCTGTTCGTCTCCAGCTCCGCGAGCGGTTCCACTCGGACTTTCCTGTCATGCGTCTGCACTCTGACAGAGGTGGTGAGTTCTCCTCAGACCTCTTGGCAGCCTTCTGTGCGGAGCACAACATCCGCCAGACGTTCACGCTTCCGGCCTCTCCGCAGCAGAATGGGGTTGCAGAGCGCTGCATTGGCTTAGTCATGGAGGTCGCTCGTAACTCCATGATCCATGCGTCTGCCCCCAATTTTCTGTGGCCGTTTGCGGTCTGGTACGCCGCGCATAAACTCAACCTCTGGCCCCGTGTCTCCTTGCCGGATACCTCGTCCACATTGCTGTGGACGGGGAAGGTTGGCGATGCGTCGCGTTTCCGGGTCTGGGGTGCTCGTGCGATTGTCCGCGATACCACTGCGGACAAGCTCTCCCCTCGCGCCATTCCCTGCGTCTTCCTTGGCTTTGTCCCTCACGCGCCTGGCTGGCAGTTTTACGACCCCGCCTCGCGCCGTGTCTTTCCGTCTCAGGATGTCACCTTTGACGAGCCAGTTCCCTTTTACCGTCTCTTTCCCTACCACACTGCCCCTCGCCCCCCCCCCCCCTCACTCTTTCTCGCCCCAGGTCCACCACAGGTAGACCCCCTCCCTGCGCCAGGTCCTGCTCCTTCAGGAGTCTCTCAGGTAGGCCCTCCCGTGCCTGCGCCTATTGAGGTCACTGGTGACTCAGGTCCTGCTGGGGGTGGTACTGTCCCTGGGGGTGCGGAGTTTGGGGGTGCGGAGCTTGGGGGTGCGGAGCGTGGGGGTGCTGAGCCTGAGCGTGAGGAGCTTAAGGGTGCGGAGCCTGGAGGTACTGAGCCTGCGCGTGAGGAGCCTGGAGGTCCTGAGCCTGGGGGTGCTGCGTCTGGGGGTGCTGAGCCTGCGCGAGAGGAGCCTGGGGGTACTGAGTCTGGGGTTGCGAGGCCTGAAGGTTCTGAGACTGCTGTTATGCGGTCTCCTTGGAGTAGCCGCCTTCGTCCACGCGTGCCTCTCACCTCACAGCAGCTGCACGACTGGTACGGTCGCCGTCAGGGTCGCGCTTCTCGAGCTTGGGGCTCTGCTGCTGGAGGTATTTCTGCTGACATCACTAAAGCTAGAAGTGGTGCTGGTCCTTGGTCTACTGGAGGTGCTAGAGTCGCTGGTCCCGGAGGTGCTCGTACTGGAGGTACTGGAGCTGCTGGGGCTAGAGGTGCTGTGTCTGAGGGTGCTACTGCTAGAGACCCTGGGTCTGGGGGTGCTGATAATGGAGGCACTGAGGCTGGAGACCCTGGGACTGGAGGTACCGGTTCTGGGGGTGCTGCAACTGGTGGAGCTGGTCCTGGAGGAGCTGGCGCTGAGGGTTCTGGAGGTGCTGGAGCTGCTGAGGGTACTGGAGCTGCTGGAGGTGCTGGAGCTGCTGGTGCTGGTGGCACTGCACACTCGCGTCTGTTCTTCGCTCCGCCGTCTCCGTCGTCTTAGCCACCGCCTGACTCTGCGCTTCCCCAGGTTCTCAGTCTCCCTTCGTCTACTGGTCTTCCGTTACAACCTGGCTCACTGCTGCCTGCTCCTTCTCCTTACACTGAGCAGACAGGGGGCCTTGCTGAGCGTCGTGAGCCTGCCTCGCGTCCTGTCTCGCCTGTCTGTTCTGGTCATTCCGGTCGTCGTGTTCCTCGTCCGCGTTAGCCGGCTGTCCCCGGCACCCACCTTGTAGTCCGTCGTCCTTCCTCTCCTTTGCAGCGTGTTCCTCTGCCGTCTCCCCCTGCGTCCTCCCTGTCTGATGTTGTGGACCCTGAGTCTGACACGTTTCGTAATGAGCACCCTACTGTCACGCGTTTGTAAGCCACTGTTCTCACTGACCCGTCGTTTGAGTCCACTTCTGCGTCTGCCCTAGTCGCTGAGCTTGTCGAATTTGCTGCTGCCCATCGTCTGGACTACGCTGCTAGTCTTGTTGGTGAGTCTGAGTCTGTCTGTCCTCCGTCCGTCGGGGGTGAGTGTGCTCTTAGCACGGACGTCCTTGAGGACACGCACGAGGACCTTGAGTGTCTTGCGGCCGCTGCGCCTCATCTCGTGGCCATGCTGCTTGCCCCTGAGGGAGACCCGGATGCACCAGACATCCCGACCCCGTGCTCTTACGGTGAGGCGATCGCGGGTGAGTACTATTCTCAGTGGCAGACAGCCATGGATGCAGAGATGGCATCCTGGAATTCGACGGGCACCTACGTCGATGAGGTTCCCCCTCCCGGGGCGAACATCGTCGACGGCATGTGGATTTTCAGGGTGAAGCGGCCGCCGGGTTCTCTGCCTGTCTTCAAGGCTCATTACACTGTACGAGGCTTCAGTCAGCGATAGGGAGTTGACTTCTTCCAGACCTTCTCCCCCACCCCGAAGATGACCACTCTTCGGGTGCTGCTGCACGTCGCCGCTCAGCGTGACTACGAGCTTCACTCTCTGGACCTCAGCACAGCGTTCTTACAGGGCAGTCTGCACGAGGAGATCTGGCTGCGCCGCCCACCTAGATTCACTGGGTCGTTCCCTCCTTGTACCAAGTGGAGCCTCCGTCGACCGGTGGTCTCCGCCAGGCGCCTCGTGAGTGGCACGTCACACTGAGGACGACACTTGCGGCTCTTGGGTTCGCCCCTTCTACTGCTGACCCGTCGCTGTTTCTGCGCACCGACATTTCGCTGCCGCCGCTCTACATCCTCGTGTATGTCGACGACTTGGTCTTTGCCACTGCTGACACTGAGGCGCTCGCCCTGGTGAAGTCGGAGGTGCATAAGAGACACACGTGCACAGACCTGGGTGAGCTGCGCAGTTACCTTGGCTTGCAGATCACCCGGGACAGAGCACAGCGCACCATCACACTGACTCAGTCACACATGGTGCAGCAGGTCTTTCAGCGCTTTGGCTTCACCTGGTCCTCGGCACAGGCCACTCCTCTGGCTACAGGTCACTCGCTCTCAGCTCCACCTTCGGACGAGTCCGTAGAGCCGATTGGCCCGTACCCAGGGCTAGTGGGCTGCCTCATGTACCTGATGACCTGCACTCGTCCTGACCTCGCGTACCCTCTTGGCCTTCTGGCTCGCTACGTGGCTCCTGGTCGGCACCGAAAGGTGCACATGGATGCTGCTAAGTGGGTACTGCGCTACTTGTGCAGTACATCGGGCATGGGGCTCGTGCTTGGAGGGCGGAGTCCAGTTGTCCTCACTGGGCACTCAGACGCTTCTTGGGTTGACGACAAGGCTACACGGCGGTCGTCACATGGTTACACTTTCAGCCTTGGCTCCGGTTCTGTTTCTTGGCGTTCTACTCGCTCGTCTTCTGTTCTCAACTCCAGTTGTGAGGCTGAGATCTACGCCAGAGCCATGGCTGCTTAGGGGTTACGCTGGCTCACCTACCTGCTGACCGACTTGGGAGAGAGGCCTCGTTCTCCTCCAGCTCTGTACGTCGACAACAAGGCCGCCATTGCCGTATGTGAGGAGCACATACTGGAGCACAGATCGAAGCACATCGCTCTGCGTTCCTGGCTCGAGAGTTGCAGCAGCGGGGTCAGCTTCGCCTTGCTCAAGTGGCCACCCACGCCAACACTGCTGATATATTCAGCAAGGCACTTCCGTCTAGTGACCATCAGCGCTTTTGTACTTTGTTGGGCCTTGTGCCTACGTTTCCACACTTGCTGTAGACTCTGCTTGTACTGTGATCTATATATATATCCCTGCATGCTTGCTTTTGCTAGGTAGAGATCACTGTACTGTTCTTGTTGCATATATACCTCTGCATGTGAACTGACCCTATGGCCTTTTGCTTGTTCCTAGTGTGTGTGGTGACTTTGTGATCCACCTCGAGCTTGCTTTGTTTTTCTTGACCTCTTGCTCTCCCCCACTTTGCCTATGGGGGTGTGTCAAACATATGCTTATGTTATATTTGTGGGTAGGCTGTAGTGGGGTAGATAATGTGGGGTATAACCCCTTAGGGCTTCCTTCTTGTACCATTCTCTCGATAAGTCAATTCACTCCTGCCTAGCCTCTAAGAAAACTGGCCTTGTGGCCCCCCATTTGCTTGTGCTCAGTGTGTGTCGTGACGTTGTGATCCACCCTGAGCTTGCATTGCTTCTCTTGACTAGTCTTGTGACCCCTTGTTCTCCCCCACTTTGCCTATGGGGGTGTGTCAATTATATGCATGCTACGGTATATCTCTTTAGGCTGTAGTGGGGTAGCCAATATGGGGTACAGCCCCTCTTAGTGTTTCATACTTGTACCCAACACTTTCATACTGCATTCATTCCTGCCTAGACTTCTGACATGCTTTTCAGGTTCCAGTTCAGGTGACGACTCCTGTTTAGCCTGGCCATTCCTTGGAGTAACCCATGTCTTCAGCTTTAAAACCAGTTAAAACCTGGAAAACAGATCTTCACAAGAGGCAGTTGCGACGAGCCAATGTTCGCTATTTGAACACAATGTGGTGTCGAAACGAAGCCCTTGATGAGTAGACCCTGAATATGTAATCAGATTTTAATACTGATGAGGATTAGCTTGACATTGCTTGAGTTGAAGTTGTCCTAGGAACCATGGCGAAGTGGTGCATTCTGTAAATTGCTAGGCGAAATGACCCAAATGGGACGACCAGATGCTTCAATCGAATCTGTTATGAATGAACTTGCAGAGTGCGCAGTAAAACGAATATCGAGAATGAACTGAGTACTGAATTCCTTGAATGAACAATGAAGTAGCGAGGCCTAAATAGGGGAAAAGCTAGCTAGGCGGGGAGGTTGGGCGATGATGGCTCGGTGATGGTTGCGATTGGAGCGGAGGCCGACTCGGGAGTGGTTCGGTGCGACAAAATAGGAAGGTCAGGTTCGTCGCGTGACCATCGGGATGGCCTCGCTAACGAGTGCCTCAGTAAGGATTTGTAAATCCTTACACTCTCCCACCTTCTAAATAAGGCAGCCCTGTACTGAAACAGAACCCACACTAGCAAGGATTCCGTAGATCTCCTCTTTAGCTGAATCCGACGGCCGAAATGCCTTTGACAATTTTTTGAAAAGGTTGGAATGTAGGCCGTTGATGAAGTACGATTTCGATCTGACGGTCGAAGATGAACTGGCCCAATATGAAGTAGAGGTTGGAATGTGGGCCGTTGATCGAGTAAGTGCGAATCTGACGGTCGAGGCAGATGCGATTTTGGAGGGAACAGACTGACGCGAAATTCAACCGCGATGTTGCAGAAACCGTTGATTGTGTCGGTGTGATCGCGATTGTCCGTCGTGCTGACGCAACCTGACAAAGTCAAGAAGAAACTCGAGAAAACACCAAGGAAAGAAATAGTGCCGAGCACTTTCTCCTCCCCTCCAAGAAAAACACCAAAATGTTTCTCGCAGCTGCGCCGAGAAGAAAACCACCAAAACCAGGTGTTAAGTCCCAATGAAACGGTGTTAAACCAGATGAGATTGCGTCGGTGTCGAAACTTGATGACGAAACCAGGTGCTAAGTGCCCAAGGGCGAACCATCAGATGTAGCCCGGAAACCGCGTCGGAAAATCCATGTTACTCGAACTGAACATTTTTGTCTTCAATTCGCCAGAATCATGCAGTATCTTCAGCAGATGCAGCTGGCAGCACCTGACGTGTTTGAAATCAGTGCAGTTGTCGTGGGCGGGTCGAGTGGATGGATTTGTCGCTAGTAGAGTTGGAGCGGCTGTATCCCGAAATCCTCTGGCCGTAAAATCGGGAATGTTACGAGTGTCGTCGAAGTCGGCGATCGAAGGCGAGTGGCAGCGACCGTGATAACGAGAGATGGCGAAGGTCGTCAAAGTAGTAACCGTACCGAAAATCACTCTGGTCGAAGTTGCCGAATGCTGCATCCGCGTCGAATGACGTCACCACCTCCGGCGGGTTTGTCCAGACTCGCCGAACCCTTTGTCGTAATGCGCCGAGGGCTCCTGGGCAGAGATGAAAAAATACAGCTGTCTCTCCCCCCTTCCACTGTTGCTCCTGCCACCTCCAGTTCGTCGTAAGTCGTTCGTACCCCTGAAAACATCCGTGTAGTTCCCGCGCTGTTGCCCTGCGTAAATGTCGCGCGCGTTTAACCGAACGCCGAATGTTCCTCCGAAATTGTCGGCGCTCCTTGCCGTAAAACCTGTAAGTCTCCACGTAATCACTCCGAAATAGTCGCTCGAATCAAACCCCGTAAATCCGCAGTTGCAGTTGCAGCTCGCCTCCGAAAACCTCGGACGTGCTATAGCCGCCCACTCGGTCACCATCAGTTTCCGTCGATTACCCGACCCCAGCATGTGGGTACAATCGAGAACCGGGGACTGCCCTGGGTTATTCCGAGACCGAATTTCACGGAACCTAGAGGGATCAACGCCGTTGACTCCGTAGTCGAAACTGCTCCCGCCGATGCTGTTTAACAAAAACCCACGTTTCTCCCACCAGCGCTTTGCAGATGTTTCACCGCATCGCTCGTCGCCGGTCGATAATTCCCGAAGCTACGACTGCTCCCACGCTCCCTTTTTTCTGAAGAATTTCCCGAGGTGTGCGTTTAAACACCGGGGGTCCTAGGTCTCCTTGCCGCTGTGTTTCTTGCTAGGCAACTTCGAAAAGTGCTCTTCAGGCGAAGTCCCCCAACGACTCCACCGCACTCCAAGAAGCGAAGAAATACCCGCAGCTTCACAATTTGTTTTTGTCGTTTCGCCCCCCGACAATTCCGCTTCCCGCCGTTCACCCAGCGTCCGCATTTTTCGGATGGGGTATAGTCGGTGTTGCCCTCGCGAACCCAGCCACGGTGGAGGGGCAAAAACTATCGGAGTCGGGGACCCTTAATTAAAAGGAACAGTCGCCCAACCGTTTTGCAGCCCACCGCGACCGTCACGCCACTAAACTCCACAGCATCCCGGTTCTCCCTTCGCCGCTGCGTCGTCACCTCGTGTAGAGCGAGCTGCACCGTTGTTGTCATGCGGCGCCCCGATTTTTTCGCGTGCTGTTTCACCCAGCCCGCTTTTGTCGGAGTAGAACAGTGCCGCAACTCCCCTTTTTTTTTGTTTTTTTCTGTACAGCTGTTGAACGAGCACCAACCCAGGTACCTTTAACCAACGCAGGGTAGGCCCGTGTTCACCCCCGTTATTCGGCCAAGTAAGTTGACTGCATGAGTCAGAACTAAAACTTGGTGGGGATGGTGAGGTTCGGGCGACGGAAGGTCACAGGCCGTTCACACCGGCTTTTAACCTGCCCTTCACGCCGTTTCTCGACCCCCGCTTAGCCGTCGGGCAGTTTCTTCCCGTGTGTCCCGGCGGCCTGTACCGACTCCTCCGTAAATGTCGGGGCAGTACGTTGAACGCCGTTTAATCGTGGGTCGCTTGCAGCTGTCCCCGAAAACGACTTCTCTGGTAGGAGAAACCGCTCTCGAAACTGCCGGCCAGCTTGCAACAACTCCAGGCACGCAGCGTCGCACGAGTCGTTTTCCGAGGTTACCGGCCCCGGTTTCCCTCGCCGCCTGCGCCCCACTTCCGCTAAGTGCGATATGTCCACTCCGCTTTTCGTTGCAGCCCGTAAGTGTCGGCGGGTCCGAAAATCCCGTCTGTCCACGTGCACTCCTGCCGAAATCTTTGATGACGCACCCGCCATGCAGTAAAAGCCGCTGCACTTCAGGTCGGGCGGGGCGACAGTTGACCCCGCATAATTCGGGCAAATCGCGTGTCGTCTCTCCTTGTCCACCGATATTTTCGGACGCAAAACTCCATTTGCGCCTGGCGAGTTCCCCAGCCGACTTTTTCTTCACAGCAGATCCGAAATTGTCGCCCACAGTGACGCACGTTCCTTGTCGACAGCTGCCGAGCCACACTCCGTGAGTCACGCGCGCAAAATGACGACGAGCCACCGTCGTAGCTTGCCGCTTCAGACAAACTCCGAAGTTGTCGCGCAGCTGTTGACCCAGGTCCGACGGCGTCAACTGCCACACACGTTGACGACTTTCGCAAATTTCGTGCAGGTGCCGACGCAGGTCCGCTGACGCCAGCTGCCTCACAAAATTCCGAGATCGTCGTTAAAACCGCAGCGGAATAGTAACTCACTTTTAATGTCGCGACAGCTACAGCTGTCCGTTGCCCGGGGGGAGGGAGGCCACGGTCGATCGCGACCGTTCGAGGCAAGGATCTGGCGGTGCCGAAGGAGTACCCGTAAAACCATGGCCGCAAGGAGCAACTAACTCGTTCTCCTGGCCGACCTAGGCAACTCCTGGACCCCATGATATCCTTCCTCGTCCCCCCCCCCGAGGGGTACTACACTCTAAAAAGCGGGGTGAGCTAGGAAAGTAGCTCTGATACCAGGTGTTATGAATGAACTTGCAGAGTGCGCAGTAAAACGAATATCGAGAATGAACTGAGTACTGAATTCCCTGAATGAACAATGAAGTAGCGAGGCCTAAATAGGGGAAAAGCTAGCTAGGCGGGGAGGTTGGGCGAGGATGGCTCGGTGATGGTTGCGATTGGAGCGGAGGCCGACTCGTGAGTGGTTCGGTGCGACAAAATAGGAAGGTCAGGTTCGTCGCGTGACCATCGGGATGGCCTCGCTAAGGATTTGTAAATCCTTACAGAATCAATGTTTGTGGATCAACGCTAAATCATAAGTTTTGTTAAAAACCCATGCTAATAGGAGCACACTTGCTGAAACTAATCCCATCTTCCCTGGCCTTCTCCTCTTACATGGGAACTGCATTACAACACAACAGGGCATAACATAATCATTTTCGTAGCCATACTGCTGTTACGAAATTGAATCCACATGCCCATAACCCTTCCACCTAGTTTCCAAGCACAAACATCAAAATCAATAACTCGACTTTCCAGCAGTTTATTCAAGCCTATGACGTGGCGCCTTGCAAGTCGGCAGCAACAGAGGCCTCCATGGCTCCCTGTGCTGACAGGGCCTTCTTCACCGTCTCCTCCACACGCCTCCTCAGCCCCTTGTAGGGCAGCTTGTCCACCACCTGATAGGGGGAGAGGAGAGGGGGAGGGGAGAGACACGGAGGGAATGGAGAGGATGTAGAGTAAGGTTAGCACTACACAGGGCCTTCTTCATCGTCTCCTCCACGCGCCTCCTCAGCCCCTTGTAGGGCAGTTTTTCCTCCACCTGATAGGTGGAGAGGAGAGGGAGGGGGGGAGAGGGGGAGGGGAGAGGAGGGGAGGGAATGGAGAGGATGTAGAGTAAGGTTAGCACTACACAGGGCCTTCTTCATCGTCTCCTCCACGCGCCTCCTCAGCCCCTTGTAGGGCAGTTTTTCCTCCACCTGATAGGTGGAGAGGAGAGGGAGGGGGGGAGAGGGGGAGGGGAGAGGAGGGGAGGGAATGGAGAGGATGTAGAGCAAGGTTAGCACCACACGGAGGCTTCTCACCGTCTCCTCCACGCGCCTCCTCAGCCCCTTGTAGGGCAGTTTGTCCACCACGTGATTGGGGGAGAGGAGAGGGGGAAGGCAGGGGATGGGTAAGGGAGGGGAGGAGGAAGGGAGGGGATTGGGAAGGGAGGGGAGGGGAGGCGGATGCTCAAGAGTCTGTTTCACGTCTCTTTAGCCCCTTGTATGGCAGCTTGCCTATCCTGGCTTCACCTACACAGTCCACCTTCCCATTCCTACCCCCTCTGTCCCCTTCCCTCCATCCCCTTCCCTCCCTCCCCACTCCCCCCGTCCTCCCAACCCCGTCCATCCCTCCACTCACCTCAGCAGCAAAGGAAAAGACAAGAGCAGAGCGTGCCGTGTTCTGGTCAATCCCACGCGTGCGGAAGTAGAAGAGCTGCTCGTCGTCCAGGTCACTGATGGCTGCGCCGTGGGTGCACTTGACGTCGTCTGCGATGATCTGCAGGTTCGGCTTCACGTTGATGGTGCCGCGGGGCACGAGGAGAAGGCTGCGGGACAGCTGGCCTGCATCCGTCTGCTGGGCAAGCCTAATGTGTGTGGGAGGGCGGAGAGGAAACAGTGGAGAGGGGCAGAAGAAAGTGAGCGGAGGGCATACACGAGGCCATGGGTTGGCCAGAGCGCGTGTGATGGTAGCAGCAGCACTGCGCGCCGTGGGTGCACTTGACGTCGTCTGCTATGATCTGCAGGTTCGGCTTCACGTTGATGGTGCCGCGCGGCATCAGGAGGAGACTGCGGGAGAGCTGCCCCGCATCCGTCTGCTGGGCGAGCCTGGTGGGGGGAAGGGGACGGACAAGGGGGGTGGCGGAGGAAGGGGGCAGGAAGAAAGTGAGCGGAGCACCACACAGGGCCCGGGGACTTGGAGTTGGCCAGAGCGCATGTGGAGGTGGAAGTAGCTGAAGCAGCAGCAGCAGCAGCACTGCGCGCCGTGAGTGCACTTGACGTCGTCGGCTATGATCTGCAGGTTCGGCTTTACATTGATGGTGCCCCGGGGGACCAGGAGCAGGCTGCTGGGCGAGCCTGGGGGTTTGGGGTGGCAAAGGAGAGAGTGGAGACAGGGAAGTGAAACACGTTGGGCGCGAGGGGGGAGTGCAGCCTTGACTTCACGTTGTTGGTTCCGCTGGGGAGTAGGAGGAGATTGCCGGACAGCTGCGCTGCATCCGCCTGCTCCGTGCATTTGACCCAGGCTACCCCATACCCATTCACTCATTCGAGCCCACTTGTTGAATCAACACTGCCTTGTGCACACACGTGTTTACACTCTTGCTCACACACTCATGAGTTAGCTCATTCCAGCCTCAGCAGACTCGCGAATACTCACTTGTTGACCTGTACGTTCCTGTCGAACACGCACTGCCCCGTCGCGTCAGACACAATGCAGTCCGAACCACTGTGACCCACTTGACCCGTCCGACCCATTCCATGTGATGTGACTCACTCTAACTCCGACCCACATTTGAGGCGTCCCACAACTCACTTGTTGACTTTCACGTTCCCGTCGAACACGCACTGCCCCGTGGCGTCAGACACGATGCACTTGTGCAGCTGCCGAGTCACGCCGCCCGGGAAATCCAGCACGAGGCTACTGTGCAGATCCTGCACCTGCCTGCCGCCCGCCAGCGCGAACGTGTCCACGTTCGTCTCTGTCTTCTCCCCCAGCTGCTGCATCTTCAGGTTGTGCCTGGATAGCGCCGCCCCCAGCTGCGCCTCCACCAGCGAGTACCTGCTGCTCTCTTCCTGTGGTGAAGCGACGTGGGAGCATGGGTGAAGGGGTAGGAGCAAAATGGGGTTTGGTGGGTGTTGACGCAAGAGCACGTGCGTCTCTGTGTTCGCCCCCAGCTGCTGCATCTTCAGGTTGTGCCTGGATAGCGCCGCCCCCAGCTGCGCCTCCACCAGAGAGTACCTGCTGCTCTCCTCCTGGTGTGGCGCAAAACGGTGAGGATCGGGGGGGGGGGAAATGGGGAGGATGAGGACTTGTCGCACAATTCCCGTTACTGCATGCAAAGGGATGGCTGGTTGGGAAGCTGAAGTTGGGATAATCTGGTTGCATGTGGCCAACCCGAGCTGAGCCTCCACCAAGCACAATCTGCTAGTATCCTCCTGCCCCTAGGATAATCTGGTTCTGCTAGTATCCTCCTGCCCCTAGGATAATCTGGTTCTGCTAGTATCCTCCTGCTGTGATGAGAGGGCAGGGGTGAAACGGACGCATATAAGAGGGGAAACGGTAGCAGAGAGGGAGGGGAAGGGGAGGGAAGGGGGGAAATGGGCGGTGAGGGAAAAGGGGAGGACGGGCACAGGGGTGAGGAGGGGTGAAGACGGGAGGATGGGCGCAGAAGGGGAGGGGAAAACGGCGGCAAAAAGAAGTCACTCTTGAGAATTTTCGGACGGGAATGGACCATTGCATGAGGCAGGGGGGGATGCGGCAGAGGCAAGGGGAAGGAATGGGAGGGGAGGGAGTGGAAGGAGGGGGAAGCGGACGGAAGAAGCTTGTAGGGGAGGGAAGAGGGGGCGCGAGTATATGAAATATTATGTTTAAAACAATACACTGTCCGCACCTGTGCAACGAACGTTCTCTTGATATTGAAGCAGTCTTTAGCGGGTTGGTTCTGAATCACCGCGTGGCTCACACTCCCCTCCGCGCCAATCACAATCTCCGCCACCGCGTTCACCCACTCCCCCTTCCCCCCACCCGCGGAAGCCCCCCCCACAAACTCCTCCACCACATCCACTTCCGCGCCAGCTTCCGCCACGACCAGCAGGCGCGGGGAAGCGGGGGCGGGGGAGGCGGAGGAGGAGGCGTAGACGATGTGGACGGGGTGGTTCGGGAGCTTGACGTTAGCGGGGACGGCAATAACGAGGACGTCCGCGGCGGAGGCGCCGTTAAGCGCGGCAAAGAGGTCCGCTTGCGCGGAGGACCTGAGGGGGGACGCGGGGACGGAGAAAACGGAGGTGGATTGAGACAAGTCGGGGAATTGAGGGTACTAAAGAGAGCAGACGGCCTGGGACGTCAGCACGATGAAATACTGGGACGGTGGGACGGATGATGACTTATTAGAGGCGCCTCAAAGGGCGCGTGCAAGATGAAATACTGGGACGGATTGAGGCTTGAAGGGGCTTGTGATAAGATGGCCGCGAGATGGCTGGTATTGTTGGACATTTTCAGGCGCTAAAAGGGAAGCGTGGGGGTAGCGGAGGATGGGAGGGGCGAGATGGAGGAAGATGCAACCCGAACCGATCCCAATCGAACAATCTATGGAGCACTTACTCTTATACGAGCATCTTAAAGCCTTGTCGGTCTGCCCCACGCATGCGTCACTCTTTCCACCCTGCAATTTGTTTTCTTGCGCTCCCTTCTACTCATCATCTTATGTTCCTTCCTTTTCTTCCGTTCGTTTTGGATTCCTCTGCATTCCTTTGTGCACAAACCCATCTGTGCACACACTCACCAGCGAAAACACCCACCTGCCAAGGTTCGGCGTCACGAATCGCTCCACTTCTTCCGCATTCAGCTCACTCAGCAGCTTCACCGTCATTTGCGCCGGGATTCCCGTCAAATCCGACAGCTCCGGCCGGATAGCGCCGTCAAGCACAACAAGCCGACTATTCTTGGCCTCTTCGAGAGTGTATTCCGCTAGAGCGTCTGCTGAAACCACCTGCGACTCGGACCCTGTCGCAGCGCCTTTTTCTAAAGCCTTGTCGAGCATCGCGCGGAGAGATTTTAGGTCTGTGAAGCGGAATTCCTCATCCTTGCGACCCGGCCACCGCAGAACACGGGCTGATTCTGCAGAAACATTTCTGAGCTGCCCGAGAGCGGCAGCCGCAGGGAATGCGGCGTCTAACGGGGCAGGAAGGGAATATTTCGCGACGAGGCTCTGCACGAAAGTGTCGCTGGGGCCGACGGAAGTGAGGATCGCAGCTGCGGCGTTCGCGTCAGCTTGGTCCCTAAGCGACGTCGGCGACGATTGCGACGACTGTGCGACTGTTGCGACGAGAGTGCGCGACGAGCGCGCGAATCTCCTGCGCGAAGGAGCAGCAGCGACGGCCCTCTTGCCAGTCACAGGCTCATTACGGAGCAAGTCGGACTTGAGACTGGGTGCTGCTGAGCGAGATAGCTGCGCACTGAGGGCTGCCATGGCGGTACAATGCTCTGAAGAAATGCTATGCCAAAATTCGTGCACCTGAGGTTATGTGAAGAATGCGTCAGTAAGAAAAGCTTAGTCGCTTCAGCAGCAATGAATCGCCAGTCTGGACTCAGCGTCGAAGGAAACACTAATGACAGCCGACGATCAATTTCTAACAGCAGACAAGGGAAGACTAGAATTACGAAGGACGCTGCAGCAAAATCAAGAGCATGAACCAAGTGACAGGTGGAGGCGGGTTCAAGATGCACTCCCCGAGAGGACAAGGCTTTCTGGAGACTAGGAGGAGCGGAACAACACTGAGGGGGTGGAGAACGGAATCCCAAGGTTCAATTCCCTTCGTGTTCTCTCGAAAACGTGGATGACACGTGGCGGTCACAGAAATCGTTCCTGACCCACATGCTGCCAACATGGACGAAATGTTCATGAACCGGCTGGACTTCGCGCCACATTTGTGTAACATCAACTACACCATATCAGTTAGGATTGAAAAGGGAACTTCACTAACACATCTACCATTATCCTACCAGGGCCCACGATATCAGGGCAAAACATCCTGATTACCCTGATTTCAGGATGGTGTTTTAAGTTTGCCCTGAAATTTCAGAATGACGATGAAATTTACCCTGTAACGTCAGGATGATTCATGTGTTTTGCCCTGAAATTTCAGAATGGCAGTGAGATTTTGCCCTGAAGCGTTAGGGTGAATGTAGAGGGATGCCCTGACTCATGGGAAGGGGAAGAAGGGGTGGAGGGGAGGGGGGGGAGAGGGGGAGAGGGGAGGAGGGAGGCTCAGGGGTGTGTGTGCTAGTTTTGTCCCCCCCCCCCAAGGTTTTTGCTCAGCCCGTTGTAGTGAAACCACTGAACAACCTGCTCCTCTCGTGGCTTCCCCTCCACTCTAGTGTCTAGTATTTTTTTGCCCTGAAACATCCGGATGAATTTCTGCTGGTGCCCTGAAATTTCAGGATTGCCAGGAAATTTTGCCCTGAAAAATCAGGGCATTTTGGAGAGTTTTCAAAAGTTGCCCTGAGGGCTCAGGGTGCCCTAAATCCTAGCACAGGCCCTGTATCCTACCACCTTTAAACTTAGACCTCTGTACTCTCTACAGGTCCAAACGAAGTTACAGAGATTCAGGACTATAGTTATTCAGGTATTTGTATACCGGGAGAACTAGATCAGGAAAAAAATTCATTAGTGATTGTGACAGCTTCTGGCATATTAGGCTCATACTAAGGCCAATAAGATACCAGGGCGTTTAAATTCTGAAGCCTCTCGCTGTCAGGAATCTAGCAATGGGTGGGGTGAGCGCCAGGGTGATGGGTACACGGACAGGAATCAGAGCCTTGTTGCAGAGCCAAGCAACAGCCAAAGCACCACCACTTCCTATCAAACCAGCCGCTGCTGCTCCTCCACTCTCAGTGGTTTCTCCATTCCCAACGGCCACATTTGCTCCAGTAGAACCCGTACCTAAAGGCTCTGCTCTCGCCTGCTCCCCTGGGTCGGCCTTTCTGCCAGCTACGCCGGATGAGGAAGAATCTGGCAGACCTCTCGAGCTTAGGTCGCTCCCTGACAACGAGGCTTCGCGTTCTAACGAAACGTCGGAATGGGACGTCGAGGGAGGAGCAGCATCGGTCGGAGGCGCGGGGGACGGGTGGGTGGGTGAGGGAAGGAGGCCTACTCTGTTCAGCAGCCCTTCCACGTCGATGCTGCTGCGGATGGCGAGGTACAGGCCCGCGAACGAGACGGTCGACACGCCGATGTGGACGGCGACCGCCAGGCGCCCGTACTGCGTGATCGCGGTGCGAAGCCGCGATGACGTGGAGGTGGCTGCTGGAGACGGAGGCATGACAGCCAGCGGTCTGGCTGGGACTATGTGAAAAAGGGCCAGATGCGGTAAACTCGGAGTGTTTAAAAGAGCAGGGCCAAATGCTTATGAAAAAAAGCAGGGCTTGCGGGCGCACGGATTAATCACTGGCGCGCGTGGTCGTAAAGCGACGAAAATCGTCGATCAACGCGATGCAAGGTTGAAAATATGTCAGACGAGGGAGGAAACCGCAGATGCAGTGTAAAGCAAGATTCAGAACGAAGTGGTGAGGTGGACAGTGTTGAAGAAGATATGGAAGAGGTTTTGAAGTGAGCATCCGACAGCAATATACAGTACCTGCGCCATCCTATAGATGCGTCTGTGTGTTTGGTCACACACCACCAGCGAGCCAGTTGCTTCGGTCTGGTTTGGCATGGATTGACTTGATTTGGGTGGTTTGGTGTAGAACACATCCCGGACGAGCTTGATCCAAACCAGCTCTATCCGTTGGATTGTCCACAGTCGCCGTTTGCTTACATTTCAGCCGTACAGTCAACGCGCTTCGTCCGGTGCACCACCACCAGCCAACCACCGCTCGACACACCATGCACGCAAACCGCCCGCCCAACCTCCCACATCCATACGCCCTCCGTGTCACGCGCCAGCACCACGACTCCACGTTGACGAGAAATCCGTCACGATTTCTGTCTTTGCCACGACCAGTCACACCTCCGTCAAGGCATCATATGGAAGGAGGGCACGACAGAACAAGCACCCGCTAACTTCAAGGCGAAGTCCAGACGGAGCAATAAATTCATCAGTCCTGTCTGTGATGATGCGGTGTTCCCAAGGTCAGAACAGAAAGGAAAGAAGCATGCAGGGCATGCAGGCAGGCACACAGGCACACAGGGCACACAGGCACGAAGGTACAGGAGAGGAAGGCAATCTGGGCTCCACCCAAACCAACCACCCTCTCAGGCACCAACCAAGCCACCCACCAACCGTACACATGGCCTCCCTGCATATCACTCACTCATCCATCCCCCTCTCACCCACTATCGCTGCAGTAGCTGCAATCGCTGGGGCACCCTCCCTGCGTCTCTGCAACCAACCACCCACCTGGCCAGGCCCTCCCTCCGCTCCGCCTGTACGCTACGCACGCACCCATTCGTGTTGGTCATTCTTGCTTTCACTGTTTCCTGTGGCTTGACAGCAACTTGGCACAGCCATCCCATGCCGACCTGGTTTATTCAGTCTCACCACCTCCGCCGCTTTTGGCTGCCTCGCGCCTTTACCGCAGCATCCTCCATTTAACGATTCGCTGTGCGAAATAAAGCACTTGGGTACGAGCCGAGCCTCTTCTGGCTGCCGTGTTTCCAAAAGAAAGAACGCATCCAGCTTTACTAGTTACATGTTATTTAGGGAGGAAAGTACGAGTGTGTCTGACGCTAGTAGCGTGTACACGTGGCGCGGCTTGACACGGTGGTTTTTAGTTTCGAGTTCAATGCGTGTACTGGTCCCAAAATAGTTGCATATTGACTTCGAGTTAGCACAGGTTTCACATCTGAAGGAGTGGTTTAATTTCCTTGTTGAAGCTACATCGCTTCTGTCCGCTTTTAGAATCGTAAGTCGTTTTAGCTTCCCGGTGGATTTTAGAACCCTAAGTGTAGTTTAGTAGCATTTTATGTGAGGGGTCGGCGACTGCATTGTCGTGACATTATAGGTTTTCGGCGTTTGTCTCGCCTCGTCCGACGTTGCGACGTTCGTCTCAATGTGGACAATGCAGGTTTTTTTTTTTCAAATTAGCCGTTGATCTGAGGTGATTTTTGAGTCGACGCAACTTGTCGTTTTCGTCCGAAGCTGCGGCGCCGTGCTAAGTGTTGACGAATGCAGTTGAACGTTTATCCTTTCCGGTTGAACCGTCGATTTTCTGACATTGAAGCGACTCGATACCACGCGGAGTCTGCTGCCGACTTTTTTACACATTGACGTGATTATTCCGAAATTGACCGACGAATGTGAGGGATTTTTCGTGTATTCTGGCATTGGCAAACGAATGTGAGGAATTTCGTTGCTTATTCTGACATTGACCGACGAATGGTAGGGATTCGACCGAAGAAATGCATCTGACGGCAAAGCAGAAGCGGCAGATTTTGATGCAGAGGGCCCAGGAGACTGGGTCCGCTGGATCCAGCGACGCTGGACAAGGCAACATGACGACGGCTTCACCTAGCGCCGGCTCTCCTGCCGGTCCTGCCGGTCCGTCAGGATCGGTTCTCGGGCCGAGAAGCGCGCCGATGCAGAGCCAGGCTGAGCTGAAGGAGCGACGCCAGCATCTGACGCGGCTTCAGATGCAGCAGCAGCGCAAGGGGCAAGAGGGAGCGTCTAAGCACGGAAAGGAGGAAGGTCAGAACGGCCGTCACGAGGGGGGAGAGGACGGAACGGAGGCGAGGGACGCTCGGGATGGAACGGAGACTGGGCACGAGGGCGAGTCTGGCGATCAGGGGTTGGCGAAGGATGGCGACAAGCAGCAGGAAAAGCAGGTTACTGGGAGTGCGCAAAGTCCCTTGGGGGGGAATGCTGGCGCTCAGGGGAAGAATGCGCGCGAGGGAGAGGGTGGCGCGGAGGGGGACGCGCAGGAAGGGGAAGGTGGGGCGGGTAACGAGAAGAATGAAGGGGGGAACGGGAAGGGGGAGGGGACTTCGGGAGGAGAGGCGCCAGGGGATTGCGACGGCATGCTTGACGCGGGTTCGTCCGGCCAGCAGGAGGAAGGGGAGCAGCAGCAGCAGCAGCAGCAAAATGCAGGGACTGGAGGGTCCGGGGGAGGGTCAGCACCACAGGGACTGGAGGGTCAGCAGGAGGCTCAGCAGCAGCAGCAGCAGCAGCAGCAGCAGCAGCAACTGTCGCAACCGCAGGAGCAGCAGCAGCAACAGTCGCAACCGCAGGAGCAGCAGCAGCAATCTCATCGCGTGTCACCTCAACAGCAACATCAGCAGCGGCAGCAGCAACAACAGCAGCAGCAGCAGCAGCAGCAGCAGCAGCAGCAGCAGCAGCAGCAGCAGCAGCAGCAGCAGCAGCAGCAGCAGCAGCAGCAGCAGCAGCAGCAGCAGCAGCAGCAGCAACAGCAACACCAGCAGCAGCAGCAGCAGCAGCAGCAGCATCAACAGCAACAGCAACAGCAACAGCAGCAGGAGCAGCAGCATCATCATCATCATCAGCAGCAGCAGCAGCAGCAGCAGCAGCAGCAGCAGCAGCAGCAGCAGCAGCAGCAGCAGCAGCAGCAGCAGCAGCAGCAGCAGCAGCAGCAGCAGCAGCAGCAGCAGCAGCAGCAGCAGCAGCAGCAGCAGCAGCAGCAACAGCAGCATCAGCAGCAGCAACAACCGCAGCTGCAGCCAGGGCAGCAACAGCAGCAGCAGCAGTCGGGACAGCAGCAGAGGCAGCTGAATCGTGAGCATGAGCAGGAGTTGCTGCAGCAGCAGATGCAGAAGCACCAGATGCTCTTTCATCAGCTTCAGGAGCGGCGGCAGCAGCTGCAGCAGCAGCTGATACAGCAGCAGCGGCAGCAGGGGTCGATGGATATGACGCAACGGCAGCAGCTGCAGCAGCAGCTGATACAGCAGCAGCGGCAGCAGGGGTCGATGGATATGACGCAACGGCAGCAGCTGATTCAGACGCAGCAGCAGCAACAACTCATTCAGCAGCAGATGCTTATTCTGAGGCAGCGGCAGCTGCAGCTGCAGCAGCAGCTACAGCAGAACCAGCAGCAACAGAATCAGCAGCAACAGCAGCAGCAGCAGCAGCAGCAGCAGCAGCAGCAGCAGCAGCAGCAGCAGCAGCAGCAGCAGCAGCAGCAGCAGCAGCAGCAGCAGCAGCAGCAGCAGCAGCAGCAGCAGCAGCAGCAGCAGCAGCAGCAGCAGCAGCAGCAGCAGCAGCAGCAGGAGTTTAGCGAGCATTTGGATTCACAGGGTGTGTCGAGTCAGGTGCCAAAGGAAGAGCCGAAGGAGCAGAGCGAGCAGGCGGGGAGAGAGGGTACTGCGCAAAACAGGGTCTCAGAGGCACAGGAGCAGCACCAGCAGCAGCAACAACGCCATCAGCAGCAGCAGCAGCAGCAGCAGCAGCAGCAACAGCAGCAACAACAACTGCAGCAGCAGCAACAGCAGCAGCGGGCAGGCGCGCAGCGACCATCTGATGCTCTTTCCCAGCTGTTGCTGCGGCAGCAGATGCTTCTACAGCAGCAGCAGCAGCAGCAGCAGCAGCAGCAGAAGGCAGCGGGTCAGGGGCAAGGCGAGGATGGGGAGAGCGCGGGAAGCCAGCAGGTGGTTCGCAGCCAGCAGCAAGTGCAGCAGCAGCAGCAGCTTCTGCTCCTGCTGCAACAGCAGCAGAGCTTAAACAGTGCCAGGAACCAGCAGCAACAGCAGCAACAGCAACAGCAGCAACAGCAGCAGCAACAGCAGCAGCAGCAACAGCAGCAGGATCAGGCGCAAGGGCATGGGCAGGCACAGAGCTCAGCAGGACCATCACAACAGGACCCGCAGCAGCAGCAGCAGCAGCAGTTGCAATTGCAGCAGTTGCAGCTGCAGCAGCTGCAGAAACAGAAGTTGGAGCAGCTGTTGAGGCAGCGCCAGTCTCAGCTTCAAGCACTGGCCCAGGCCCAGGCCCAGGCCCAGTCAAGAGCCCGCCCTGATCTCCCCGTGCTCGCTCTTGCAGAGGCTGCAGGCAGCGGCGCCCTTGCTGCTGGTAGAGCATCCAACGATCAGGATGCAGCAGGCGCCGGTCAATCAACGGCTCACGGTGCAGCTGGTCCTGGCGCCGCTGCTGCTGGGGCTGTGGCTGCTGGTGTTCCTGGCGCTGATGGTATGGCTGGGGAAGTAACTATCGGGGAAGGTTTACCTGGCATTGCTGCGGAGGCTATGGTAACAGATGAGGGGGTGGGAGAGCTCGCGCAAGCAGCAGGGATAGGCGGGGTTGGAGGGCGAGGAGCAGCAGCAGGAGGAGTGGGAGTAGGAGTGGGGGCAGTGGGGGCAGGAGGAGCAGGAGGAGGAGTAGGAGGGCTACAAGGTGGTGTGGGCGGGGATGGTGAGGGCGAGCGCGAGGGGGAAGGGGCGTGCAGCGCAGGGGGGGAGGAGGCAGCGGCAGCAGCAGCAGCAGCGGCAGCGGCAGCGATGGGGATGCCGGTGGTGGTGGACGTGTCGCCAGAGGATGGTGTGCTGCCTGCTGTGGGCGGATCGGCAAACGTGGATGGGTGTGTGCGCAAGCTTATGGAGTTCATGTACCACCAGCGCCGCCGCCCTGCTGTGAGTGGGTGGATGGATGGATGTTTGGTTAGGTGGGTGAACATGTGTGTGCATGGGCATGTGAGTGTCTCAATGGGTCGGCCAACGTGGATGGGTGTGTGCACAATGGAGTTAAGGTATCACCAGCGCCGCCACCCTGCTGTGAGTTTCTGTGGGGGTGGGTGAATGGGTGTGTGAGTGTTTGGATGGCTGTGTGAGTGTTTGGATGGGTGAGTGTGTGTCTGCATGGGTGTGTGCGCAAGCTCATGGAGTTCATGTACCACCAGAGGCGACGCCCTGCTGTGAGTCTGTGGTTGGTTGGTTGGTTGGTTGGTTGGTTGGGTGAATGGGTGTGAGCATGGGTGTGTGCGCAAGCTCATGGAGTTCATGTACCACCAGTGCCGCCGCCCTGCTGTGAGCGTGAACATTGGTGGGTGGGTGGGTGGGAAGGTAGGTGGGTGGGTGAATGGGTGAATGGGTTTGTGTGTGTGGATGGGACACCCCTCTCTCCCTCACTCAACGTTTCTTCGCCATGCATGCCCGCAAGCATTGGTGTGTCGCCTCCTACAACAGGAGCGCGCTCACAGAGACCCTTTGCAGCGCCTCTGAACAACATCCCTTCCCGTTCCTGCTCACATCCTCTCCCCTCTCTCTCTCTCTCTCTTGCCACCCCCCCTTCCAGGACAACAACGTGGAGTTCTGGCGTCAGTTCGTCGCCCAGTACTTCGCCCCGCACGCCCCGCATTACTTCCTGCTCACATACTCTCCCCCTCTCTCCTTCCCCTCTCCCCCCTCCCCCCCCCTTTCCCTCCAGGATAACAACGTGGAGTTCTGGCGTCAGTTTGTCGCCCAGTACTTCGCCCCCAATGCCCGCAAGCGCTGGTGTGTTGCCTCCTACGGCAGGAGCGGCCGCCAGCCAGCCGGCGTCTTCCCTCAGGACATCTGGCCCTGCGACCTCTGCGGGGCCAGCCCTGGCAGGGGCTTTGGTGAGTGATGGGTGGGCAGTGAGGGATGTGTTACTTACAACCAGGCAGGTGGTGGTGCTAGTCAAGCCAGTCAAGCCGCCAGCCTGCCGGTGTTTTCCCTCAGGACATCTTGCCCTGCGACCTCTGTGGGGCCAGTCCTGGCCGCGGATTTGGTGAGTGTGGTGTGGGCAGTGAAGGGTGTACATATTGTCTATGGCAGCCAGGCAGGTGGTCGTGTTAGTTGCCAGTCAAGCCAGTCAAGCTGCCAGCCTGCCGGTGTTTTCCCTCAGGACATCTTGCCCTGCGACCTCTGTGGGGCCAGTCCTGGCCGCGGATTTGGTGAGTGTGGTGTGGGCAGTGAAGGGTGTACATATTGTCTATGGCAGCCAGGCAGGTGGTCGTGTTAGTTGCCAGTCAAGCCAGTCAAGCCAGTCAAGCCGCCAGCCTGCCGGTGTTTTCCCTCAGGACATCTGGCCCTGCGACCTCCGTGGGGCAGTTTTGGTAGAGGCTTCAGTGGACCCCTTTGGTGTCACGTGTGTACGGGGGGGTGTGCTGCGCGTGCGCTATCAATAGGGTTGTGTTGGGCAGCGCAGGCAGGTCAGTAGGAGAGTTAGATGGCCCGCCGGCAGGAGTCTTCTTCCCTCCCTCTGCAGGACATTTGGCCCTTTGGCAGTTTCAGGATCAAGTACGACAGCGGGTACTGGAGGAGGTGCTGTATGCGGACCTCACACTCACCCACACATCCCCCTTATTATGTTGCTGACTCGTTACAATGCACAGAGATGACCATGGAGGTGCTCCCCCGTCTCTTCAAAATTAAGTACGACAGCGGGGTGCTGGAGGAGGTGCTGTATGCGGACCACCTCAATCACTCATACCAATCCATCCCCCTTATGTGCCAACTCGTTATAATGCACAGAGATGACCATGGAGGTGCTCCCGCGTCTGTTCAAGATAAAGTACGACAGCGGGGTGCTGGAGGAGGTGCTGTATGCGGACCTGCCCGCGGAGTACATGCTGCCAGGTGGCGCCGTGGTATTGGAGTACGACCACGCCATCCAGGAGAGCCTGTTTGAGCAGCTGAGGGTGGTGCGCAAGGGCAAGCTCAAGATTGTGTTCAACTCCGACCTCAAGGTGCGGTAGCAGTGTGTGTGGGGGGGGAGAGGGGAGAAGGGGGACAGGTGGGGAGGGAAAGATGGCGAGCAGCCAAGGGTGGTGCGCAAGGGCAAGCTCAAGATCATCTTCAACTCCGTTCAAAGGTGCCGAGGCTGTGTGTGTGTTTGTGTGTGTGTGTGTGTGTGTGTGTGTGTGTGTGTGTGTGTGTGTGTGTGTGTGTGTGTGTGTGTGTCTGTTGGGGGGTGCTAGCGCTCGCGAGTCTCAGTGCGTGTGTGTGTGTTTGTGTGTGGGATTGCGTATCATGTCATGCCCATCTTCCTCTCAGACACCGAATCGTTCAATGGGAGGCTGTTCACATCTGTCTCATTCCGCCCATGGCCCACCTTTCTTCTCCCGCCGTTCTCGTCCCACCAATCTCGTCCCACCCATGCCCCTCTGTCTACAGATCACCCTGTGGGAGTTCTGCACACAGAACCACGAGGAGCTCGTGCTATTAGTTGACTCAACCCACCTGTGCCATGCCCTTTCCCCTATGCCCTCCCCCCCATGCCCTCCCCCCCATGCCCTCTTGCCCATGCCCCTCTGTCTACAGATCACCCTGTGGGAGTTCTGCACGCAGAACCACGAGGAGCTCGTGCCGCGCCGCCTCGTGCTGCAGCAGGTGAGGCCCACCCCACCCCACCCCACCACCCACCCACCACCCCATCCCACCACCCCGCCACCCACCCCATCACGCACCCAGAAACTCTTTGAAGCACCGCTGTGCTTTTTCCCCAGTGCATTGAATAGGTTCTGCTCGATCGTTC
Organism: Closterium sp. NIES-65; assembly: GCA_948144175.1. Lineage (NCBI taxonomy): Eukaryota > Viridiplantae > Streptophyta > Zygnematophyceae > Desmidiales > Closteriaceae > Closterium > Closterium sp. NIES-65. Next base: position 2,422,109 of record CANXME010002117.1, read on the forward strand.
TCGCAGCCCCCCTCCCGCCATCCCTTCGCTCCTTCCCTCCTTCCCCCCATCCCATCGTCCCTCCCTCATTCCCTCCCACTCTCCCCGCCTCTCTCCTCCCCCCGTGCCTATCCACCTCTCCGTTGTTCCCATTGTGAGTGACAGGTGAGTCGCCTGGCAGATCTCGCCTTCAAGTTTCAGAACCACCTGCCGGGGTCCCTCACGCCCAACCAGCTCCACTCACACTGCGCCACGTAAGCATCCCTTCCAGCGCTGCTCAACCCACCCCCTGAACCTCTTCCCTGGTGTCCACCTCACTCACTTCCCACCCCCCTCTCCCCCGATCCCCCTCCCTCGTCCCTCCGACCTCTTTTGCAAAGTTTCCACTTTCAGGAACATTTTGGTTTCTGTCCTTCTACACCCTCTCTCGCTTTAAGATTCGCAAGGGACTTGCTCTCTTTTGGCCTATACCTGTCTCCTCTTAAACAACCCCTCCCTCCCTTCACCCACGTACACAATTTCGTGACCATGTGTCCTGAGCTGACCCGCAAGCCCTTCCCTCCCGTACCTCCCCCCCCCCCCCACACCTCTCTCCCTTCCTTCATTACCTCCCTCATTCGTGACCATGACTCACAGACCCATCCATTCCTCCTCTGCCCTGCCCTCCTCCCCCCCCATTGCTCCCCCCCCCCCTTAGCTTCGCCACCATGTGTCGCGAGTTGACACACAAGCTGGACGCCCCAACAGTCAACGACCTGGGCTTCACCAAGTGCTACGTGCGCTGCCTGCAGGTGTGTCATGCGGGGTTCCGAGGTGCTATGCAGTGCTGTGAGGTGCTCTGCAGTTCTATGGGGTGCTATGAGGCGCTGTAGGATGCTATGAGATGTCGTAGGGTGCTCTCAGGTGCTTCAGCGGCTACAAGTCGCCAAGAGTCAACGATCTGAGCTTCACCAAGCGCTACGTCCTCCGCCTGCAGGTGTGCTATGCGGTTCTGCAAGGTGCTATGCGATACTGTAGGGTGCTTCCAGGTGCTACAGGTGCTATCAGTCGCCGACATTCTTGTGCTGCCTGCATGCCAGTGGGTGTGCTGTGCTATGAGGTCCTATGGGCTGCGATGAGGTGCTGAACCGTGGAATGTGGTGTGCCGCTGTAAGTCCTTTCTTCTTTTTTGGGTATTGAGCTGGACACCCCAACTTGCGAAGTCAACAACCCTGAACCCCAAATTCTGGACCCTGAACCCCATGTAACAAAACCTATTCCTCCATCACTCACTATCACCCTCACTCACTTTCATGGCTGTCACATTGTGAGCAGACATCAAAGGTGGTGAGCATTGAGCACCATGACTCTATTTTCGAGCCAATTGAAAATACCTGAGTAGGTGCTGTACTGCATAAATTAAGCTATGACTCCATGCAAATCGGCTTTGTGCTTTCCACCTTTTCTTTTGACACCATCCCACCATCCCCTGTGGCAGATATCAGAGGTGGTGAACAGCATGAAGGACTTGGTCAACTACAGCCGAGAGCACAACATTGGACCCATCGGTGAGTTGTTGCCACCTGTACGGTTGGTGAGTCGCCACCTGTACGATTGGTTACATTGCTCCTTTGTCCAGTAAAACCTTTGCCAGTTTCTTGTTCGTTCTTGCCCTGCCCTCCCTCCTCGCCTCCAGTCTCCCCACTTCTCGACTTCCCTCTCCACCCTCGCCCTCCCTCCCCATGTCCCCTCCCCATTCCCCGGCCGCCCCAATGTTTTCCTACCAAATGCTGATGCTGTTTTGCACCCCTCACTTGCTAATAATCCTCTCCTGGCTACCCTACCAATGCCTGCTGCACCCCTTGCTCTCCCCAACCCCCCTGCTCCCCTCCCCCGCTGCTCGTCCCCCTTTGCCCCCTTGCCCACAACCCTGCAGAGAGCCTCAACTCCTTTCCGCGCCTCAAGCCCACGCCCCCCTCCCCATGCGCCTCTGACCACTCGATTCAGCAGCACGGCTTACAGCAGCCTAGCCTGCCGCCTCTGCAGCAGCAGCATCAGCAGCAGATGCGCATGCAGGCACAGCAGCAGCAACAGGGGCAGCAGGGGGGAGGGGAGCTCGGTCTGGTTACTGAACAGGTGGTGGGACAGCAGCAGGGGCAGCAAGGGCAGCATCAGCAACAGCATTCTATGGGCCAACAGGGGCAGCAGCATTCGATGGGGCAGCAGCAGGAGGAGGGAGGGAGCCCCCAGCAGCAGGGCATGGGGCAGGGGAGGGAGGAGGTACGGGCCGTCACTCCCACCTCACAGCTCATGGCTGAGGGCGGGGGGGGAACAGGAGTGGTGGGGGGAAGAGCAGGGGGGATGGGCGGAATGGGAGGGGGTCAGCAGCACCAGGGGATGCAGCATGGGGGGCAGGGGCAGGGGCAGGGTTTGCCGCCTCTACCTCCCCCTCAGCAAAGAAACCTTCCTCCGAGGTCGCCCCTGCAACACCTGCAGCAGCAGCTACTGCAGCAGCAGCAGCAGCACCAACAGCAACAGCAGCAGCAGCAGCAACAGCAGCAGCAGCAGCAGGAGGTGCAGAGTTCCTTATCCCCAGGCACAGGAGCAGCAGCAGGAGGAGGAGGGGGAGGGGGAGGAGGGGCACAGGGCTTTGGAGCGCAGAGCATGGGAGCAGGGCAGGGGTCAGGGGCGGCAACAGTGGCAGCAGCAGCTGCCGCCCTGAGAATGAGCAGTGCCGCCCAGATCTCCGCCCTCATGGGGTCCCTGGGGGCAGGAGGGGGAGGGACGAGGGGAGGGGCAGGGCCTGGCGGTATGGGCGGGAGGGGAATGTCTAGAGCGGACAGTACAGGGGAGAGGGAGCCTGGGGGTATGCCCGCTGATGGTGCTGCTGGGGGCGGGGCGGGAGGAGCAGCAGGGGCAGGAGTGGGGGGAGTGGGAGGAGTGGGGGAGGGAGGGGGAGCAGGCGGAGCAGGTGGGGGAGGGGGAGGAGGGGGAGGAGGGGGAGGAGGGGGAGCAGCAGCAGCAGCTGGCAGCACAGCGGGCGCGCCTCTGGGTCCGCCAAGGCTGAGACACTCGTCCTCTGTCAATTCCTTGTCTGGATCCGTGGGAGGGGCCATGGCGGGCATGGGGGGAGGGATGGGCGCGGGCATGGGCGGAATGGGGGGCGCAGGGGGCGCAGGGGGAGGAGGGAGGGGGATGGGCGGTTTTACCCGCGCTGGCAGTGTAGGGGGAAGCATGGGCGGGAGTATGGGCGGGCCTGGGGGCAGGGTTATGGGCTCAGCTGCTGCGGCTGCTGCTGCTGCTGCTGCAGGGGGGTTTGGCATGGGAAGGAATCAGGAGCTTGAAGCATTGGGAGCTGATGCTGGTGGTGGTGGGGAGGGGATGGAAGGCACAGCAGCAGCAGCAGCAGCAGCAGCAGGGCAGGGGGCTGTGGGCGAGTTTGCGGCTCTCATGTCTCCTCCCGTGTCTCACCAGGAAGCTTCCTGGCAGCAGGCCGTTGCTGCGTCTGCAGCAGCAGCAGTGGGGGGTGGAGGTGGGGACGGTGGCCCTGGTGGGGGGGAGATGGGCGCAGGGGGGAGGACGAATGGCGGGGGAATGGCGAGAGCAGGTAGCTATGGGGCAGGCGGGGCAGCATCAGCAATGAGTGGCGGGGGCGGTGGCGGTGGCGGAGGCGCTGGTATGGGTGGGGGAGGGGGAGCGGCAGGAGGAGCAGGAGGAGGAGGAGGGGGGATGACTTTGAGTGGGCTTCAGAGCATGCTGCAGCAGAGTGCAGGTGCTGGGTGCGTGGGTGGGGGTGGAGGCATGGCGAATAGAGTTGCCACGCTGATGGCTCGACAGGCTCAGATTAAAGCCCTTGCTAATCTTCGCCAGCAGCAGTCGCAGCAACAACTGCAGCAGCAACAACAGCAGCAGCAGCAGCAACAGCAACAGCTGCAACAGCAGCAGCAGCAGCAGCAGCAACAGCAACAGCTGCAACACCAGCAGCAGCAGCAGCTGCAACAGCTGCAGCAGCAGCAGCACCAGCAGTCAGTGTCGCAGGGAAACCCGATGGAAAGAGCAGCGGCAGCAGCAGCAGCTGCTGCTGCGCAGGGGGTTAGTGGCAACAGCGGCAGTGTGTGCGGTGGGGGGGGAGGAGGGGGAGGTGCTGCTGGTGCTGGTGGTGGTGGCAGTGTTAGTTTCGGAGGGATGGGGAACGCAGCAGCAGTAGCAGCGGCAGCAGCAGCAAGCAGGTCAGCAGCTGCAGCGGCAGCAGGAGGGGGAGGTGGAGTGGGGGCGGGGATGGGAGGAGGAGCAGCAGCATCGCAAGCGGCAGCAGCAACAGCTGCAGGGAACGTGGCAGTGAGTTTGCTGCAGCAGGCAGGGAAGCTGGAGGGGCTACGAGGGGCAGAGGCACAGAGTGCAGTGCAGCAGCTGATGCAGCAGGTCATGCTCAACCGCGCTGCTGCCCAGGCCGCTGCTGCCGCCTCTGCTTCCGCTGCCACTGGTGGTGCTGCTGCTGGGGGGGCTGGTCTTGCCGGTGCTGGCACTGCTGCTAGCATGGCAGCAGCGGCGGCGGCTGCAGGGATGCTGAGAGAAGGAGCGGCGGAAGGGGGGATGGGAGGAGGCATGAGCTCGCATGGGGGTGTGGGGGCAGGCCTGGGAGGTTTGGGAGGGGTGGGTGGAGCAGGGGGAGGTGGGCCAGGGGGAGGTGTATCTGCGATGGGTCCTGCAGGCAGCAGAGTGGCTGCAATGGCCGCTCGGCTCAGAAGCATGGGGGTTACAAATCTGGCAGGGTTGGGAATGGTGGGAAGCGGTGCTGGTGTTGGTGCTGGCGGTGCTGTTGGTGTGGGGGGTGTGGGAGGGGCAGGGATGATGGGCGGGGGGGATATGCTGCCTGACGGGATAGGAGGAGCAGCAGGGGGTATGGTTCGGGCTGCTGGTAACTTTGCTGGACTGGCTTCTGCTGCAGGCTTGGCCAGACCTACGGGCGGAGGCGTGGGAGGAGGTTTGGGAGGGATGAGAGGGGCGGCTTTGGCTGAGCGACTGGCAAGCCTAGGAGCCAACATTGCAGACCTGGGGAGGTTTGAGAATGTGATGGATGGTGGCGCTGGTGTTGGTGGTGTTGCTGGTTTGATGGATTCAGGTATGTCCATGCCTAATTCTGCTCTCGTCGGTGGGGGTGGTGGTATGGGTGATGTTGGCGCTGGTGGGTTTAGAGGTGGTTTGGGAGCCACAGCAGCAGGTATGGTTGGAGGGAATGTAGGTTTGGTGGGAGGCTTGGGGTCGCTGGATCGGCTCGCCGCAGCAGGTTTGGTTGGTGGAGGCGCGGGGGGTTTAGGTATGGGAGCAGCAGGAGCGGGTGGTTCAGCTGCTGTGGCAGCAGGAGCACTCCAAGCAGGGCTGCAGATGCAAGAGCAAGTAGGAATGGGGCATGAGGGGATGATGGGGGGTGGAGGGGGCGGAGGTGGGGGAGGAGGGTTCAGCAACCTTGGGAATCTACAGTTCAACTGGAACAGATGAGATTTTGTGCAGATATTTGCAGTTCAGATGTAAAGGTATAGGGAGTCATGGCCTGGATTAACAAGCATAACACAAATAGCAATAGATTTGTGTTGGGATGGGTTTTAAAATGGACTAATATGGAGTTGCACTGTTGTGATTGACCTATCGAAATCGAAAGCAGTCGTCCACCATCCAGCAAGAGCTGGCCAATTCTGTATGAAAGTGCATGAGTGCCACCTGTAGCTGTTGATAACTGGAAAGTAAGGATCATAGTTCACTGACTTAGCTCTTAGTGTTTTTATGGTACGAATTGTTGGGTTTGAAGTTTTCAAAAATTGACGCTGAAACCTCATATATCGAGGACTGTCTATTTCCTTCTCGTTTCGTTTCATCCGGCAGTACGATGGCGGCGTGAAACGCCGGCTGATGAAATCTTCTGGTCACCAGGACTGATAGTACGGTTGACTCGTTTCTTCTTTTCGTTGACACGGCAGTTCGTTGTCCATGTGGCTGCAGCTTCTTGGTGCAATGCCCTCGTTGACGGCTGCCGAGTCGTTTTTCGAGATTCGAGCAACTTCACAATGTGCGATGCGCAAAATTGGCGACGCGACGAGGGTACAAATTTCTGCAGCTGAGCTCCAGAAATGCATTCCAAATTCGACAATTACAGGAAGTAGCCCGCCGAGAGTGCGTTCCAGCGAACGTCTTGACTTTACTTTCGTCTCTCCACACCGCATTGGCCTTCCACTTCTCCGCGGGGCTCCGCGCAGACAAGCTGCGCGGGAAAATGCGCGGATGGGTGCACTGCGGACTGTCGCTTTGTAAAAAGCACAAACACGGCGGCGGAAACGGGAAGGGTGGAACTGGGGGCGCTGGCAGAGGGACGGGTGGCGGAAAGGGCAGTGGCGGAACGGGCAGTGGCGGAACGGGCAGTGGCGGAACGGGCGGTGGCGGAACGGGCGGTGGCGGAATGGGAGGCGGCGGAATGGGTGGTGGCGGAATGGGCGACGGAGGAAAAGGAGGTGGCGGAAGCATGATGGGCGGCGGAGAAATAGGTGGCGGAGGAGATGGAGGGGGAATAGGCGGATCTGCGCCTTCCGCTCCTGCCAGTGCTCCCGCATCAGAAGCAGCCAGTGCGCCCGCATCAGCTGCCATGGCTCCCGCATCAGAAGCAACAACCATGGCTCTGCCAGCGCCCCCAGTTCCACCAGCACTGGCCCCCAGTTCCACCAGCCATGGCGCTGGCAGAGGGACGGGTGGCGCCCCCAACGACCATGGCTCTGTGAAACAGCCACTAAGCTGTTTTGGCAGAGTAGTAGTAGTAGTAGGAAGCGTTCTTAGGAGAATTTCAGGATGAAAGTAGTAAGATAGCTTTACAAGAGATCATATGATGGCATACATTTCAGAGATGCATCCTAATATACTAGGATACTAGCATGGGCGCCTCGAGCTGGTCGCTCAGGTCGCCATTATTATTCCTAGAGCTAACAACAGCAAGGTATAGTCACTATGATTATTTACAAGAGATACTAGCCTTGTTGTCATATCCTAGAACCAATAAGCATAGCCTAGGAATTCACTAAACACATGGGCAGAGACTAATTGTCTTGTTGTCGTCCACACTATAGTAGATAATGATGATCATGAGCACCGTTGGAAGTAGCCATAGCTGTAGGAAGCTATGCTTGCTCGTGCTGTCAATTGCTTTGCTGCGCTGTTGGAGTTCTCTGACGTGTTGTGTCCAGCACTAGCGTGCTCTCTGGAATTGTTCCCAAGGTTGGAAACTGAGAATTACGAGCCGCACAATTCAATGTTGGATTCCAACATTGAATTCCCGAAATGTACTTAGGGCGTGTTCCAAATTCTGGTTCGGATCACAAGGAGTTGAGTTGGCGAAATCGAGGGAGGCGAGATCGCCTTCGTCTTGTTACACTCTGCCAGCGCCCCCACTGGGGGCGCAGCCTGTTGGAGGGAGTTCGGTGGTGGGGCGGTTGTATGCCCCCAACCCACCGAGGGCACTTTGGTGCCTTCGATCCCTTTGACTAGGGATCGGTGGGGTTGCACCGATTGACTTCGGAAGACTCACAATTCGGTGCCACGTGGCGGCACCACATTCCAACCTTCAAGTGCAAGGCAAATTCTCTCAAAGTCTAGCTTGACTTAGGAGCCATTGCTAGTTAGGTTCTTAGTAGTTTAGGTTTAGGGTTGAGGAGAGTGTCGAGAAAGTTGAGAAGGAGAAATGAGAGCTTCACTATAGGTTTGCAAGAACATATAGCAAAGTAACAAAGAAGGTGCACCACCAAACAAAGTTTATAATAACTACACTAACTACAGCTACGGGCAGTTACAGATATATTCTGACAAATTCGGTGCGTTTGGTGTGAAATTCGATGGCCGAATTTCACCCCAACCAAAATGTTACACGCGGCGCATTCGCGACGCGAGTGTAGCGATGCGATGTTACATGTGCGGTTCGATGTAATGCATTTGCTATAAATCGACTTGCCTTGTATGCATGTTCAATAGTGAAACTCAGAGTTCTTAGTACAAGGTACATTCGAACCAAAATTCCAGAGAGGTCTATCCTTGCTTCTAAGAGCACTACCTAGCACATAAACGGCGATATCTCGCTCGATACTTAGGCGAACAAGGTGATCTACGGCTCGTTGGAAAGCTAGCAGAGTGCTCTACTGCTTAGAAAAATTCCTAGTTCCTGCAAAGTAGAGGAGAGTCCTCCACAACACAGCCAGTGCGCCCGCATCAGCTGCCATGGCTCCCGCATCAGCGACCCATCAGGGGATGGTATGGGCGGAATGGGAGGCGGCGGAATGGGTGGTGGCGGAATGGGCGATGGAGGAAAAGGAGGCGGCGGAAGCATGATGGGCGGCGGAGAAATAGGTGGCGGAGGAGATGGAGGGGGAATAGGCGGATCTGCGCCTTCCGCTTCTGCTAGTGCTCCCGCATCAGAAGCAGCCAGTGCGCCCGCATCAGCTGCCATGGCTCCCGCATCAGAAGCAGCGACCATGGCTCTGCCAGCGCCCCCAGTTCCACCAGCGCTGGCCCCCAGTTCCACCAGCCATGGCGCTGGCAGAGGGACGGGTGGCGCCCCCAGCGACCATGGCTCTGCCAGCGCCCCCACTGGGGGCGCAGCCAGTGCGCCCGCATCAGCTGCCATGGCTCCCGCATCAGCGACCCATCAGGGGATGGTATGGGCGGCAGAGGAATCGGCGGAGGAGGAACGGGTGGATGCATGGGCGGACCTGGGTCATCTGCTCCTGGATCGCAATCAGCCATGGGTCCTGGTGGGGGTATGGGCGGCGGAGGAATGGGCGGCGGCGGAATGGGAAAAGGCGGAATGGGCAGCGGAGGAAAAGGAGGGGGAGGGACGGGCGATGGCGGGTTGGGTGGGGGCAGCAGCAATATGGGCGGGGGAGGGATGGGCGGCGGGGCAACGGGTGGCGGTGCGACGAGTGGCGGCGGGACGGGTGGCGGTGCGATGGGTGGCAGCGCGACGGGTGGCGGTGCGACGGGTGGTGGGGCGACGGGTGGCGGTGCGATGGGTGGCGGATCAACGGGTGGCGGCAGGACGGGTGGCGGCGCGACGGGTGGCGGATTGACGGGTGGCGGTGCGATGGGTGGTGGTGCGACAAGTGGCGGTGCGACAAGTGGCGGTGCGACAAGTGGCGGTGCGACGGGTGGTGGGGCAACGGGTGGCAGCGCAACGGGTGGCGGAGCGACGAGTGGTGGTACGACGGGTGGCGGAACAACGGGTGGTGGGGCGACGGATGGCGGTGGAACGGGCAGCAGTGGAACGGGCGGTGGCGGCAGTAACATAGGAGGTGGTAAGGGCGGATCAGGGTCCCCATGAGCTGGTCAGACATGATCCTGGTCCCTGGTGATGCTTGTACTCCAAAAGCCATTTAGTAGAAGAAAGAATTCCCATAGGCTTTGTTGTCATCTCGAGTGTGTAACCAACTCAAGGTTGTACAATGATTGGTTTAGGAAGCATGGGTTGTTGCAGAGATTGCACCCCTGTTCTGGTTATACACATGCTATATGATGGCAAATTACAGCTGTCTGTTATGAAGTACGTATCAAAAGCTACCGTATATCCTTGAGGTTGTTGGTAAAGCACAACTGATGGCAGAGGTGGCTATCGACCTCACATACCACGAGGGGAATGAAATGAATACTTACAGAAGCCACACATTCCCCTCACACGCTCGCTCTACACCAGTATATTCTCAGTTCAATACCACCACTTCACACATTTCAATCACGCGCAAGCTCTACCTTATTCGTAATCTCCTTGTCTGGAGGAGAGAAACCCTTTGAAAAATCTCTTCAACGATTCTCTTGTAAAAAAGAACGTGCTGACTCGATGTTAGGTATTCGTGATTGGCTCAACGTGCTGATGTGATTGGCTCAACGTGCTGCTGTGATTGGCTCAACGTGCTGCTGTGATTGGCTCAACGTGCTGCTGTGATTGGCTCAACGTGCTGCTGTGATTGGCTCAACGTGCTGCTGTGACGGCCAAGCTGCTTGCGGCTTGTCCTCTCATCAGCCCACTGTCCCCATTTGCCCACGCTCCCTGTCCCCTTTCGGGACAAGGGTCAAGAGTCCAATGGGCGAGACAAAGAAGGGGTTGGGATGAGCAGCGACAGAAGCGAATTGGCATGGCTGAGTGTGCAGAGGGTTTCGGAGTGAAGGGGGTTTTGAGAGTGCTGTCGGCGAGAAAGGGTTTTGTAGCGTTCTTGGGTAAGGGATGCGAGATCGAGAAACGGACTGAACTAGCATGTGCGATCTGCAATGCGAGTTTAGAGTCGACTGGACACACACCTGGCAGGTGGGATCGTCACTGTCATCCGTACCACCTCTCAGCAGCAGCAGCCTCGATGCAGTCACATCGGCCTCGATGCAGTCACATCGGCCTCGATGCAGTCACATCAGCCTCGATGCAGTCATATCAGCCTCGATGCAGTCACATCAGCCTCAATGCAGTCACATCAGCCTCAATGCAGTCACATCAGCAAGAACCACTGCTAGTAGCAGCCCTGTCCCCACCACAGTCACTCCACCCACTCCACCCTACCCTCCACCAATCAGAGGCTACGCTTGGGGAGGCTGCACGTGGCTGGGGCGACTGGGGGAGTGGGAGGTGGTAAGGTTGGGTAGGGTAGGGTGGCTAGGGCTTGGAAAGGCTGAGGTTAGGCACGCTGCAACGGCTGCGGAAGTGGGAGGTGCGGACGATGTGAAACGCGGAGATAAGGAGGGGCACTAGGAGTGATAGCGGGAGAGCATGGTGATTAGGACAGGGCGGGTCAGGGCAGGGTAGTAATACGCAGAGGGTAAGGAGCGGGGTGGGAGCCTGAGGTAAGGAGCAGGGTGGGAGCCTGAGGTAAGGAGCGGGGTGGGAGCCTGAGGGCAGAGGATATGCTGCGACATGGTGATTAGGGTAGGGCGATTAAGGGCGGGGCAGGGGGAAGCAGGTGCGGGGGGAGGGGGGGGGGGGCGTGAGGGCGGGGGAATATGCTGCGACATGTACGGCAAGCATGGTGGCAATCCCGGGTCGCAGGTAACAGCAAGCTGACAAGCTCGCGTGGCGGAGCTGCGGATGGCGGAGCTGCAGATTGCAGAGCTGCGGATGGCGGAGATGCGGATTGCGGAGATGCGGATTGCGGAGATGCGGATTGCGGAGATGCGGATTGCGGAGATGCGGATTGTGGAGATGCGCGCATGGCGTCGCGCGGGTCTCGCTATTGTCCCTCTGCCGCCATCGCCAAGCTCAGTAACACCGATTCCGCATGCAGCGAGAAACGTTTGAAACACGAGATCGCGGCGGAATACCAACCCCCTCTACCCCCCCCCCCCTCTCTCCCCCCCCCCCCCCCCCCCCCCCCCCCCCCCCACCTCCCCGCAATAAATTCGGCGCGGCGGAATACCCCGCGCCGCGCGCGATGATTACTGCGCGGGGGAATTTCCTCGCGCAATGAATGATACTGCGCGGGGGAATACCCTCGTGCGACGAATACCCTCGCGCGACGAATACGGCGAGGCGGAGTCGAACGATGTAACATTCGGACCCAACCCCCACCTGGTCTCAATACGTCGAACCACCGGAGAGGGGGATTTGGGGGGAAATCTGATTGGTTGAGAATACAGGGAGAAGCGAGACTTGCGGGGAATTGTGGATTGATTGGGAAACCAACCAATCGAAATTGCTAATGAATTGAACCCACGTAATTGGTTCAAGTTGGATCAAACACAACCCACGTAAGTGCAACTCATACCTAATTCGACTAATCGAAACACAACCCCAGGAGTGAGTCGACAACATTTCCGCCGCTCACTTCAAACACAACCAATAAATATCAAACACAGGTTTGTGATTGCTGTGCATTTCCTATCCTTGCTATCTAAAATGTAATTGGTTGAGAACCTTGTTTGTTGCCACATGGGCAAGGCCAAAGGGAGTGCACCCCTCCTTGCCATGGGGAAGGTGGCTGCACCCCAAGGGGGTCTAGGGAAGGGGTTTGAGCCTTCTGGTTCATTCTTCATTTTCCTACTTCCAACTAATCAATTGGGAAATAGGATTGTCTTCTCCTCAACTCACCCTCCAAGATTTGTTACTGCATTTTCCTAGCAACTCTGAGACTTGGTCATTTCCAGGAGTTGTTACCGTCATCACCCAGATATAAGACAGTGTTGAATAGTAGATAGGGGTTGTCTATTATACGGGTGTCTCTTATAAACAGGGTAGCCTCATTTTAAGACACCTATTTCTGTGTAGGGGCAAATGGCAAATGTATTGTCAAAATAGTAGGTAGAGTGAGGAGCCATCGCTAGGAAAGCACTAGCAAGGCAAGAGAGAGTTAGGCAAAATGGTGTTGCACTAACAAGAATGAGGATACAAATAGCAAACCCTAAAAGGGTTGTACTCGCTATAGAGCACCCCACTATAGGCTAGAGCATAATATTCTGACACACCCCCATAGCCAAAGTGGGGTGTAATCACCAGAGCAAGCAAAGCAGTACAAGCTCAGGGTGGATCACAATGTCACCACACATTCTGAGCACAAGTTCAAGAAGCAATAGTTTAAAGTTCACAATTATGAGCAAAGCTAGAGGCTATCGCAGAGGGCTAGTGTGGAGGAGGAGGGACTATGAGAGGAGAGGAGGTAGTGGGCGGCAGCAGAAGCTGCTGGCACACGGCGCAACTCGAGCAACTGGCACACGGGCAACTGGAGCAACTGGCACACTGGCAACTGGAGCAACTAGCACACGGGCTACTGGAGTAACTGGCTCCGCGGCTAAAAGTAGCGGCAGACGAGCAACGGACTCACGTGCGACTGGAGCAACGGGCTCATGGGCGACTGGCGCAACGGGCTCACGAGCGACTGGCGCAACGGTCTCACGGGCGACTGGAGCTGCTGGCTTCTCGGCGGCCACCCCCTTCAACCTCCCCAAACTATCCCACCCCCATTTCACACACCCCCTACTGCACCCCTAGGGTCACTCACACCCCACCCCCTAGCACCACTCCGTCGACTCCCACACACCCACCCCCCTCAGCGGCAGCTGCAGCAGTGGGAGACGGAGGAGGAGGAGGAGCAGGTGACGGCTCACATACCCGCCACCCCCATACCCATCACCCCCATACCCTGAGTGTGCAGTAAGCGACCTCAGGTGTGCGCGAATCGTGCACAAGTGTGCGGGAAGCGAACTCAGGTGTGCGGTAAGCAGACTCAGGTGTGTCGGGGAGGGGGGGGGGGGGGGGGGGGGGGGGGGGGGGGCGGGCGGAGGGCGACGCGTGGGTCGACGGGGACGAGCGCACAGGTCCCCGGGGGCAGCGCGCGGGTCGACGGGGCCGCCGCGAAGGGCGACGGGGATCCGCGCGCGGGTTGACGGGGCTGCCGCGAAGGTCGACGGGGAGCCGCGGGCGGGTCGACAGGGCTGCCGCGAAGGGCGACGGGGAGCCGCGGGCGGGTCGACGGGGCCGCCGCGAAGGGCGACGGGGAGCCGCGCGAAGGTCGACGGGGACGGGCGCGCGAGTTGACGGAAACCGCCACGCGTCCCGAGCGCATGGCGGGCAGAAAACCGCCACGCGCCCCGAGCGCGTGGCGGGAAGAAAAAAATGTACATCGCACGCCACGGGGCGCGCGACAGACAGTAGGGCAGCGGAAGCAGGCGGGCCCACGGGCCAGGAGCGACACTGCTCTGATAGCATGTCAAAATAGTAGGTAGAGTGAGGAGCCATCGCTAGGAAAGCACTAGCTAGGCAAGAGAGAGTTAGGCAAAAGGGTGTTGCACTAGCAAGAATGAGGATACAAATAGCAAACCCTAAAAGGGTTGTACTCGCTATAGAGCACCCCACTATAGGCTAGAGCATAATATTATGACATGTATAACGAGGAAGTATCTTCTAAACGGATTTTTGTCCATTTATAAGACTGATTTTTTTAATGTATGAGATAAGACATACATGCAGGCCCTCAGATTCACTTTAAGGGACGTTGATGCATCAGGGTCCCTGTGAACAAAACCCTGATTTTCAGTGTTCCTAAAAAAAAAACCCTGAATTTTCAGGGTTCCTAAAAATCAAAGCCTGGATTTTCAAGCAAATGAAAACCATGTGTTCTAGGATAGGCTTGACGAATCATATCAGCTGAGGGATTCGAACCAGGCCCTCACCTGTCGGTAGAAAATCACTAACCACTGAGACAGTTGATCCTCTAAACCGTCAATCTCTTACGTATTCGTACGTTAAATACCTGAAAATGTTGGTTGACAGGAAGGATTCGGAATGTACATTCAGTGTACACTTCGATAAGAGACTGAAAAATCAGTGTCAACTATGAAATAAAGGCTGAAAAATCAGTGTCACAAAATTCTCAACACTGAAAAATCAGTGTAGGTACCAAAAAATCCCTGAAAATCAGGAATTTCAGGGAAAAATTCCTGATATCGTAGGGCCTGCATACATGTCTTATATCTGGGCGATGACGGTACTCTCTGGTTGTACTAGAAGCAATTAGGGTACATTCCGCTGTGGACACATGTCCCAATCGATGTGTCCCAATTGTTTCTACCGTATTGCATCGTATTACACCGAATTGCACCCTAGTTTCGAAATTTTCGCGTCTCTGGTTCAGATCGGTTCAGAGCGGTACACTCGATTGGGACACATCGATTGGGACATGTGTCCACAGCGGAATGTACCCTTAGTATATGGGTAAATGCCCTTTTTCTTAGTAGATCCGTTACAAACGACCCCTCCGTTCTCGCCTTGTTTCTCGAAAGACACCCCTGCCCTGCCGTCGATCGAGCTCTGCATTTCGCCACGTCGACTTGGTCGAACGAGAAGCGGATCGCGATATGTCTCTCAAGGACCCTCTGGTGAGCGTGTGATTGATGGCAGTCACTTTCCAAGCAGTCTTCTATTTGGAAAGTTTATCCGCGATCGCGGTGTGGATGAATGACTGCCCAACACGTATATTTTGGCTGCGAAGGAAAACTCACGCAAAGGCTTTCTCAAGGTGTAGAGTAACAACAGTATAAGTGCAGCGTGGCACGTCATTCGATTATCGGGCCGGATTCAAACAGGGAAACCAGTTTCTCTGGGTTTCGTTGGTGGGGGGGAGGACGAATTGAGAAAGTCGGCTGCTGACAGAGGTTACAGTGGTCAACATTTTTCCCAACCGTTGACTGAAATTTCGTGTGTTTGACTCAAAATGCTGAGTTCTTGCAAGATTGAGTCATCGCGTCGCGTAAGCTACAGCATTGCCATTGCGATGTGTGCAACATTCGTCTTGCGGCGCGACGACACTACAAAAAGGCTGGGTGGGTCACCTTGGCAACTCATCTAAGCTTCTTCACCCGTTGTCTCGAAAACAGACTTATCCAATTCTAAGCTGCTTCCAGTTCTATAGTTCCAACCTCCTACGCAGCTAACAACAATTCTACGCGGAAATTTCAGCAACATCGTAGGCAGAACAAGCAAAATGACGCGGAGAGTCTCAATTTCGTCGAGCCATCGTCGTCGCCGTGACCTGAGCACGGCACTTCTCCTCCTCTCGCTCCTCTCTTCTCTCCACGTGGCGTTGGCCTTCCGCTTCTCCGCGGGGCTCCGCGCGGACAAGCTGCGCGGAATGATGCGCGGATGGGCGCAAGGCGGGCGCTCTACCGGTCAGCAGCAGCAGCAGCAGCAGCAGAGCGGCGGAATCGGTGGAACCAGTATGGGCGGCAGCGGAATGGGCGACGGCGGCATGAGTGGCGGCGGAATGGGAGGCAGCGGAATGGGCGGCGGCGGAATGGGCGGCGGCGGAATGGGCGGCGGCGGCATGGGTGGCGGCGGAATGGGCGGCGGCGGGATGGGTGGCGGCGGAATTGGAGGCGGCGGAATGGGCGGCGGCGAAATGGGCGGCAGCGGAATGGGAGGCGGCGGAATGGGCGGCGGTGGAATGGGTGGAGGCAGATTGGGAGGCAGCGGAATGGGCGGCGGCGGCATGGGCGGACCTGGTTCCTCTGCTCCGGGATCGCAATCAGCCATGGGTCCTGGGGGGAACATGGGTGGCGGCGGAATGGGCAGCGGCGGAATGGGCGGCGGCGGAATGGGCGCCGGCGGAATGGGCGCCGGCGGCATGGGCGCCGGCGGCATGGATGGCGGCGGCATGGGTGGCGGTGGAATGGGCGGCGGCGGGATGGGTGGCGGCGGAATTGGAGGCGGCGGAATTGGCGGCGGCGGAATGGGCGGCGGCGGAATGGGAGGCGGCGGAATGGGCGGCGGTGGAATGGGCGGAGGTGGAATGGGCGCCGGTGGCATGGGCGGCGGCGGCATGGGTGGCGGCGGCATGGGTGGCAGCATGGGCGGACCTGGGTCCTCTGCTCCGGGATCACAATCAGGCATGGGTCCTGGGGGAGGCATGGGTGGTGGCGGAATGGGCGCCGGAGGAATGGGAGGCGGCAGAATGGGCGGAGGAGGCATGGGCGGCGGCGGAATGGGCGGCGGCGGAATGGGCGGCGGCGGCATGGGTGGCGGCGGAATGGGTGGCGGTGGGATGGGCGGCGGCGGCATGGGAGGGGGCATGGACGGACCTGGTTCCTCTGCTCCCGGATCTCAGTCAGCCATGGGTCCTGGGGGAGGCATGCGCGGCGGAGGCATGGGCGGCGGCGGCATGGGTGACGGAGGCATGGTTGGTGGAGGCATGGGCGGTGGAGGCATGGTTGGTGGAGGCATGGGCGGCGGAGGCATGGGCGGGTCAGGGTGGATTGCTCCAGGGTCGCAGGCAGCACCCGGCCAGGGTGGACCTGGGATGGGCGGAGGGATGGGCGGAGGGATGGAGGCAGCACCCGGCCAGGGTGGACCTGGGATGAGCGGAGGGATGGGCGGAGGGATGGGCGGAGGGATGGGTGGAGGAATGGGCGGAGGGATGGGCGGAGGGATGGGCGCAGGGATGGGCGCAGGGATGGGCGGAGGGATGGGTGGAGGGATGGGCGGTGG
This sequence comes from Closterium sp. NIES-65, assembly GCA_948144175.1. NCBI lineage: Eukaryota > Viridiplantae > Streptophyta > Zygnematophyceae > Desmidiales > Closteriaceae > Closterium > Closterium sp. NIES-65. Next base: position 2,439,048 of record CANXME010002117.1, read on the forward strand.
GATGGGCAGCGGGATGGGCGGAGGGATGGGTGGGCCTGGGGGCAACATGGGAGGCGGCATGGGTGGACCACAGTAGTCTCCTTTGAGCAGGGGGGGCAGTTATGAGAATGGCTGCACCCCAAATGGCATTCTCAGAGGCGCATGGCCGCAGCAGCACTTCCAACTGAGTGCCGCCAGCAGTGCTGCTTCGTCCATGCTCCTCCTGAGCGTCGGATTCAATCAAGCCATCACAATGCTGCTCATTCGATCCATCATAGATCTTGCATCATAAGCCTGTTTTTCATCCCATGCATCATAAACCAAGCATCATAACGACTTATACCTACAATGGCCTCAGATATAACTGAAGAGAGAATGTGACTACCGGTATCAATAATACAGTATACGACATCAATGATACAAGTGGCACCGCACCGTATCAATCAAGTCAACCCTGAGGCGAACAGCGGAGCATTGCATTGCGAGCCACTGGCGGGTAGCGGCGGGCAGTACCGAAGGGCGGGCAGTACAGAAGGGCGGGCAGTACAGAAGGGCGGGCAGTACAGAAGGGAGGTCAGTACAGAAGGGCGGGCAGTACAGAAGGGAGGTCAGGCAGCCGCGCGGCGCACAAAGCATTTCAACCACCCTGAGCCACTCGGTGAAAGGAATGTTGGTGAAGAGTTGCAGGCCGGCACAGTCCCTGCCCTCTCTTTTCAGGTAAGGTACTCCAGCCAAAAACCCAGCAGTGCTTGAAAGTTTTATATCACGCTTCTTGGGCCGATCCCGAAGGATGAATTATCAGACGTGGAAGGAACCAGTTCAGGTAGCAGATAGGGGTTGAGGAGAGCAGAAGAGGGAGGCTTGGAGAGGAAAGAGGGCAAGTGTGAAGAGGGTGAGTGTGAAGAGGGCGAGTGTGAAGAGGGCGAGTGTGAAGAGGGCGAGTGTGAAGAGGGCGAGTGTGAAGAGGGCGAGGTGGAGGGCGAGACGGTGAGGAAGGGCGAGATGGAGAGGCAGGAGAGCAAGGTTGAGCTCTGTTTGGATCAAGGCACCTGCTTTCATGCACCAGTGCACGTGCTGCTCTGGCAATGAGTGCAATCACGAAACCCCTGCTGCCTGTTTTAGCGATGCGGTATTGAGACTTGCACATTCCACCATTCTCCTTTATCACTGACGCGGAGAAGCCGCCACGCAAGCTGTGCTTTCTCGTCGTGCCTTCAACGCCCCATCCCATACCATACCACCATCCATGCCTTCCCAGGACTGCCTGCTTTGGACGCCCCAAGCTCCAGCCCTGGATTTGAGTCGACTCAAAAGCAAGCCACACCTTCTCGTCGTGCCTTCAACGCCCCATCCCATACCATACCACCATCCATGCCTTCCCAGGACTGCCTGCTTTGGACGCCCCAATTTCCTGCCCTGGAGCAAACCACACTGGTCCCTGAACCGTCCACGCCTCCGCTTCCCATGGTCTGGCAACGAGTGCAATCACGAATCCAATGCTGCCGTTTTCAGCAATGCGGTATCGAGATTTGCAACTTCTGGAGCAAACCACCCTGACCCGTCCATGCCTCCGCTTCTCATTCCCACCGCCTCCCATCCCCCTGTCGCACGTTTGCGCTAATCCATTCTCCCTCTGCCACTTCCACCCCTCTTATACTCTGCTTCCAATGCCCCAAACCCCCGTCCCTCCGCTTCCCGTTCCTCTGCCTCCCGTTCTGCTGCCATCCATTCTGCCGCCGCCCGTTCCTCTTCCTCTGCCGCCCGTTCCGCCTCTGCCTGATCCTCTGCTGCCCATTCTGCAAGAATCGGACCCACCGCCTCCCATTCATCCACCTCCCACTCCTCTGCCTCCCATTCCTCTTCCTCTGCTGCCCGTTCCGCCTTCGCACTTTCCTCTGCTGCCCATTTTAAAACCATCGGAGCCACCGCCGCCCATTCACGCGCCTCCCATTCCTCTTCATCCCGTTTCGCCGTCGCCCGTTCCTCTTCCTGTGCCGCCCGTTCCACCTTCGCCCGGTCTTCTGCTGCTCATTCTAAAACCATTGGACCCACCGCCGCCCATTCCTCTGCCGCCTAGTCCTCCGCCCCCGGTTCCTCTGCCATCCACTTTGCCACCGCCCGTTCCTCTGCCCGCCCGTTCCTCTGCCGCCGATTCCTCTGCCGCCCGCTTGTACCTCAAAGTTTCCAGCCGGGGAGCAGGGAGCAGGGAGCGGCAGCAGGTGGTAAGAGGAGAGGAGGGGGTAGAGGCGGTGAGTGCTGGAGGAACCACGAGCCTGTGGGACGGGCAGGGGATCGCTTTTATCAAATGGGAGGAAGCAGGCGGGGGAATGGCTGCTGCAGAAACGGCCAGGCGACGGAGAGATGAGGATGAGTGCGGACGTCAGATGGCAGGTCGCAGAATGACGAGTCTGAAAAGTAATGTGCTGTGGCACCCGCAGAACTAACCTCCCCCGTGGGACGGCCCAGCTTTGGGAGGGTGGGAGGATGGGAGGGTGGGAGGCTCAGAGGCTTGGAGGGATGGGAAGGTGGGACGGAGGCTGGGGTGTCGTTAGGGCAGTTCGGTTGGTTAGGGCTTGGCTCGGTCGAGCTTGGCAGTTAGGTCGGGTGGAAGGGACCGGTGCGGCTAGGAGATGGGGGAATGCGAGACTCTTACGTCTCAGAAATAGGTCAGGGGGATGGGAGGGATGCAGTCACGCATCGCGAGTGAGACTCTCACTTGGAGCGACCGGGAACGTGCGGCGTCGTGACGATGGCAAATTAGGGCAGACCTTCTTGGGGAAGCTGTGCACGGCGGAGCTGCGCACGGCGGAGCTGCGCACGGCTGCGCGTGGCACGGCGGAGCTCGGGTCCCGGGTTATCAGCAAACTCAGTTACACGCTTGCATGCAATGAGAGTCGCAACAACTGCGAGTCGCAGAGAACCAGCAGGACGCCATGCGCTTCGAGGCCGCAATTTAGAGTTCCGACGCTCTCTGCGCGTGCTCGCGTGATGACCACTGTTTGCGGCGGAGTTGCTGCACAGCGAAGTTCGCGAAAGTCCTATGTGTTCTCGCCTAGTTTCAGGACCATGCCTGCCCTAACTTCCAGCTGCCACGTCAGCATGGTCGAGCGAATCGCGAATGGCCAAATCTCTCGCAATGGATATGGAAATGTAGGTCAGCAAAGTGTTTGACCCCATTTGCGTTGGAACAGATGCGGCGCGTTTTTGTTGATGGTCTTCGCAAGTTCAGCGCCTTCATATAATGCCATGCGAACAGGGAGAGTTCCATTCTGGCGAGTTACCAAAACGTGTATCCATGCTAAACTGCGAAAAACACTGAATTCGAGGAGTCGCACGATTTTCCCTGGCGAACGGTGACTTGGACGGACCATCAAACCAAACTGAATCCGTCCACGCCCTTGTTCAAATTTGTTCACTTCGTGCTCTCGCCCAGCGACATGTAACAGATCGCGGGTCCTCCAGAAAGAGTCGGACGCCCCCAACGACGACGGTTAATCTCTTCGTCAGGGTCATCGCACACAGGACATTGGCTTCGCAGATGTCGCGTTTCTGCGGGCAGATTTTGTTTAGCATATGCGTGCCTCGTGTCGCCGACGAGGGTGGGGATGGCGTGCGATGGAAGGATTATTTATGCCCTGTGGGCGGGTTGGGTAGACGGGAAAGTGTGTTCGCACGACGATTCGCGAAGGACCCCAGCTGGCGAGGGGACAGTCTCGCGAGCTGTCGTCTATGGATGGACGGACTGATGTCGACATTCAAAGTCTTGGGCAAAGTCCATCGACGATGGAGATTCACATCCTACCGTTTCGGTCCGTTCACCCTCGCATGAGACGGTGGTGCTCATGAGCTGCCCGCTGCGACCTGGAAGTGACGTTATCTTGATCGGACATCAGGACTGCCACGTGCATGCATGACCTCGAGTGATGTCATGCTGATGACCGTCGCGGCAGCAAGCACACGGATCACGCACCACAGCACGACACATCGAAAAGGTTTCAAAAGCGATTCAGATTCTGAGAGTTGTTGAAAGCAGCGAGTACACGGGTCACATGTGACAGCGGGAGAGCATGTCGAAATGCTTCATGGGCTACTCGAGTCGGGTCTACTCGTTTCATTCCATGCTGTCGACTGTCGACTGCATGGCTGTCGTGGCTGCCACGGCTGCCTGGTTGTTGCCGCTCCTGCCTCCCTGCATGCCTATGCGTCTATCCTGCCCTGTGTTTGCCCTGTGCAAGTCGCTCTCACATGCGATGTGAATTATCTCTCGTTTTCGCATCTCATTTTGTTCATACCCCTTGCTCATAAGGTAGCGTCCACGCGGACTCGGATTTTGAGCCACCTTCTCGCGACCTTTCTCACCATCTGACATGTGAGCTCACCTTATAACCACCTCGTGTTCCTGAAGGGTTCAGTAGTTGCGTTCGCACCTCCATCTACGCATGGTTCTCTCCAGCACTTCCTCTTTCCCCCTATTCTCTTATCAGCAACCGCTCCAAGTGTGGTGCTTCTTGGCTGATACTTTCTCCTAATAGTATTATCTCCTAGCTGGACGCCATGGCTCCAGTGGTGGGGTTTTGACTTAACTTAAAACATGATGCTCGGCTCGGCTGATACTTTTTCCTAATTTCTCCTAGCTGGACGCCATGGCTCGCATGGCTGGAGTGCTACGGCGGTGGCAGGGCTGCTAGTCGCAGTAATTCTTGCCTCTCTGACAATATCGAGGCTGCTGTTTGTGAAAGTTGACCCCCCCTTCCGGGGATGTGATACACTCTCACACCATGTATAAGTCAGATTCAAACAGATTCTGATTTTATACCACCTGACATCTATGAAGTCTAAGGTTGGTTTGTCTGCGCTTCAGATTGAGAACCTCGAGGCGGGAAGGGTCATCTCAAGCGCAGACAAACCGACCTATGGTGGCATGGCGGAATTGCTCTCCATATGGTGTTGCTCGAAGCTATGCTATGCCATGTGATGCATGGGACCTTGCGATCCAAACCATGGAGATCTGTTGTGGCCGCCATGCCATGTGAAGCTCGTTTCACCCATCAACCTCTTTTCTTTTCTTACCTTCTTTCTCTCGCCTTCCCTGTTTGTCGCCTTCCACAGCTTCCATGTGACATGACCCTCCCAGCCTGGGAGCAAACCACTCTCTCGTGCATCTTTGAGAACCCAAGGTAGCACGCACAGTCCACGTGTACGAAATAGGTGCGTTGCACCTCCCATCTGCCTTGCTCCGCTACAGCTCTCTCCACTCTCGTAGCTATTCACCCTCGCATCTTATACTCTTGCCTGTGTGTGCTCGAAATACCTGTGGATATTCTTAAGTTCCACATTAGGGCTGGACAGAGGTCCTGCAGGTGAGTCCTGTTGTTGGAGCTCTCATGCAGGTGAGTCCTCCTCGGTCCAGCGATGTGCAATCCATGTGACTGCAACAGGAGGACTCACCTGCACTTCCGTCCAGCCCTCCAATACACAATATCCACATTCCTCCTGGTTGTCAGTTCATTCAGCTTACACCTTTCCTTGCTTTCTCTCCTCTCCCGTTCTTCTCCTGTTCGTTTCCCTTTCTTCTCCCCCATGGCCTGTCTGTGCAGTCGCGAGCAGTGCTCGCAGGTGGGCATGCTAGAGAGGAGGTAGATGGGCAAGGACAAGATACGAGCACATACGAGATCTACCTGCTGCTGCCCGGGGAGGACAAGGACACGTGCCAGTCGTACCTGCGCATGCGCAACCGGGATGGCCGCTACTCACTCATGTTCGAGGTGCGTGTTGGGGAATGAGTGAGGTGAGGCGTGCTCAGTAGTATGGGTGCTGCTGGTTGAGAGATCAAGGACATGTGTCCAGTCTCAACTGCACATGTGCAGTATGAATGGTGTGAGCTTCCTTTTTATTTAACTGCTGAAAACAGTTATTTGTTAACGTAAGCATGTGTCGAGATGGCCGAGTTGGTCTAAGGCGCTGGATTAAGGTTCCAGTCCGAAAGGGCGTGGGTTCAAATCCCACTCTCGACATTTCATTGTTGGACAATGCGTGTGCTGGTTACATCGCACTTGATTACAAGTTTTTCTGATATTCTAGTTCTGTTTTTCTCCTTTTAATATTATGTGTCCCTTGGTGTTCCTGTTCTTATGCCCACATCCTCCCATTTCCTCATGGTGGTAGCCTAACCCACCTGACCACTCTCAACCTGGCTGGATCCTCAGGCCTCATCACAAAGGGCATCAGTTGCCTCTACAGGCTCCCATGGCTGAAGAAGCTGCACCTGAGTGGCACAACCGTTGCAGATGGGAACTTGAAGGGCGTTGAGGCGTTTGAGGCGTTGAGTAGGCTTGAGTATCTCCCCCTCTCACACACCATTTTGACCGATGCAGGCCTGGTGAACCTCACATGGCTCCCCCTGCTGAAGCACTTGGAGCTTGCTGGGTGTGATCATGTCACTTCTGCTGGGATGGCGCATGTGGGAAAGGTCACCACTCTGAAGCAGGTTGATTTGAGGAGCACTGGGGTGGCGGATGATAGGTTGCAGCAGCTTACCACTCTCGTGAAGCTAGAGAAGCTATTACTGCGCTCTGGGAGGTGCCTCAACCACAAGACGCTCTACCTTCGGCTAAGTTGGGCTGGAGCTATTTTTTCAGACTTCAAACATAAATCCTTGCAGCAGCTCACGTCTCTGGTGAAGATGGAAGAGCTGCTCTTGCCCTCTGGGAGGTGCGTCAACTACAAGATTCTTTGTTTCCGGCTGGGCTGGCGTGGGAGTAGAAAGAGGTGGGAGCGGGATTTGGTGAAGAAGATGGAGAAAGGAGGGCGGGGGATACGAGTTGTGGGCAAGGAGGCGATGGAAGGGGATTCCAAGGGGAGGATGGGGAAGGGGAGAGAGATGCAGAAGGATGGGAGGGATAGGTGGGACAATGCACGAGCATGAGAGCTCAGGGAGATGCTGAATAAGGAGATGGAGGCATGGCAGGAGGATTATATTGCGGGAAGAGAGTAAAGGAGGAGATAGAATAATTTCTGAGAAAATTGGATGTTTGGCAGGAAACTGGGACTATTATGTTATGTCGTTTATAGAGTTTTAACTGGAGCATGTGGACATGCCGAATGAGAAGGACTACATTGAAGTTTACTAAATTCCGTAACATTGAATGTAGTGCATTGAAGTTTCGAAGCTGCTGACATTGGGAAATTCATGTGGCTGTATGATGGCACTCAAATCGTGTAGATTGCCAAAATTACAGATAACGCGTCTGGTTGTTGGACAACAGGCATTATCCGCGATAACGCCTCTACGGCAATTCCAAGAAGGGCTGTGATGTGATCAGCATGATTCCGTTACTGCTGGAATTTTGTTGGCTCCTAGCGTAGATTACGGACTGCCTGGCACCAGCCAAAAGCCAGGAAAATAGGCGTCGTCCCATCTTAAATATGATACGATTCTTCAGGAATTAAATAGATTCCCGACTGTGCAATTGTACGCGTTATCAGGTCGCCAACTCTGTAACTGTTTATTAATTCTTCGCGGTTCCACCCCTTTCAACGATACTGGTGTCCTTTATTTCATTTAATTCGCTATACATTAACTTCTCAAGTACGGCGTTCTCAATGTCGCCGTTTACGCTCGTGCTCGTGCTGGTCGTCGCATGCGCGTGTGCGACGTTGCCAGCCGTCGCATACACCGTGCGATTCGAGATCTCGACCGATCCCAAGTGTTTCGACGAGGAGGTTCGCGAGGGTGTGCTTGTAGCGGGATCCTACACGGCTGTCAACGACGGTCACGGGGAGCCGTTCAAAGTCAACGCTCAGGCAAGTGACAGAATGGCCAGTCAGTAAGCGAATGCTCTGGCAGGATACTTAATCGCCAATTAGCCGTGAATTCTTTGAAGGGTTGGTCAGGCGACTTTTGCTGACAGTCAGCCATGAATCCTTTGAAGGGTTGTTCAGGTTGGGATGAATTTCCGTGCACCACAATACCGCAGGGAGCGTGAGATTGGAGCAAAACAGGGACGGACAGACGAACTATCTCGCGACGGTACGTGAGCGTGCGACTTGCTTCCTCGGTACTCGCACGATTGACGAGCCAGCGAGCTGGCAGCGCTCCTCCAGGTGACGGATTGGCGAAAAGCAGGCTCCTTTCGCGCGACGAGCTTCCTTTCGCCCCGTCTTCGTCCTTCCCACCAGGTGACGGACCGTCAGGGCAGCAGCTGCTTCGCACTGGCAGGCAGCACGACGTGGCGGAGGGACGTCGTGCCTGTCAGGGCAGCAGCTGAACTGGCAGCACGACGTAGCAGAGGGGCGTGTTGGCTCTCACAGCAAGGTTCAGTTCCCCACATGTTCCCCAGATGTTCCCATTCCTTAGTGTCTCTTCTTCCTTCCCATCAGGTGACGGACCCATCAGGGCAGCAACTGCATTGGCAGCACGATGTGGCGGAGGGGCATTTCGGGTTCACAGCGGACGAGACGGGCGAGTTCTCCGTGTGCTTCTGGCTGCCCCACGAGGGCCACCACGATGTGGCACAGGGGCATCTTCCCCTTACAGCAAGGCACATTACACCGCATGCTTGCTCCCGCCGTGTCGTCACTGCACTACATGAAACAGTGCTCCCCGTGCCGTTTTCCTGCGTCTCCCTCTGCCCCCAGGTGACAGACCCGTCAGGGCAGCAGCTGCACTGGCAGCATGATGTGGCGGAGGGGCATTTCGGGTTCACAGCGGACGAGACGGGCGAATTCTCCGTGTGCTTCTGGCTGCCCCACGAGGGCCACCATGATGCCAAGCGCACGCACAAGATCGACATCACGTGGACCACTGGCAAATCGCAGAAGAGCGTTAGCCACGGTGCCAAGAAGGAGAGGCTCGATGTGAGTTGTGGGGTGTGGTGTGGGTGTGGTTGGGAAGGGTATGGATGAGACTTGCAGCACATGAGTGCCAAGCGCACGCACAAGATTGACATCACGTGGACCACTGGGAGTTTGCAGAAGAGCGTCAGCCACGGTGCCAAGAAGGAGAGGCTCGATGTGAGTGGTGCAGTGGGGTGCGGTGCGGTTTGGTTTGGGTGGGGTGGGTGTGGGACAGCAAGATGCCAAGCGCACGCACAAGATCGACATCACGTGGACACTGGCAAAGCGCAGAAGAGCGTTAGTCATGGTGCCAAGAAGGAGAGGCACATGGGGGAAACACAGGGGGCAGGGCACCACGTGGGCCACCACGATGCCAAGCGCACGCACAAGATCTACATCACGTGGACCACGGGCAAATCGCAGAAGAGTGTTAGCCATGGTGCTAACAAGGAGAGGCTCGATGTGCGTGGTGGGGTGGGGGTATGATGGGAGGGGTATGGGGCATGGATGGGAGGGGTATGAATCATGGATGGGAGGGGCATTTCCGTATACCCTTTCCCCCTTCGTTTCCTTTGCCAAGCTCCCAACCCAACCCACCCTGCCCGTCCCCCCACACCCCCCCACACCCCCCCACTCCGCCCCTCTCCCCGGCAGCACTTTGGCTTGGAGCTGCAGACTCTAACGGCACGACATCTCATTGCCTTGCCTACCCCGGGTCCCCCTCCCACCCCTGACCTCCCGACAGCACTTTGGCTTCTCATTGCCCCCTGCTTTCCCCAGCACCTCCGTCTTCCCCAGCACCTCCGTCTTCCCCAGCACCTCCGTCTTCCCCAGCACCTCCGTCTTCCCCAGCACCTCCGTCTTCCCCTGCACCTCCGTCTTCCCCAGCACCTCCGTCTTCCCCTGCACCTCCGTCTTCCCCAGCACCTCCGTCTTCCCCAGCACCTCCGTCTTCCCCTGCACCTCCGTCTTCCCCAGCACCTCCGTCTTCCCCTGCACCTCCGTCTTCCCCTGCACCTCCGTCTTCCCCTGCACCTCCGTCTTCCCCTGCACCTCCGTCTTCCCCTGCACCTCCGTCTTCCCCAGCACCTCCGTCTTCCCCTGCACCTCCGTCTTCCCCTGCTTTTCCCAGCACTTGGGCTTGCAGCTGCAGAATCTAGCGGGCATTATTGACAAGGTCACCGAAGAGACAAAGAATCTGATTGAACCCCTTTGCCAATATCCCAACCCCCACCCCACCCCCCTCTCCCTTCCTCACCACTCTGGCAGCACTTTGACCTGGAGCTGGAGAATCTTGAGGACATTATCGCGTCAACGCATGCCACTCCGACTGCCCCTTCCTCTGCCCCTTCCTCTGCCCCTTCCTCTGCCCCTTCCTCTGCCCCTTCCTCTGCCCCTTCCTCTGCCCCTTCCTCTGCCCCTTCCTCTGCCCCTTCCCCTGCCCCTTCCTCTGCCCCTTCCTCTGCCCCTTCCCCTGCCCTGCCTCTCTCCCCGACAGCACTTTGACCTGGAGCTGCAGAACCTGGAGGGCATTATCGACAAGGTGACGCAGGAGATGAAGAGTCTGATTCAGTCAGCCCCTTTGCAAATCTCCCACCCCCCAACTCTCCCTCCCCCACCATCCCCTTGCAGCACTTCGGCTTGGAGCTGCAGAATCTGGAGGACATTATCGACAAGGTGACCGTTTGGACTCCCACCCCACCCCACCCCACCCCACCCCACTCCACCCCGCCCCACCCCACCCCACCCTACCCCACCCCACTCCACCCCACCCCACCCCCATCTCTGACAGCACTTTGACCTGGAGCTGCAGAATCTGGAGGACTCTATCGACAAGGTGACGCAGGAGATGAGCTTTTTTCACGAGAGGTGCGTGAGAGGAGAGAGGAGGTGCGCTGGGGGGAGGGGGAGGAAAGGGAAGATGAGCTTCTTCCGTAAACGGTGAGCGGAGAGAGAGGGGGAGAGGCGGTGGGGAAGGGAATGAGAAGCGAGGGGGCGGATGAGATGCAGAATGCTCGGGGCTTTATTGACAAGGTGACGCAGGAGATGAGCTTCTTCCACGAGAGGTGCGTGAGAGGAGAGAGGAGGTGCGCTGGGGGGAGGGGGAGGAAAGGGAAGACGAGCTTCTTCCGTAAACGGTGAGCGGAGAGAGAGGGAGAGGCGGTGGGGAAGGGAATGGGAAGCGAGGGGGCGGATGAGATGCAGAATGCGCGGGGCTTTATTGACAAGGTGACGCAGGAGATGAGCTTCTTCCACGAGAGGTGTGCGAGAGGGAGGGGTGAAGGGAAAGGGGGAAGGTGTGGGTAAGGGGGTAAGGGGCAAGGGGGTAAGGAGATGAGCTGCAAAATGCGGAGGGAATAATTGACAAAGTGACTCATGATGGCATGGCATGGCTGGGCTGGGCTGCATGTGGCATCACTTGCTTCCTGTGCGTGGCACCAGGAACTCCTGCATGTGCCATCACTCCTCTTTGCCGTTCTTGCACATTCCACCCACCCTCCACTCCCCTCCATTCTCTGCCATGTCTCCTCCTTCCGCGCTCAGGGAGCTGAGCTGAGGATGATTACAGAGGCAACACACTTAGAGAGCTGTGGATATGATCGGTCCCTCCGCTCCCCTCCCACCCTCCTGCCCTGCGCCTCCCTCTCCCCATCCACGTGTAGGGGAGCTGATGCTGTGGATGACGACAGAGGAGACACACGTGTATGCCGTGGCTCAGTGTGGCATCTCTCCTGCATGTCCCTCACCCTCCTTCCCCTCAATCCTTCCCCTTCAGTTGTGCACACACAGGGAGCTGATGCTGAGGATGAAGGCGGAGAAGACACATGTGTACGTGGCGTGGCTCAGTGTGGCGTGGTTCATTTATGAGCCGACTTAGAGATTCCCTCCCCCTTCCTCATTATTCCCCCCTCCCCTCCTCCACCTGCAGGGAGTTGACAATGAGGATGAAGGCGGAGGAGACACACGCGTACGTGGCGTGGCTCAGCGTGGTGCCCCTGCTGCCTGTCCTTTCCCTCCCCCCCCACTCCCTTCCCTCTCCCACTCCGTTGCGCGAACAGGGAGTTGACAATGATACGGTAGTAGGAGACACACACATACGTGGCGTAGTTCAGTGTGGCGTCTCGTCCTGCATGTCCCTGACCTTTCCTTTCCCTTACCCGCCTCCCCCTGTGCTTGTGCAAGGAGTTGACAATGAGGATGAAGGCGGAGGAGACACACGTGTACGTGGCATGGCTCAGCGTGGGGTCTCTCCTTGTCTTCTCATTTTGAGTGGACTCTCCACGCTCCCCCCCCTCCACGTTCCCCCACCTGCAGGGAGTTGACAATGAGGATGAAGGCGGAGGAGACACACGCATACGTGGCGTGGCTCAGCGTGGGCTCCCTCCTCGTCTGCGGCGCCATCGCCGCGCTACAGTTCTGGCACCTCAAACGCTTCTTCGAGCGAAAGAAGCTGCTATGAGAGGCCCGCTCTCCGCTTCTCTGCGCTTATCTCTGCATTTTACTGGTTAATAACACACCATAGTCCACGCCATTCCATTTTGGGCCACGTCACGCCATGCCATGCTTTTATTGGGGTTGATTTGATTAGTGTTTTTTTTCGAAGCGGGCCCGACATATGGAAGCATGGTTATGTCATGCTAGTACTCTATGTTGTCAAATCTAGATTTGCATTATTGTTATGTGACCTGTTGAAAAAAACGTTTCCCTTTGTGACATGATGCCGTATTCAACTGGATAGTAGACCCCCGGGAAAAGAGAAAGAACGTCCTGCTCCATAATATGGGACAGGGTCTTCTACTCCCTTACCTTCCTACTCCACTTTCTTTAGATGCTTGATTGCGACACATTTTAGTAAATATGGGTATGATTTACGATTCTAAAACAGAAGCAAAAAGAGGTGACCAAAACGAGGATGGGATACTTCAGGTGGCTAGGATATTTAATGTATGATCATTTCGTTGTTGACGTGGCGAGGGGCAATTCGAGATTCGGAATGCTGGCTCTGTATTTCCCTTACGTCAATAGGCACGTGTGAATTTCGTAACTCCCAACACCAGCCACCAGTTTCTGTACAGCACTGTTTCGCTGCTCTCTGCTGCTGATGTGACGGTGCGACAAGGCCAGGCAAATCCTCCCTCTCACATGTTTGCCTGCCGTGGAAGTAAGTGCACAAAATAAGTAGCCCCTTCTTTCTCAGTATTCATGTGTATTTATTTTTATGCTCCAAATATGAGATGCTGGATTCTCTCGGAAAAACCATGCTGACGGAGGACGAAAATGTCTCAGAAACACCTTCTCGACCCCATTTGTCAGGGTGTTTAGAAGTGCTCCGAACGTGCCTTAAGAATCCAGCAAACTAATGAAATACATGACAACCGTTTAGCAGGGAAAGTAGGCGGTCTCCAACTCTCTCCCCCACTCACTCCCTCGCGTAATACAGTACACCAAATGCTGAGCCTGACCAGGAACACCACAGCCAAACTCAAGCTCTCGTCTCGTCACTCCAGTGTACTGTAGTGCGCTTCCGCCTTCCTCCTCTCGCCTATTTCCTTCCCTCATTTCCTCTCCCATCTCACGCAATTGCCCATCCCTCCTTTGCACACTTCAAGGATCCAAAATGAGTTCCTTTTGAACACTTCTGGTTGTATGTAAAGCAAGTTCTCTGCACTAATCCTGGCGAATTACAGAGAATCAAACGGGAGGTCCATTGTTCAGTGCATTCTGAGAAATTCGCGCATTTCGTCCCCCCCTCTCAGCTGAATACTTTATTCAAGCCCTGTTTCCGCGGCGACCTTGCTTACCCGCATTTCTTGCACTAACATAACATCCGCACATCGCGCCGGCCCTTGCGGAGCACAAATAAAAGTGCCCCTTCTGCCAAGCTAGTAAAACTAAAAGTTTTTATAACACGTGACTCTCTCCTACGAGGTTTTCCAGACGGACTGGCCATCTCTGTGTCGTGACTGCGCTATCGGCGCGACTACTGTCGACTAATATCGAAGCGGAAGTTCGTTAATTGCCCTGTTGGCTCCAAAGGAGCAACAACAATGCCGCTCGCAGCGCGTGGCCTTCGGAAGCCAAATGATGGAGTTCTCACCGCCACCGGAGATCGCGGAATGAACGTGGCGGGAAACGGTTTTACTACATTTAAACCTGCTAGTACTATTACAAATGCCTCCGCTGCCGCCGCGACCGCCGCGAACGCCGCCGAAGTCGCCGCGGCCGCAACCAGCTGCGTAACTGCCGCGACGGCAGCAGAAGTTTCAGTTGCGGCGAATGCGTGTTGGTCCCCGTTAGCAAAGGCAACACGAGAGGATGGCTCCGACGTGCAGAGCACGCCACGTGGCACAGAGTACCAGCTCCCGCAGCATCCGGCGGCGTGCCCGCCTCCGACGCCACGGAAGCGGCGGAACGGCCGCGGCGCCGGCCGATGCGCCGGCGCAGGCGCCGCGGCGAAGCGGATTTCTCGCGTTTTGAACTTCGCGGGGGCGGAATGCGGCTTTCTGGGCGACGGGAGAAGCTCGGTCCGCTTCGTCGCGGCGTGCGAGTAACAGACGACGTCCGTGAAAATACTAACGGCTCCCTTTGTCGCGGCCCGGGGAGTATCTAATGTTGTTTGGTCTCAGGGATTGAATAGCAGCCTGCCGCGTGGCTGTTATCTGGACGACTCCTCATCGTCCGTAACTTCGTCATCGCATGCTGGAGCTGTCTTCCTCAAATCATGGAGTTAATGTTCGCCTATCGACTTCACTTCTGATAGTCTGGTGACTGCCTTCCGAGGCAGGCGGCGCATGACACGTCGTCTGACATAAGAAGGAAATTGTTTAGACCTTTGATCCGTTTGCCATATAACCAATATGCTGTCACTGACGCAATGTATATTATAGCTCTGACGGAAATATATTAATCTGGATCAAGTTTTTGGTTTGGGGTGCAAGGCTTGAGGTTGTCTTATCGCAAGCCTTGGTATTGTCCAATTGCATGTGCAACAAGTGTTTAAATTTTGAGGATCCATATACTTGTTTCGAGGAATCCAAAGGGGGGCCTGAAATGGACGCCCAATTGCGAGCAAGCCCAGCCAAAGCCCGCGATCAATCTGACGGTGCACAGCACGACGCGGTCCAGAAAGCCGAGACATGTGTCGCAGCGGCGATGGCAGCCCCGTCGCAGAGATCGTCGCGTTGGATCGTCGCACTCGCGTCGCTCGCCGCTCTTGTCATTCTCGGCCCCGTATCGTTCTCCTCTCTCCCTCCAATCCACGACCACGTAACGGCCACGTCAGCTTCGAATCCAGCTAGTGTAGATCTTTCCACGAAGATCTTGTCAGCTGCTGCCGTAAATCGTGCCGCTCGGTTTGGCGGTAATCACGGGGAAATCGATCTGGGCCGTACAAAGAGTGTAACGGTGGATGGGATCGGTCGTACCGATCAGCCTGCATCGTTCGGATCGACAGACAGCTCGCAATCGTCGCAATCAGCTAATGACGAATCTGGTCAAAGACAGGATCAACGGCCAGGATCGAATCGCGTGTCCGTTTTTATTCCAAAATGCGCGGAATCTGCGGGAAACGCGCCGCTGATCCACCGTCGAGCAGAAACGTGAGATGCGGATCGTCGTCTCCCATCCCCGCCGTCCCGCGTCGCCTAGTTCTTTCCACCCCCACCACTCTCTCTGAGCCTTCCTTCGCTCGCTTTGCTAGCTCGAGAGCAGCGGGTGACAGCAGCAAGCGCGCCGCAACATCCCAGTTGCGGCATTCCTGCACGTGCCATTGTCACGCCATGACTTGAAGGCCCCATCCCCCACAGCCTCAGCCTCTCCTTCTCCTTACTCACACTCCTTTCCTTACTCTCTCCTATCCCTTCCCAAAAAGAAATTAGTCTCAGCCTAGCATCCTTCAACGCAGCACCGGACGGAATCACTGACAACACTCCTGCCTTCCAGCCGCTCGCTCTCACTCCTTTCCCCTCTGTCCGCTGTCTCCCCCCCACAAAATAAACAGTCTCAGCCTAGCATCCTTCAACGCAGTACCGGACGGAATCACTGACAACACTGCCGCACTCCAGTCGCTCCCTTTCGCCCCCTACCCACACAAATCCCTGTCATTCCGCCTCTTATCCCTCCTATGCCCTCCCCAACAGTCTCAGCCTAGCATCGTTCAACGCACTACCGGACAGCACCACTGATAACACTGCCACGTTTCAACTCATGGCACTGCCCCTCACTCCCTTCTCTGCCTCTCAAATCGCTCCTATCCCCCCTCCTTCCCCCTCCCTACACAACAGTCTCAGCCTAGCATCCTTCAACGCAATACCAGATGGCACCACTGACAACACTGCCGCATTCCAGTCAGTCGCTCTCACCCCTTCCGCTCAATCGCTGTCACTCCGCCCCTTCTCTCTCCTATGCCACCCCCAACCCCATACCCGACAGTCTCAGCCTAGCATCCTTCAACGCAGTACCGGATGGCACCACTGACAACACCAGCTGGTAACCAGCCGCATTCCAACTCATCTCATACTCCCCTTACTCTCTCCTCACCCCCACTTCGGCCTCCTGCTAAACCAACAGTCTCAGCCTAGCATCATTCAACGCAGTACCGGACGGTACCACTGACAACACGGCCGCCTTTCGAGCAGCTATCAGTGCAGTACAGTCGCTGGTTGCCGCCCAATCAGTGGAGGGCGGGGGTGACGCTGACGTGACACTGGGCGCCATGCTGGTGGTGCCACGTGGCACCTGGCTGACTGGTCCTTTCAACCTCACCAGTCACATGACTCTGTTTCTGGAGCAAGGCGCAACCTTACTGGCCAGCCCTGTAAGTCATTCCACCACACTTCACCGCATTACACCGCTGCATTGCATGACATTTTCTTCAACCTCACCAATAACATGACTTCGCTTCTACTGGCCAGCCCTGTAAGTCTTTCAAACAGTGCAGTACCCCTACACTGCATTGCACCGCAATTCATCGCATAGCACCTGCACAACTCGTTCGCACCCTGCATGCCCCCTTTTCTCCCCCATTCCCAGCACATGCCCAACTACCCTTGGGCGCCGCAGCCCCCAACAAACAGGCCAGGGCGAAAGCTAGACCCTGGGCCACGTCACCACGATGTGCACCTGACTGATTCCCCTTCCTTCCCCCCCTTTTTTTTCCCCTGGGCGCCTGACACGGGGGCATGCCCCCCCTTTCTCCCCCATTCCCAGCACATGTCCGACTACCTACTGGTGCCGCAGCCCCCACAACCTCCAGCATACGGGCCAGGGCGAAAGCTAGACCCTGGGCCATGTCACCACGATGTGCGCCTGACTGACCCTGCACGCCCCCCCTTTTTTCCCGTCCCAGCACATGCCCGAGTACCCTTTGGTGCCGCAACCCCCAACGTACGGGCCAGGGCGAGAGCTGGACCCTGGGCCGCGGCACCACAGCCTCATACTCGCTTACAACGTCACAGATGTGCTTATAACGGGTCAGTGATTGTCCTGTTCTGTGGGAATAGTGGTTGCTCTACCCAAGGCTGTTGATTTCCAGCGCTGGTGCTCTCGCCACCAAGGCTCGTGCTACAGGAATGATATCGTAGTAGTGTTTTGAGACGTCTCAAAGCAAGGCTCGTGCTACAGGAATGATATCGTAGTAGTGTTTTGAGACGTCTCAAAGCAAGGCTCGTGCTACAGGAATGATATCGTAGTAGTGTTTTGAGACGTCTCAAAGCAAGGCTCGTGCTACAGGAATGATATCGTAGTAGTGTTTTGAGACGTCTCAAAGCAAGGCTCGTGCTACAGGAATGATATCGTAGTAGTGTTTTGAGACGTCTCAAAGCAAGGCTCGTGCTACAGGAATGATATCGTAGTAGTGTTTTGAGACGTCTCAAAGCAAGGCTCGTGCTACAGGAATGATATCGTAGTAGTGTTTTGAGACGTCTCAAAGCAAGGCTCGTGCTACAGGAATGATATCGTAGTAGTGTTTTGAGACGTCTCAAAGCAAGGCTCGTGCTACAGGAATGATATCGTAGTAGTGTTTTGAGACGTCTCAAAGCAAGGCTCGTGCTACAGGAATGATATCGTAGTAGTGTTTTTAGACGTCTCAAAGCAAGGCTCGTGCTACAGGAATGATATCGTAGTAGTGTTTTGAGACGTCTCAAAGCAAGGCTCGTGCTACAGGAATGATATCGTAGTAGTGTTTTGAGACGTCTCAAAGCAAGGCTCGTGCTACAGGAATGATATCGTAGTAGTGTTTTGAGACGTCTCAAAGCAAGGCTCGTGCTACAGGAATGATATCGTAGTAGTGTTTTGAGACGTCTCAAAGCAAGGCTCGTGCTACAGGAATGATATCGTAGTAGTGTTTTGAGACGTCTCAAAGCAAGGCTCGTGCTACAGGAATGATATCGTAGTAGTGTTTTGAGACGTCTCAAAGCAAGGCTCGTGCTACAGGAATGATATCGTAGTAGTGTTTTGAGACGTCTCAAAGCAAGGCTCGTGCTACAGGAATGATATCGTAGTAGTGTTTTGAGACGTCTCAAAGCAAGGCTCGTGCTACAGGAATGATATCGTAGTAGTGTTTTGAGACGTCTCAAAGCAAGGCTCGTGCTACAGGAATGATATCGTAGTAGTGTTTTGAGACGTCTCAAAGCAAGGCTCGTGCTACAGGAATGATATCGTAGTAGTGTGCAATAGTCTCATTGGCGGCTTGCCATAGTGGGGTGTCATGGAGGGAAGGCAGTGACATCATTCGTTTCGTCATCGTCTCTATTTCGACTTCTTCTCTTTACAGGAAAGAACGGGACAATCGTCGGCAACGGCAGGTTGTGGTGGGAGGCAATGAGGAAGAGCCTGCACCACATTCCGTTTGAGTCGACTCATCTGCCTTTGCCTCAAAATCTGCCAGGAGAGAACGGGACGATTGACGGCAATGGGAGGCCGTGGTGGGAAGCAATGAGGAAGAGCCTGCACCACTTGTCTGCCTTTGCTTTGCGTGGACTTAGAAGCTGCCTTTATCTCAACCCCTTCACTTATCTTTTACAGGAGAGAACGGGACGATTGACGGCAACGGCAGGCCGTGGTGGGAAGCCATGGACAGGAAGAGCCTGCACCACATGCGACCCCACGTGATAGAGATCCAGAGCAGCTGCCACGTGGCAGTGTCCCATTTGACGCTGGTCAACGCGCCCTTCTGGTTCATCCGCCCCCTCTACTCCTCCCGCCTCTCCTTCCGCCATCTCACCATCTCTTGCCCCAGCAACGTCAGACAGACGGACGGGATTGACCCAGGTGAGTGGCTCGTGCCACATCCTCTCTCTTCTCTCGTCTCACTTCTACCACCTCGCTCCTTTCATCACATCGCTCCCAGCAATGTTAGGCAGACTGACGGCATTGACCCTGGTGAGAGAGATTGTTCTTGCATCCCCTCCCCTCCTTTGTGTATATTCTCTCTTCTCATTTATCTCTTCCCTCTGCTCTCTCCTCTCCTTATGTTCTCTTAGCGATTTAGCCATGTTTGGATGGCAAATTAAGAACTGCCATGTCAGCGCGTGCTGATAAAGATCTGACACATCATCGTGTGCTCGGAGACTTGCCACATCAGCATGTTATTACAGAGATGTGACACACCAGCAGGGGAGTGTATCAGGCTATCACATTCATCGTTTCATACCCTTGTGAGTCGACTACAAAGTCAGCTCATTTCATACCCTTTCCCTCCCTCCCATATGTCCAGACTCCAGCACGCATGTGCTTATAGAGGACTGCCACGTCAGCACGGGAGATGACGCTGTGGCAATAAAGAGTGGATGGGACCAGTACGGGTACAACGCCCACCCGCCTGCACCCTCTGCTGACATCACAGTGCGCCGAGTCACCGTGCAGGTGGGTGCTGCTGCTCTCTCTCCCTCTCCCTCTCCTCCTCTACCTCTTTCCCTCTATCCCTCTACATAGATATTCAACTAATGGTGGTTCCAATGCCCATGGGTACAATGCCCACCCTTGTCCCCTCTGTTGTCAGGGCGGGCTAAAAGCATAATTACTCTTGACTGTGGATGTAGAGTTGTGCTGTTTTGGAGCTCGGGCTCCAAAACAGCACAACTCCCAATACTCGAATCACTTTTGGGAGTTCTCAAAGGTGAAGCTCGGGCTACCTTTCAGAAAGCAGAGTCTGCTTGGGGGAGTCAGGAGGAGCAGGAGGGACTAGTGCCGTTCAAGGAGCAGGTCCTGTTGGCAGTGGTCAGATGGATTTGTGAATCAGTAGTGAGATGAGCAGTGGTGTGCAAAAGGGCGAGAATTCTAGTAAGAGCCCTGCTTTGCACCTTCTCATGCACCCTCAACCGAGCAGGTACCAGTAAAAAGTGGTTGCATGGGCCTTTCAATTGGCAGCAAGAGATGAGTGTTGGGGTGCAAAGAGAGCAGGTGCTTCCTGGCAGTGGCGGCGTGGGTCTCTCGATTGGCAGCGAGATGAGTGGTGGCGTGCAGAGGGTGCGAGAACTCTGTAACATTGATCCAAGTGCTTCTTCTTTCCCCCCCCACTCACGCGCACACACGAATGAACAGGTGCCACCTGGCAGTGGCGGCGTGGGCCTCTCGATCGGCAGTGAGATGAGTGGAGGCGTGCAGAGAGTGAGGTTTGAGGACTGCCGTGTCCTCGGGGCTGACGTGGGCATCAGAATCAAATCCGCTGCCGGCCGAGGCGGGTTCGTTAAGAAGTGAGACTCCCTGCATGGTTGTTGCCATGCAGGAAGGGGGGGGGGAGGGGGGGGGGGGGGGGGGTGGTGCCATTCCTTCGTGTTTGCAACTTCCATCCCCTGTTCTATTCTATCCTCCCTCCCCTCAACCTTTCCTTGTGCCACCCGCCCTTCTCTCACCCACCCCCTTGCTTACCGTCTACAGTGTTTCATTCATTCACACTTATGTACAGGATGTGAAAATCGCGTTCACCATCACCCCTCTTGCTCTGTGGCATCCCTGCTCTCTCTGCCCTTTGTGCCACCCGCCCCCTTGCTTCCCGTCACAATTTTGTACTCGTTCGCACCTGCGTACAGGATGTGAGGTGAGAGTAGCCTTTACCATCACCTCTTTCCCTCTCCCAATCCCTTGTGCCCACCCTCCATCCCAATGGCTGCGTTTCATTCATTTGCACTTATGTACAAGATGTCAAAGCAGCTTTCACCATCACCTCCCTGTTGCCATGTGGCATCCCTGCTCTCTCTGCCCTTCTCTCTCTCTACCCTTCGTGCCACCCGACCCCTTGCATCCCCTCTACAGTGTTTCATTCGTTCGCACTTATGTACAGGATGTGAAAGTAGCTTTCACCATCACCTCGTTCTTTGGTCACGGGGATCCCCCGGGGTTCGACCCTCATGCACTGCCAATTATCCAAGACATTACTGTAGATGGGCTTACAGGAGATAATATCGATCGGGTTGTGAAGATAGAAGGGTTGCAAGAGCAACCTATAAAGGGGGTGACTGTATCGAATGTGGATGTGAAGTTGAGTGAGAAAGCACGGCCGGGGAAGGCATGGCGGTGTAGTGGTGTCGAGGGGGGTCGGGTATCAAATGTTTCGGGGAGTTCGCCCAATAAAAAGCAGTGTACTGGGATGTCATGGGACACGCCTCCATAGAATGACATTTGATTCACCAATAGCATACCATGGTGGCGAGTGCAGAGAAAGCGTTCAAATCAAGAAACAGTACACATGAAGTGACGCCCACTTGATTTTAGAAAGATTGGGAGGTGTATGCCAGAAAAAAGTGTTACAACATTCTCCGCCAGATCGCCAAAAAAATTTGGACCATTTCTCGATTAGTGCGTGTCATCCTTGCGCAGGGGCCATGCTAATCTTCTCTGTATCGTTCCAATTTTAACGGATGTCCCGAAGGACGATTCCGATGGTCCACCGTTTTGTATTTGTTGCGTTAGGTTGTGCACATTATTACGTTGTGGGTCTCACGGGCTTCAGTCTCTGTAGAAACAAACCGACAAGGATGCAGTTCGCTGGAAATTCGTCAGTTCGAACTTGGAGCATTCTCTTCCTTCCATCATCCATCCAATGGTCTGCCACCCAGGCAACAACTCCACTTTCGCACTCCCGCATCTACGTACCATTTTCAATTCGTATCCTACCTTCTGAGGCGCATCGAAAGGGTCGGTTTACGGTACCTAGTCGACTTATCAATTCGTCACGCCTTTAGCGACTCGTCGAGCTGTTACATTCGTAACATCAAATTGCATCTCGCGTATTGTAATCCGTGGTGGCGTAAGCGTCGCCTATAAGCGTCAGCAGCAGCAGCAGCAGCAGCAGTCCAGCAGCTTACGTACAACAATAACAACAATAGCAATTAAGGACTCCTTAAGTAGGGAAAGGTTTTGCAGCGCGTATATCGCTTTTAAACTTAGGCGTTGTTGCAAATACAGAACACGCAAGAGAACGAGCAGCAGCAACAATCTTTGCAGATTTGAGACGCTTCAAAGCGGCACGAGCGGGACTATGCCGTGACAGCTGATGTTTGGAGACTACTCCATGTAAGGCAACATTGGTGAAGTAAGATACTAGCAGCGGCGTAAGAAGGGAGGGCAACTCTTGCAGATACGGTGCTAGGGTAAGGGCTATGACGCTGCTAGAGTGCACAAAGCCATGCTAAGTGACAATGTGCCGTACAGCAGATACCTCACAGCGTGAAGCCCCACACTTGCCTTGTGTCATACTCCTCTTCAGCACCTTTTGGGTTCGCCCTAAATCTGAGAAAACGGACAAGCGGTAAGTACTGTAGGTTGAATCAGTTTTGGGGAGAATGAAAGGGCCATTGCAAACTGACTTACCAAAACTTCTGCACACCAGTGATTTGGCCAGTGCTGCACAGCACAGCCCACGCCCCCCACCCCCCCTCCCTCCATCCACCCCTTTCACGCATCCTGTTCCACCCTCACAGCCCTCCCTGTTACCAAATCTTTCATTCATTACCCCTAGCAGCCCTTTCAACTGGAAGGATGAACAGAAGCAGGTTACCCTAGCGGCTTACAACTCAAGAATGGGGATAACCCTGCCTTGTTCACAAGCCAATTGAGCTGTCTTATTCTCACTCTTTTCACTACCCCTTTAAATACCCCCTTCTATCTGCTTCTACTCCCAGATATATGCCTTGAAAAGGCATGTGTGTCTGGGTTTTGGAAATTGTCTTCAACGCCCCTTCAATTATCTACTACACCTTTGGGAAAATCTCCTGCTTTGCCCCTAAGAATAAATATATTTCACTACTCGGGGAAGAACTTCTATGCTTCTTGGAAGATTTTCCCCAAGCGCATGATGCCGCTGGCCCTCTTCTTCCTGTCCTCCTTAGACACAGTCTTGTCTTTCACTACAAGCTCCACGACGTGACGCAGTGTACTCTCTATGTCCAGCACGCTTATCTGTTGCAGGTGGGAAAATGGAAACGAGGAATTGGGAGGGGAGGGGCCATGCAAAGAAAGCAGGGGATAGAAAATGAGCAATGAAGTGAGGGAGCAAGGGATTGAGCGAGGAAGTAAGGAGGGAGGGAGTGTGGGAGTGAGAGAGGGAGCAAGGGAGCGAGTGAGGGAGAGGGAAATGCTAAATATATACAAGAAATGCAGAAATGGTGGCACAACAGAAACCAGGTAATGCAAAGCTGCACACGTGATTTGTTGTGAGCGGAACTGGTATGTCGAGTCAACTGGTAGAATGTGGCTATAACGAAAGAGGTTGTCGAACCAAACCAAACCAGGTACGGGCATGCTCACATACCGGTTCGGGTATGCAAAGGGAATGCACGCACTGAGGTAGACGAAAGGGAAAGCACTGAGCTAGCCCAAGGGGGGGCATGCACTGACCATTCAGGGATGTCAAGGATTTGCACTGACCATCCAGACGGAGTTGAGGAACTCGGGCATGTTGGGCTGCTCGCTGGGCGGCTTGCTCGGGTCCACGGTGACCTGCATCTCCGCTAGCCTGTTTTTGTGGGGAGAAGGGCAATGAAGGGAGCACAGAGAAGCATAGCGCATCACGGAGAAATATTGGTTGCTGCTCGCTGGGCGGCTTGCTCGGGTCCACGGTGACCTGCATCTCCGCTAGCCTGTTGCGGGGGTAAAGAGGGGGGGGGGGGGGTTGGGGTGGAAAAGGCACGGGGAAGCATGGATAAGCACAGAGGAGCACGGAGATGCGAGGAATGCTGCTCGCTGGTGGGATTGCCGGGGTCCACCGTAACCGACACCTCCGCTAGCCTGGTGGGGGAAGGGGGATGGAGGGAAGTGATGGGGGATTGGTGGGAATCACAGGCCACGTGCCAAGGTGGCCTGGTGGGACTTATGGGGAAACTTGGCTTAGCGAGATATAGAGCGGGGCGGCGGGGATTTAGGGGTGAAGCATGGAGAAATATTGGAAGCTGCTTGCTGGAGTAATTCTCTGGGTCGTTCTCCGACGTTTCAGAAGGCCTCTGGGGTGAGCCGGGAATTTGTGATTTTGAGAAGGGAAATGTTGAAGGGTTATGGGTAGTGAAACTGCTTGGGATTATCCACTAATAGGCTTTTTCTGTGGGGGTATATCGGCACGAGTGTAGAATGCATTATATCGGCACGAGTGTAGAATTTATGATGTTCGTGGCTTAGGGATTGTCCAGACACCTGTTCTGAAAAGTCGCACTCACTTAAACGCAGCGCCGATGGCGTTGTTCCGAGTCTTCATCGCGTGCCCAGACTCCTTGACCGCGTTCACGAAGTTCGGAATGCCCAGCATCACCGTCATGCCCAGCAGCACTTGCGCGCGCGTGTAGTAGGTGTACCTGGACCGGGGAAAGTTTTTTTTGTTGGGGGGGGAAGGAAGGGGAGAGGCGTGGGTCGGGGAAAGTGTGCGGTTGGGGCAGCAGTGAGGATGTGGAAAGATCTTGGAACTACGCTTCATTTCTTTTTTTTCTTCCATTCACTTTTTCTTTCAGGTAGCCGTAAAAAAAGACAGCTGCCCGCGGACGGAATTGTCTCAAGTTTGTGACGAAACGAAACGTGACACGAGGTGTGAAGGGCTAACTCGGCGACACAAGTGGAGGTAGATTACGTGTCACACGGCCACACCCGACGCTGCCCCAAAACACCACATACGCGATTCAGGCTGAAAAGCACCACATACCCGATACACTGCAGGAAGGCGACGCCAAACGCCTCGCCCTTGAGCTCCTCCACCTGCGCGACGGCGTCGCGCACAAACCCCTCCTCGTCGCCCGCCATCCACGGCTCCAGCCGCTTCACCAGATTCGCCGCGAGTTCCTTTTCCCTCCGCACCTGCCACTTCTTCACCTCCTCCACCGTCAGATTCCCCGCCGCTGTGTACGCGATAGTGAGCTCCCCGACAAGCGGCTTGAATTTGTCCGCGCCGAAGGACATGGTGAAGAAATAGCCGGGATCCATGAAGGTATCGTCGAGCGCGGCGCGGCCGAAGCGGTCGTATTTCTCGCGCTTGGCGGGGTCCATGAGGACTTGGTACGCCTCGCCCACCGCTTGGAACTTGGCCTTGGCGGTTTCGTCGTCAGGGACCTTGTCGGGATGGCACGTACGCGCTAGCTGCGGACGCGATAGAAGGTTTGAGAGATAGAGGGAGTACAGTGCGTTGAAATGCGGAGACGGAAGAAGGGTCGAGGAAGAGAATGAATGCGTCCGAACATTCAGTACAACACGCATGGCGGTTCGGAGGCGCTTTTGAGAATCGAGAAAAAAAAAAATTGTTTGTTTTTTTAGCAATTTTTTTCCACCCAAGTGGTGTACTTTCACATATTCCCACTTTCACCACGCACCTTGTAGTACGCCTTCTTAATCTCCACAGACGTCGCGTCGGTGGACACCTCCAGAACCATATAAAGCTCCTCCTCCTTCACCTCCCGCTTCTCCCGCTTTTCCACCGGCGCCGCAGCGGCTTCGGATGCTACGGCAGGTTTCGCGGTTTCCGCCTCGAGCGCGATCTTCTCGACCGTTTCGCGCTCAACCGAGTACGTCTCCTCGTTAAGCTTATCCGCGTCGGCATCGTCCACCACCTCCGCTTTATCCGCCTCCTCCTCGCACTTATCCTTCTTCATCATCTCCCGAATCGCTTCGGGCGTGTTCTTAATCCCCTCTTTCAGCTGCCGCGCCCCTTGCACGATTCCAACGGTCGGCAGAACGACGAGACCCGCAACACCCGCGATGGTTCCTTTGATCAGCCCGACGCCACCTTGCTGCACCAGCCCCGCTACCGGCGCCACGATGAGTCCTCCGACGCCGGCGAACACGCCCTTACCAACGGACATCAGTCCCTTGCCGAGGCCTTCGCCAAGGTTCTTCGCGTTGCGGTCGCCGTACAGCTGGTCGATTTTCTCCTGAACCTCCGGGAGCGTCATTGGCTGAATGCCGCCCGTGGTAGGAGGAGGGGGACCGGACGCCATTGCGTCTTCTGCAAAGGAGTGGTAATTGCGAGCTAGCTAGAGTAGCGGAGGCGGAATGAGGAAGAATGGGGAAGGGAGGTATGGAAATAAGGAGAGGAGGAAGCAGGGGTGTTGAATTGAATTTGTGTTGTGAAGGTTGGAGCAGACTCTTGTTGGAGCGGAGAGTGGGTGAACACATTTCCCATACCCACAGACTTAGTCGATATAAAACTTTTCAAACGGTTTGAGTACGCTAGTACGGTGACCGTCCCGACGGTCCTACAGAACGCGAGTGACGCCCACCGACGTTTCTTATCCCAGTAACCAATCCCGTCCCGTCGCAGATTCCGACCCGCACGAGATTCGTGGAGTTTCTGTTCTCCAACCGCTTCAAACAAAGAAGAGGAACAGTAACGCTTGGGTGGGGATCACGCGCACCTGTGGGGAAGAGGGCGCCAATGTGGTGACATCGCGATTTTAGGGTGCTTGTAGCTTGTCGTTACTCGTGATCGATTTAAACGTCGTTGCCTACACGCATTTTTCAACAAGGCGTATTGTAAGGAAAATTCCTTTTCCTTACTTCGCATCCCTGCTCAACGCGTACATCACTGTAGCACCACAGTCAGCACCGTTACCACTCGCAACCCTCGCATCGACAATCCGCCCGCCACCTTCGCACGTCGCACCCCGACCTCACGGCTCGGCGGGTAACCCGCGCTCCGGGCCTCCGCTTCGACACTTTTCCCAACCTCAGTCCCAGACCCGTCGCGCGACAACCACAGTCCATTACCGTTACCACTGTAGTTTCGCTATATATTCTTCGCTCATGTCTTCGCTCATTGTACTCTTGCTTCGATAGTGCAATTCTCGTTCGTTCACTCAATTGCACTCGTAATACTTGGTATTCAGAGCCTACGATCTCTTCTCGGACCGCACCCACACCTTCGCTTCGGCCGCTGGGCGGCTCGGCTGCTGGGCGGCTCGGCTGCTAGGCGGCTCGGCAGCTGGGCGGCTCGGCTGCTGGGCGGCTCGGCTGCTGGGCGGCTCGGTGGGGCCGCTGAGAGGAGGCGGCGGGGCCGCTGAGGTAGGTGGCGGGGCCGCAGATAGGTGGCGGGGCTGCTGGTAGGTGGCGGGGCCGCAGGTAGGTGGCGGGGCCGCAGGTAGGTGGCGGGGCCGCAGGTAGGTGGCGGGGCCGCAGGTAGGTGGCGGGGCCGCAGGTAGGTGGCGGGGCCGCAAGTAGGCGCCGGGGCCGCACAGGTAGGTGGCGGGGCCGCAGGTAGGTGGCGGGGCCGCAGGTAGGTGGCGGGGCCGCTGGTAGGTGGCGGGGCCGCAGGTAGGTGGCGGGGCCAGCAGGTAGGCGGCGGGGCCGCACAGGTAGGTGGCGGGGCCGCGGGTAGGTGGCGGGGCCGCAGGTAGGTGGCGGGGCCGCTGGTAGGTGGCGGGGCCAGCAGGTAGGCGCCGGGGCCGCACAGGTAGGCGTCGGGGCCGAAGGTAGGCGCCGGGGCCGGTAAAGGGCGGCGTCAGGGCCGCAGGGCGGCGCGAGGGCCGCGGGGTAGGCGACGACGCCGCAGGGCGGCGGATCGGGGCCGGGAAAGGGCGGCGCGATGGCCGCGGGGTAGGCAACGAGGCCGCAGGGCGGCGGGTCGGGGCCAGGAAGGGCGGCGCGAGGGCCGCAAGGCAGGCGACGGGGCCGCTAGGGCGGCGCGACGGGGTCGAGAAAAGGGGGAGCGCGACTCGGGCTAGGGCTGAGTGCGCTCCGGGCAGGAAAAAAAATGTCGACTTTGTGGGCCCCAGGAACAGTTCCCACGAGGGAACCTGCTCGATACCATGTGAGAATTGAAACGAGAATGAAATGAATTATGAAACACTTGGGTACAAGTACTAACCCTAATTGGGTTGTACCCCATATAGGCTACCCCACTACAGCCTACACAAAAGCATAAGCTATAATGTTCTGACAGAGCGTGCTTAGCAGCAGGTGACGATGGACTTCGTCACGGGGTTACCGGCCGGGGCGAGTGGGAACGACGCGATCCTGGTTGTCGTCGATCGACTGACGAAAATGGCACATTTCGCAGCCTGCAAAAGATCAATCACAGCCGAAGAAACAACACACCTCTTCATCTTCACCGTCGTTCGACTGCACGGGATACCAGCCGCGATCATCAGCGACCGCGACACGAAATTCACCAGCAACTTCTGGCGGAACCTGTGGCAGCAGTTCGGCACGCGACTGCAGTTCAGTTCATCATACCACCCCGAAACCGACGGACAGACAGAACGGACAAATCAGACCATGGAACAGCTCATCAGGGCCACGTGTGACGACCCGACCACGTGGGAACAGCAACTGCCACTAATCGAATTCGCGTACAACAACTCGCCATTCGCCACGACCCAACAGTCACCATTTTACCTAAACTACGGACAAGACCCGACAGTACCCATGACCCCGACTCCCGACAACCCAGTACCACGAGCACAACAGTTTGCCGAAATATTACAAGCAGCACGGACCCGGGCAACAGACGTAATAAAAAAATCGAACATCATCGCTAAACACAACACCGACTGCCACCGCAGACCTGTCACTTACCAGCCCGACGACTTAGTTTTACTAGACACTCAGAACCTCCGACTGCCCATCACCCCGAAACTCCGCCCCCGATACTGCGGGCCATTTCGCATAAGCCACATGCTTACACCCGTCACCGCCCACCTCCTCCTCCCTGCTGACTGGTATGTCAGCCCCTCATTCCACGTCAGCTTGCTTCGCCCTTACGTCCCGTCCACGAGCCAACTGCCACGCAATCGCCCAGCCAGCATGACAAGACCACCAACTAAACCAATCATCACCCCCGAGAAAACCCTGAGTCACAGAGTTCGCGACCCTCGAGGAGCCCGAAGGATCAAGTTCTTACTCCGCTGGAAGGACCGTACACCCACCGAAGACAATTTGGTTCCCATGGACAGAATCGAAAACCACCCCGTCCTCACCGATTACCTGCGGAGCCGAAACTTCAGGGATGTACACGCACTCTCGTAAGGAGGACCTCAGGGGGGGGGGGGTAGTGTAAGGAAAATTCCTTTTCCTTAGTTCGCATCCCTGCTCAACGCGTACATCACTGTAGCACCACAGTCAGCACCGTTACCACTCGCAACCCTCGCATCGACAATCCGCCCGCCACCTTCGCACGTCGCACCCCGACCTCACGGCTCGGCGGGTAACCCGCGCTCCGGGCCTCCACTTCGACACTTTTCCCAACCTCAGTCCCAGGCCTGTCGCGCGACAACCACAGTCCATTACCGTTACCACTGCAGTTTCGCTATATATTCTTCGCTCATGTCTTCGCTCATTGTACTCTTGCTTCGATAGTGCAATTCTCGTTCGTTCACTCAATTGCACTCATAACACATATACACAATGTATGTCTTCGGCAAGAAAAGTGTGACCTACAAGCCTTTTAAGATACGGTAGCAGAACAGCATATTCTAGAAGTGAATTTTTCGCTTTATTGCTGAAATTCAGCATATTATAAGAAACCAGAGGAGGACCCCTCAAACTGGACCCGTGTATTGCAGCATTACAAGCCTTGAAACCTTCTTCATGCTTACGACCCAGTTCCTCCCCTAAAGAAACGACCAAATGGATTAAACCTGCCGATCCCCTGCTGCTGCTCTCTCTCACGAGCAGCCCTCAGCCTCTCCTCCCGTTTGTTCTGTAACTCCCCTGTCTGCTCCCTCAACCGCTCCTTACCCCCTTTTCCATGCCCTCGCCCCCCACGCATCTCCCCCCTCCCTCTCGCAGCAGCGGAGCGCGGTGCTGACGTGGCGTGAAGACGCTTTAGCCGGCACGACTCGTCTTGTTGTTGCTGTTTCCTGGATGCTTCTAGTGTGAGAAGCTGCACAGAGAGAGGAGGGAGAAGGAGCCAGGGCACATTCCAAGGGGTTCAAATGGGTCAGCATAGAGTCGTTGGGAAAAGAAATGCAAACAGGCGGAGATTAGGGAAGAGACAACAGGGAAAAGAAGATGGCAAGCTGCAATGACATGCCGCCCACTCATGCTTAGCTGGCATGAAGACATGCCGTGCCGCCCACACATGCTTAGCTGGCACGAAGACATGCTGTGCAGCCCACACATGCTTAGCTGGCATGATGACATGCCACACACACATGCTTAGCACGAGTGCATGCATGCATATTCAAGCGCACATCACTGCCAATGCCACTAACGCTCACCCTTGCGCTTATCGAGGATGACGATACAGAGAATAAGGCAGCAGGGCTCCCACCAGCTACAGCCAACGGTGGTGTTACAGACGCCCCTCCTGTCCCTATCCTCCCTCCATCCCTCTCCTCTGGTACCTCCAGAAGGGAAGCAGCCAACCCACTGGCCCCACCCACTGCCAGAGCACCAGAAGAGGCAGCATGTGCAGCAGAAGCTGCGGCATTAGCAGCAGGAGGAGCAGCAGCAGAGGAGAGGTGCGAGGGGACAAGGCGGGTGGGAGAGGCACCACAGTCAGGGCACTCATGGGGAGGTGGAAAGAAGAAGCTGTCTCGGTGGCGCCGCTGCAAGCACTCCCTGTGAAACTCGTGCCCACACAGACACACCTCCACTGATAATCTCTTTCCTGCTGCTGCCGCTGCTGCTGCTGCTGCGGCTGCTGCTGTGGCTGGCAATCGTAGCAGCGGGGATGGTGGTGGTGCTGCTGCTGCTCCCTTAGCTGTTGACGCTGGGGCGTACAGAGCAGTGGAGCAGAGGCGGCAGGAGCGGGAGGAGGGGCGGGTGGGGTGCTGCAGGAGAGAGAGCAGGGAGGTGCAGTGGGAGAACGAATCTGTATTGGCTGCCCGGGCAGCAGCAGCAAATAGCTGCTCATCCGACCCTGCCCGACCTAAAATTTCCAGCAGCCCTCCCACCACATCCCCTGCAGTCCTTGCTGCGCCCTCCTTCTGAGCATTCTCCGTCATTTCACTCTGAATGAGATCTCTTCCCCCTTCCCCGTCTCTCTGCCTCTCGCCTGCACCAAGCAGCCAGGCAGCAATGACTGGCAGAGGCACCATCCCTGCCATCTCTGCTACAGTGGCCGTCGCACAGCATTGTAGCAGGAACCGGACGGCAAACAGAATCAGATCGCAGGCTTGCGGGTGGTTTTCCTGCCGCCACCACCGCTTTTCTTGCTGCTGCTGCTGCTGCTGCTGCTGCTGCTGCTGCTGCTGCTGCTGCTGCTGCTGCTGCTGCTGCTGCTGCTGCTGCTGCTGCTGCTGCTGCTGTTGTTGCTGTTTCTCTTGCTCTTGAGCCTGCTCCTCATCCCCACTTCTTTCCCGTTGCTGCTGCTCCCGAAGCAGCACAAGCGCGTGACAACAGGAGGCGAAGAGCGGGGGTGGAGGAGGAGGGAAGACCGAAGGCGGCAGAGATGGGGCCGGAAACGAGCTCAGTGCAGATGGAGCAACCCCCTGCTGACCGTTTTCACCTGAGAAATCACCTGAGGAATCACCTGCTCGGGACTGCACCCCGGTCCTGCCTGTGGCTGCTGTGCCGGACGCCCCTGTGACTGTAAGGAGGTGTGAGTAGAGCGAGTGCCAGCGGTTGGGGGGTGTGTGTGATGGGGAGGGGTGTGGTGGTGGGATGGCTGGTGGTGCAGATGGGATGGGGAGGGCCCTGAGAGGGAGGAGAAAGCTGTTGGGGGGGAGGAAATGGGGGAAAAGGGGGGGGGGGGGGGGAGGTGGGGGGGGGGGGCAGTGCGGGGAGGAGAAACGAGTAGAAAGGAAGAGGGTGGGGACGATGGTGAAGAGGAAGGGAACGGAATGGAATGGATGACGATATGTACAGACAGGGATGAATGGGGAGGGCCCTGAATTGGACCCTAAACCCTGATAAGGGTCGACCGAACCGAAGTGCCCCCCCCATAACACACACACCGAACCGAAGTGCAAGTCAGGATATACACAAACAACCGCCCCTCCTCGTGGCCCCCCCCCATAACACACACACCGACCCAACCCAACCACCCCCAATCCACCCCCAGCCACCCCTGCCTCTCACTCTCAGATCAGTCACGACCCCTCTTCGCACTCTCCCATCCCTCACCCTCACACCCACCAGTCAAGGAGGGTGCGCCACATGGCGCGGCACTGCCAGTGGGGCAGGCAGCCTACCTGTGCTGCGCGCACAGATACCTGATGCATTCATCTCAGCACCACTACACAGCACCACTACACAGCAACACCTAATCGAATCATTCGTCTCCCCCACCCCCAACACTCACACACCCTCACACCCACCAGTCCAGCAGCGTTCG
The DNA here is from genome assembly GCA_948144175.1 of Closterium sp. NIES-65. Classification (NCBI taxonomy): domain Eukaryota; kingdom Viridiplantae; phylum Streptophyta; class Zygnematophyceae; order Desmidiales; family Closteriaceae; genus Closterium; species Closterium sp. NIES-65. The sequence goes on from CANXME010002117.1 coordinate 2,471,548, forward strand.
CCACATGGCACGGCACTGCCAGTGGGGCAGCCTGCCTGTGCTGCGCGCACAGAGAGCTAATGCCTCGTGCTGTATGGCCAGCAGCACTCGCACCTGGGGGGGGAGAGATGGAAGACGGTTGGGGAAAGTCAAGACGGGATTGAGGTGAAATGAAAAGGGTGCTGCCAGTGGGGCAGCCTGCCCGTGCTGCGCGTACAGAGAGCCAGCTCCTCGTGCTGTATGGCCAGCAGCACTCGCACCTGGGGGGGGAGCAATGGGAGGAGAGAGTGGAGAAGCGCGAGGAGGGGCTTTTAAGTTGAGTCAAGAGAGGAAACAAGAAAGAAACATGATACGCAGGTTATGCAGACGACAAAGCGTGGCATGAACGGATGATTTTGATATGAATTAGCATGAAAGGTATGATTTTATGGAATACAAGTGACATAGGATATGAATGATGTGGCGTATGATGTTTGCAATGAAGCAAGGCATGAATGATATGCAGTGTGAATGAACATGAATGAGTGAATGATGAGAGAGATAGGATATGAATGTCTCTGTGTGTGATGTGTTACATGCGGATCTCTCACCTCTTCCATCTGCTGCATTCGTGTCATCTTTTGAGGCGCCTCAAAAGATCAAAACGGAGAGAAAAGAGGCGAATTATGCCTCAAGTGTGCAATAAACAATATTAATGAACAATGATAATGAACAATAATAATGACCAATAATCTCAAGTTTGAAGAACTCTATCTCACCTCGTCCATCTGCAGCACTCGTGTCATCAACCCCCCACTCTTCTTCCTCATCCGCTTCCTCCTCCTCTTCCCACCCTCCTTTCCTTGCTCCAGACCCGACCTTCCCTTCATGTCAGCCCTCATTTCGCCTCCACTTTCACCCTCTCCCCTCATCCCCGCCTCACTCTCGCCCGTCCTCCCAACCTCACTTTCAGGCCCCTCAGCAGTTGTCCCCGCTATAGACCTCTCCATCACCCCCAACCTCCTCTTGCTCCTCCTCATCATCATCCCAGCAACCCTCCTATCCAGGGCATGCAAGCAGCAGTGTAATTCCACCAGCAGCAGCGCCAGCGCCTCATGAACCAACCCCATTCGCTCTAGCAGCACCCGCGCCGCAGCGCTGATGTGGCAGTTCAGGACTGGCTCTCCCCCCACCTGCTGACGTGGCGCCTGCGGAGGCGCGCCCTGCTGCTGACCTGGCACGGGCTGACGTGGCAGCGCGGCGAGCGCCGGGGAGATGTGCGCGAGGCAGACGCGGAGGCAGCGGTCGAGGCGACAGGTGGCGAGAGGTGATTGGAGGAAGGGCAGCAGCGCGGGAGGGTCGTAGATACAGAGCAACTCGATATAAAGCTCGACCATTCGTGGGGATGCTGCTGCTGCTAGCTGCCTCCTCTGCTCCTCCCACCCCTCCATCCCCAACCCCTCATCTCCTCCTTTTCGTTCTAATCCCTCTTGCAGCGGTGCTGCAGCAGCAGCTGCTGTAACTTCCCCTGCTGCTGTATTTGGAACTGCTGATGCTGCGTTTGGGCCTGCTGATGCTGATACACCTGCCGGTGCTGGCAGCAACGGGAGCAGCAGCAGCGGAGGAGGAGGAGGAGGCGAATGGGAGAAGAAGAGGGCACGCAGCAGAGCAAACTGCAGCTGCGGCCGGCCGGCGAGATCGGCACTCACAATCAACTCCAAATCCAGCCGCAGCAGCCCCAGCGCCACATACAGACAAGTGCCACCGTCCAGCCGCACCAACTGGGCCAGGTGGCGCCGGACGGCCAATCGCAGCGCAGCACCCTCCTCCCCGCCCACCACCCCGTGCCTGCGGGTGAGGGCGAGGGCTGCCTTTTGGATGAGGCGAAAGGGCATGTCGGGGTGGTGGGCGTCTGTGAGGAGCGAGGAGAGCGCTTGGTGAATGCCGAGCATGCCGTGTGTTCGCATGAACAGACGCGCACACACCTGGTTGGGGAGATGGGGGCATGAAGGGAGAGGGGAATTTCCATGTGTGTAAGAGGGGACATGGAGAGAGGAGAGCGCTTGGTGAATGCCGAGCATGCCGTGTGTTCGCATGAATAGACGCGCACACACCTGGTTGGAAGGGGGGAGGAAGGGGGGGAGAGAGAGAAGGAGAGAGTTGTTGGGAGAACGCAGGAGTGAGAGTGGTGGTAAGCATCCTCTTCCTCTCCTCACACGAGGTGACTTTTGAGTCGACTCAAAGTCATTTTGAGTCGACACAAGAGTCAGAGTGGAAGCATCCTCTTCCTCTCCTCACACCAACCCGGCCCCATGCTTATGTGTGAAAGTGCAAGGGCTGCCTTAAGGATGAGCATTCCCACCCACCTGGTGAAAACCCGTTTGCAGCGCCAAGGGCAGGAGAGCATTGAAGTCCACACCACAGGAGTCCGGCAGAGCCATCACCAGCCCCTTCATCCGCTCCTCCCTCTGCCTCCAGTCTCCTTTGCCCTATCCCCATGCCCATCACGGGACAGCACAGCTCACCTGGTGGAAGCCGGCTTGAAGCGCCAAGGGCAGGAGAGCATTGAAGTCCACTCCGCAGGAGTCCAGCAGAGCCATCACCAGCCCCTTCATCCGCTCCTCCCTCCATCCCCTTCTTTTCGATCACTTTCTCACTCCCATTTTCTCTCGCCCACTCGCCCTCACCTGGTGGAAGCCTGCTTGCAGCGCCAGGGGCAGGAGAGCATTGAAGTCCACACCACAGGAGTCCGGCAGAGCCATCACCAGCCCCTCCATCCGCTCCTCCCTCTGAGCCCGCCTCACAGAGGGGGAGAGGAGAGCGAGAGCGGGGCGAGAGGCGGGTGACGAGGGGGAGGAGGAGGAATGCTGCTTCTGTACAGCTCCCTTGCTCGCAGCAGGAGCACCGGCACCACCAGCAATGGCATCAGCAGAAGTGGCAGCGGCAGTGGGCAGAGCGCGCAAATCAAATGTGACAGTAGCGGATGTGAGATAAACGAAGATGGTGTTGAGAGAAGTTCGGTCCAGCTCCACTCTCCCTGCTGCTGCCGCCTCTGCCACCAGCTCTAGCACCCAGCCTGCTGCATCCCCGAGCCTGTCTAAACACAAGCCTAGTCCCAGACCTAAATCCGAGGCTACATCCGAACGTGCTGCTGCTGGTGACGCTACAGCTACAGTGTCTTTTTCTCCCTTATTGGAGTCCTCGTTACTCCTTATTGCATCTGCCACCTCGCACCAGGAGCGCACTATTTCTAATAGAGTAAAAACAAGTCTACCACCAGCTGCTGGATCTACAGTAGCATCCTCGTTAGAAGCTGCACCCGCACCCCTATGATTCGTCGACGTCGAATCCGCACTCGTCTGCTGTTCTGTACTCGGTTGTGGCTGATCCAGTATGGACACAGAGCGGAGAATCACACGCAGTACCGAGAGGGTGGCGCGGTGATCGAAGGAGAGGAGGCGAGCGAGCGGCGAGCAGAGGAGGGCGTGGGAGGATGGGGAGAGAGAGGAGGGGCGTTGGTGGGGTGGGCGGTGGGGTTTGAGGAGAAAGTTTAGGAGTTCCGCTTGCGCTGAGGGCAGGAGGGACGGAGAGATGGCACCACTGCCTGTGAGGGTGCACAACGGTTGGGGAGGGGAAGAGGGGGGAAACTTTGAGTCGACCAAAAATCGTCTCGTCACACGAGGTTTGAGGAGGAAGTTGAGGAGTTCAGCTTGAGCTGAGGGCAGGAGGGACGGGGAGATGGCACCGCTGCCTGGGGGGATGAGAGCAACAGGAAGGGAGCGGGGGAGAGGGGAGGGGGGTGGGTAGAGGGAAGGTGGGGGGGAGGTGGGGGTGCTAAAAGTAGCAACACGAGGGAATGAGGACTGCGCAAGCAGGAAATTTCAGAGGATAGGGACAAGATGTAGGTGGATGGATGGGAGGGAAGGAAAGAAAAGGAAAGCAGGAAGGTGGATGGATGGGCGGGGCGGACAGGAGGAAGAGAAGAGTGCAACTACTTGGAGGAAAGGTGTAGAAGAGAAGGAGGAAAGGTGTAGAAGAGAAGGAGGAAAGGTGTAGAAGAGAAGGAGGAAAGGTGTAGAAGAGAAGGAGGAAAGGTGTAGAAGAGAAGGAGGAAAGGTGTAGAAGAGAAGGAGGAAAGGTGTAGAAGAGAAGGAGGAAAGGTGTAGCCGCAGTTACCTGGAGGGAAATTGAGGCCGGAAAAGGTGAGCTTGAGGAAGAGCAGCAGGCGGTAGCTGCGATGGGGTGAGGGAAAGAGAGGAAACGCACACAAGAGGGTTAGAACGCAGGGAAGAGGGAACTCGGAAGGGGGAGTTTGCAACGCGGAGTAGGGGGAGAGGTGTGCGGAACGATGGGCAACGGGTACGTGTGAGACTTCGCTCATTCAAACCTTCTCCACCCTTCCAATTATCAATAAGTCACGAGCTACTAACGGGAAAACCATCAAGAGGCACAGACCAACTCACCCGCACTGCCGACCCTCCTCCCTTTCCTCCTTTTTCTCCCCCTCCTCCTTCTTATGCCGCTGCTTCTCCCGACTCCTCTCCCCGAATCCAGTACTGGGAGCTGCGGAGGAGGAGGAGGCGAGGAGGGTGGAAAGCAGCTGCTGGGCTGGCGAGACGAAATCCGCAAGGGCCCGCGTGAAGAGGTAGATGAGGGCTGAGTGCAGGCTGTGCTGACGGCACAGACGCACCACCTGGGAGGGGATTGAAAATGGGGGGGAACAGGGGCGGAAGGAAAGGGAGAAAGGGCATGGAAGGGCCCGCGTGAAGAGGTAGATGAGGGCTGAATGCAGGCTGTGCTGACGACACAGACGCACCACCTGGGAGGGGATCGAAAATGGGGGGGAACAGGGGCGGAAGGAAAGGGAGAGAGGGCATGGAAGGGCCCGCGTGAAGAGGTAGATGAGGGCTGAATGCAGGCTGTGCTGACGACATAGACGCACCACCTGAGAGGAGGGGGTTAAAGATGGGAAGAAGGGGGGTGGAGAGAAAGGGAGAAGCAAACATAGGTGCAGGCTGTGTCGACGACATAGACGCACCACCTGAGAGGGGATAAAATATGAGGGGGGTTGAGGGAAGGGGACATGGAAGGGCGCGTGTGAAGAGGTAGATGAGGGCTAAGTGCAGTGTGTGTTGACGACACAGACGCACCTCCTGAGAGAAATGGAGACGGGAGATGTGAGGAAGAGGGGAGGGACAAGAGGAACAAGATGGTGCACGCATGAGTGAGACGAAGAGGTCGATTGGAGTATGACTAGAAACGAACAGTTGCTTCATTTCGCCCATCCAAGCTAACCTGGTTGATGTCGAGAGAGGCGATGCCCAACCACGCGCAGTGCAGCACGCATTGCTGCATTGCACACATGCATTGCTGCACTGCACACATGCATTGCTGCATTGCACACATGCATTGCTGCACTGCACACATGCATTGCTGCACTGCACACATGCATTGCTGCACTGCACACATGCATTGCTGCACTGCACTGCACACATGTTATATACAATTCTCAAAAGAGAATCGAAGGAGGAGTTCACACCCGGTTGATGTCAAGTGAGTTAATGTTCATGTGATTGAAGCGCTTCAAATTAAATCAAGAAAAGAGGTATCAGCGTGCCGTGCACGTGGCTGATATCGTGCAAAGAGAAGTGCAGGCAGGTTGAGTCCTCCCTTGGTTAATATCGCACGAAGCTGAGCAATCAAGTACCTGGCTGATGTCATGTCAAGTGCGGCGATGTCCATGTGGAGCACGCACTGCTGCACACTCATGATTGGAAGGGAGGCAGAGCAACAACGCTACCCTTGCAGAGAGAGATCAATCGCACACACCTGGTTGATATCGAGCGAGGTAATATCCATGTGGAGCACGCACTGCTGCACGCGATTGAGCGAGCTTGAGATGTATCAAAGGCGAATCAATCAAAGGAAGCTGGGTTCACACCTGGTTAATGTCCAGCGAGGAGATGTCCATGTGAAGCACGCACTGCTGCACGCGCGACAGCCACCCCCTCTCACTGTAATGCTCCACCAGCGCTTGCATCACCTGGTGGTGGGGGAGAGAGGGATGAAGGGGGAAGGAGAAGAGCGCACACACAGAGAGATAGAAATAAACCGTCTTACCCATCACGAGACAGCCACCCGCTCTCACTGTAACGCTCCACCAGCGCTTGCATCACCTGGTGGGGGGGGCTTGAAGGGGACAAGCGGCCACTTTCAAGGCGCCTTAAAAAACACAAGAGCGCATGAATGAGCTTCAAGCGCAGACCTCGCCTCATGTCTAGCGGCGCAGGTACATCTAGGCAGGTTTCAGCCTGGCGAAAAGGTTGCGAAAAGGCTGCGAAAAGGTTGCGAAAAGGTTGCGAAAAGGCTGCGAAAAGGCTGCGAAAAGGCTGCGAAAAGGTTGCGAAAAGGCTGCGAAAAGGTTGCGAAAAGGTTGCGAAAAGGCTGCGAAAAGGCTGCGAAAAGGTTGCGAAAAGGTTGCGAAAAGGCTGCGAAAAGGCTGCGAAAAGGTTGCGAAAAGGTGCGAAAAGGTTGCGAAAAGGTTGCGAAAAGGCTGCGAAAAGGCTGCGAAAAGGCTGCGAAAAGGTTGCGAAAAGGTTGCGAAAAGGTCGCGAAAAGGTTGCGAAAAGGTTGCGAAAAGGTTGCGAAAAGGTTGCGGAGGCGGTACATTCATCTGGCACAATCTCAACAATGACCGCAGGTGCGTCTAGGCAGGCAGGCGGTACCTCCGGAGGGAGCGTGCTGAGGTGGTCTGTGAGAATGTACGGCTCCAGCAGCTCCAGGAAGATGCCTGCACGCACACACCAGAGGCGGGCGGGGGAGCACGGGTGGGTGTGAGGAAGAAAAAGATGTGGGGTCTATCTATGCATGGGTGCACTCGCTTTTGAGTCGACTCAAAAGATATGCATGGGTGCACTCAAAAATCACCAGACAGACTATTGCATCCATCGAGTGATTTTTGAGAATTCTCAAAAATCACTCGCTATTGCACCCATGCATAGATGTCGGGCTCCAGCAGCTTCAGGGAGATGCTTGCAAGTGGGCACAGGGAGCAGAGGCAGGGCAGCGAGCGATGAGAGACAGATGTTCGTGCGGACATGACTAAGAAGTCACATCTGGCCCCTCAGGGTGAACTTGTCAAACACGGCCCCTAACAGCAACGATAGCTAGCTGGTGCACTCTCTGCAGCACCCTCATGCCCACCCCACCCAGACATCTGCCCCTTCTCACCACGTTACCCCTCTCACCTCGCTGCCCTCTCTGAGTGAACTTACTAAACACGGCCCCAAACAGCAGCAATGGCAGCTGGTGCACTCTCTGCAGCACCCTCATGCACAACCCACTTCGCATCCCCACCCACACATCTGCCCCTTCTCACTACGTTACTCCTCTCACCTCACTGCCCCCTCTCACCTCACTGCCCTCTGTGCGTGAACTTGTCAAACACGGCACCGAACAGCAGGGGCAGCTGGTGCACGCGGATACAGAACGTGATCGCCACCCCAACCGGCATCCCCGCACATCTGCCCCCTGAACCCCCCACCCCTCTCACTCACCTCGCTGCCCACGCTGGGTGAACTTGTCAAACACGGCCCCAAACAGCAGCGGCAGCTGGTGCACGCGGATGCAAAACTCTATCGCCACCCCGCCCACCCTTTGCTTCCCTGCCCTTGCCCCAATCCCTGCCCCTGCCCCTGCCCCAATCCCTCCCACCACCCAACCCCACCCATCTCACCTCGCTGCCCTCTCTGGGTGAACTTGTCAAACACGGCACCGAACAGCAGGGGCAGCTGGTGCACGCGGATGCAGAACTCGATTGCCACCCCGCCCACCCGCACATACTCCTCCCTCTGCTCCTCTCCCGCCGCCTCTGCTGCTGCTGCCACTGCCGCTGCTGCTGCTACTGCTGCTGCCGCCGCTGATGCTGCTGTGGCTGAACCGGAGGAGCTTGGGTGGCGGGGTGACGATTCAGGACTGGCATTCACAGGACTGAGCGCTACCGGGCTAAGTACCGCTGGGCTAAGTGTTTTTGGGGTAAGCGCTGCCGCGCTCTGCTTTAAGTACGAGAAAACCTGCTCTATGTATGCTAATAGGAGAGCCCCCATTTCGGCTGCTAGCTCCTCCGGGTCGCATGGTAACCCTGTTACGCCCACCGCCCTCCCTTGGTAAATCTCCATTGCAGTGTGCAGCGCATTCATCCAGTCGCCGGCCGCTTCCAGAGATTTGATTCTCTCCTTCCAGGAGAGTAAGTGCGCCCGCACCACCATGCCGCCCCCCTGCAAGAGGACAAACACCGCCGCCCCGCTGCTCCAGGCGGCGGCGCTGTTCTGGAACGAGGGGATCGGGCGGCCGCTACGAGACAAAAAGGGGTGGAAGACAAGGCCGAAACGGCCGTGGCCGGCGGCACTGTAGCTGCTGTAATCTGAGTCGGAGTCGTAGTGTAGCAAGGGCTGGCGCTTGATTGGCTGGCCGCCCAGCGAGAAAAGACAAAAGTGCTCCGAAGCTGTGAGGATGAGGAGAACCTGATGTGGGGCGAGAGCAGGAAGAAAGGGCAGCGGGAGGTAGTTAGGGGAGTATGGAAGGGTTAGGTAGTGGAGGAGGGATGAAGATGGAGAAAAGACGGAATGCTGCACGCAAGGACAGTAGAAACATGGGGCCAAGTGACTAGGTCTATGCTTCACCACATGCCCCAGGAGCTAGGTCTTCCCACTACGAGCTTTCCCACAACCCATGCCTTGCCTGCAGCCAAGCCTATGCCTTCTCAGAAATTGATGACTGACTTACCTGGTGGTCCAGCCAAGCAAGGCCAGCAACAGTGGAGTGCACGTCCCAGCGGTGAATCACCTCCATGCTTCGCCCAAACACACTCACCACCAGCACCACCCGCCCCCACCCCAACGCGAACACCTTCTCCTGCACCCATGCCCTCCGCGCCCCTGCTGCTCCCCCTGCTCCCCCCACTCCTGCTCCTCCGCCTGCTGCTCTTCCCGCTGCTGCTGCTGCTGCTGCTCCCCCTCCTGCTCCTGCTGATGGTGGTGGTGGGGATGAGCGGAGTGCAGCTGATGCAGCTTTATCAACATTACCTCCCCGTACCCCTCTCTCTACCCCTCCACTCCCACTGACCCCACTAACAGCCCTATTCCCATCACCACTAGACCCTGCGTCACCACCCAAACTTGCTCGCCTGCCCTCACTGGTTCTGCTGCTGATGCTGGCACTACCACGGGTGCTCGTACTGCTGCTGCTGCTGCCGCCAGTGCCGGTACTAGCAGAAGAGCGAGGGAGCACCAGAGGCGTGGGAGGAGAGGGATTCACGCGAGACGAGGACGAGGGGGACGAGGAGGAGAAAGGGGGTGAAGAGGATGAGGAGGAGGGGGTGGAGGAGGAGGGGACGAGGCGGGAGGCTGCGGGTTTGTGGAGGGGGGAGGGAGGGGGCGGGGCGCGGCGGAAGGAGAGGCCCCAGCGCCAGGCAGCGTAGGGTAGCGCGGTGCTGTTGGGGTCCAGGGCGTAGGGCAGCAGGTCGAGCGTGCATATGGGGGCGAACTTGGGGAGGATCTGAGCCTGTGAGGGATCGGACAGGGGGGAGGGAGAAGAGGAGAATTGCAGAAGGAGAGGCGGAAGGAGAGGCCGAAGGAGAGGCCCCAGCGCCAGGCAGCGTAGGGTAAGGTGGTGGTGTTGGGGTCGAGGGCATAGGGCAGCAGGTCGAGCGTGCGTGCATATGGGGGCGAATTTTGGAAGGACCTGAACCTGTAGAGGGGTTGGATTACGAGGGAGGGAGAGAGGGCGAGGGCCTGAACCTGTGAATGGGTGGATACCAGTAGAGCAAGGGAGAGAGGGGGGTTATGGTTATGAGACCCCAGCGCCAGGCAGCGTAGGGCAGGGCGGTGCTGTTGGGGTCGAGTGCATTGGGCAGCAGGACGAGTGCATTGGGCAGCAGGACGAGTGCATTGGGCAGCAGGACGAGTGCATTGGGCAGCAGGACGAGTGCATTGGGCAGCAGGACGAGTGCATTGGGCAGCAGGACGAGTGCATTGGGCAGCAGGACGAGTGCATTGGGCAGCAGGACGAGTGCATTGGGCAGCAGGACGAGTGCATTGGGCAGCAGGACGAGTGCATTGGGCAGCAGGACGAGTGCATTGGGCAGCAGGTCGCATGGAAAAGAAAAGGAGGGGGGGGGGGGGGGGGGGTTGGGAGTCAGAGATGGACGAAAGGGGAGAATCGCAGGGGGAGGGGGATAGAGTGGCAGCAGAGTGCAATTGGGTTGGAGGGGGATAGAGTGGCAGCAGAGTGCAATTGGGTTGGCATCAATGTATGTGCGGTTGGGGGGTGGTGGAGCAGAGCAGCAGGTGGAGACAGCACGCCTATTTTCTCTCCTGGAACGCGTGCGTGCTGCGCTTGCAACATAACAACACACAACTCTGCTCTGCACCCCTTGCCAGCAGCAGCACTTTGTCTCTCACCACCATCACTTCACCCGTTGTCATTTGAGTCGACTCAAAAGTCACCTCATAAGTCACCTTTTGAGTTGACTCAAAACGCACTCCTTACCAGCCCACGCAGAGCCCTTACCAGCCCACGCAGAGCCCTTACCAGCCCACGCAGAGCCCTTACCAGCAGCAGCACTTTGTCTGTCACCATCATCACTTCAGCGTTGTCACCTCCTCCGCTACCTTTTGAGTCGACTCAAGAATCATTTCCTTACCAGCAGCCCACAAAAATCTAAACCCTTACCAGCAGCAGCACTTTGTCTGTCACCATCATCACTTCTCCCATTGTCACCTCCGCTACCCCCTCCCCCTTCTCCCCTCCCCCTGCTCCTCCTCCCCCTCCCACCGTTCCTTCTACCCCTCTTTGCCTGGCCTCTACTGCCAAACCACTGCTCTTTCCCGAGCCTGGAAGTCCACCCTGCTGTGCTGGCCCTGCCGAACCTGGCTGGTAGGCTTGGGAGGCTGGGTTGGAGCTGGTGGAAGGAGGCTGGGAAGGGTGGATGGGACCTGGTAACCAGGCGGAGAGCAACAGACAGCGACCACCAATCTGGACGTACAGGGTGGGACGAGCAGGTGACGGGAAGAGGAGAGGCGGGAAAGAGGAGAGGAAAGGAGAAAGTGATGAGAGTAAGGGTAAGGTGCGGGAAGGAAAGAACGAGAGATGAGCAGACGGCAGACGGCAGACGGTAGAGAATAGAAGCCCAGTGTATGTATGCTACACATTCGTGACACACGCCTTGCGAGAAGTGACGTTGATGGAGCGGAGAAACGGCAGGTAGGTGACGGAGTGCAGCACCACATACTCCATCGCATCCCCCGTCACCACCTCGTAGCTTTCGGCTGGCCCCCTCATAAGCCAGCACCCCCATCAGTCAGCCCCCCCCTCATGAGCCTCCTCTCGCCTTGAGAGGCACTCACCTTGCGAGAAGTGATGTTCATGGAGCGCAGGAAGGGCAGATAGGTCACTGAATGCAGCACCACGTACTCCATCGCATCCCCCGTCACCACCTCGTAGCTCCTCCCTGCTGCTCCCCCCATGAGTCCCCCTGCTGCTCCGCTCATGAGGCTCGTTGCCCCACTCACCAGCCCCGCCCCAAAATCACTCCCCATGCTTTCCGCCCCTCCTCCGCCTCTTCCCTCCCCGCCTCCTCCCCCTCCTCCCCCGATTCCCCGTTTACCAGGGCCGGTGGCAGTGGCAGCAGCACCACTGCCCACACCTCCAGAAGAAGCACCAGAACCCGCAGCAGCAGCACCAGTAGAAATAGCACCAGCAGCAGAAGCGGGGAATCCCGAGGCAGCGAAGCCTGCATGCACGACAGCAGCAGCATGCTCCCACACCACCTTCACCACCGGCGCCACCAACCCCCCCAGCGCACTCCCCAGCCCCCCCACGCCTCCCCCGCCCGCCCCCACCCTCCCCCCACCCTTCCTTCCCCCTCTCGCCTCACCACCAGCACCAGCAGCACCAGCAGTAACACCAGCACCAGAAGAAGAAGCAGGAAAGCGAGGGCGGAGGGAGGAGATATCCCAGAGCACAACAGCCCCGGATGCGAGCCCTGCTGCGAGCAGATCAGCTGCAGGGGAGAACGCCAGCACAGACACTGACGACCTGTCGTGCCTCATTGGGGAGCTGGCAAAGGCGGACAGAGGGGGAATTAGCTCTGTGATCCGGGCAGGAACAGGGGTGGGCTGATGGGGGGAAGGGGAACCGTGCAGGGCTGGTTGTAGCACAGGCATGAGGAGAACCTTTCCTCCTGCCGTCCCCACTGCCACCAGCAATTCATGCACTGCTACAGCTGTGGCCGACCGCGAGTTGGTCCGGAAGCCTGGTTCGGGTTGTCCCGGACCTGCTGAGTCGGTTCGGTCAGGAGTGACGTCAGCGGGTGCCAGCTCAGCGCAGAGGGGCGGCACGGCGTCGACTTCTAGTAGGCCCACGGCGGGCGGGCCTCTCTCGATACCCTCAAAGCGGATTGGGGTGAGCGGGACTGATGATTGTTCCACTGCTGCTGCTGCTGCTGCAACAGGTGCCACTTTTTCGCCTTCTGCTTCTGCTGCTGCTGCTGTTGATGGTGACGGTGCTGCTGGTTCTGCTGTTGCCAGTTCACCACTAGATGGTAACCCGTTTGCTGGTTCTGTCACTGCTGCTCCTGCTTCTGCTGCTGCTGTGGCGATTCTGCCCTCGCTTGACTCTCCTTCCTTCACCTCCCCGTCCTGCCCGTCCTCACTCTTCCTCCACCCCACCAGCAGCTGCAGCCTCTCCTTCTCTTCCATCGCCGCCAGCTCATCCCTCCCGTCTCCTTCATCGCCATCCGTCCCTTCCTCTTCCTCCACAGAAGCGACGGCAGCAGTGGCAGCAACAGAGGCAGCACCAGCGGCAGCAGCAGCGCCATGAACAGCGGCACTAGCAGCAGCAGCAGCCGCAGCAGAGGCAGATGCAGAGGAAGGAAGAGGGGCAATCCAGAAGCTCCGAAGGTTCTGAAAATCACCTGCCAGGGCTGCTGCTGATACTGCAGCACAGTCATCGTTCCCCATACCCCTGCCTTCACCTTCTTTCTCCTCCCACTGCATTTCATCCCCCTCCACCACCTCCTCCTCTTCCTCTTCCTCTTCCTCTTCCTCTTCTTCCTCCTCTTCCTCATCCGCTTCTTCCGGTTTCTCCTCAACCTCCGCTATTTCCTCTTTGTCCTTCTCGCCTATCTCACCGCTCCGGACAGCACTCGTCCGTGTGCCGGCACCCTCCTCTTCGATGACTTCCTCCTCTTCCCTCGTCTCACCCTCTACCCCCCGTTGGCCTTCACCAAAGGCACCAGCTGCACCAGCACTACCAGTGCCATCAGCAGCATCAGCAGTACCATCTCCACCAGCAATGACAGCGCCACCAGTATGAATAGTGGTAGCAGCAGAACTATCGGCAGCAACTGAGAAAACAACACCAGCAGAGGCACCAGCGACACCAGCCGCACCACCCACATCAGCAGCATGAGGCGCCACTACCACAGAGGGAGCTGCTGCTGCTGGCGTTTCAGCTGCCACTGAGCCCACTGGCTCTGCTGCTGCTGCTGTAGCAGCTGCCACTGCTGCTGTAGCAGCTGCCACTGAGCCCACTGGCTCTGCTGCTGCTGCTGCTGCTGTAGCAGCTGCCACTGCTGCTGTAGCAGCTGCCACTGAGCCCACTGGCTCTGCTGCTGCTGCTGTAGCAGCTGCTGCTGCTGCTGTAGCAGCTGCCACTGCTGCTGTAGCAGCTGCCACTGCTACCGGCTCAAAATCAGCTGTAGCGCCGTCTGATGCCCCACTGGCAGATTCATCTGCTGCTACTGCAGCAGCTGGCTTTTGAGTCGACTCAAAATTCATCTCTGTTGGCCCAGCTACAGCAGCAGAGCCGGCTGATGCCCCACTGGCGGATATATCTGCTGCTACTGCAGCAGCTGGAGCAGCAACCGTGCCAGCAACAACCGTGCCAGCAGCAGACACAGCAGAAGATGTGGAAACTGCGGAAAGAGCAGAAGTGGCATGAGAAGCGGAAAGAGCAGAGGACCCTCCTTGACTTATCAGCCCCTGAGCCTGGGTCAAGAGGGCGCGGCGTTGGGCCGCTGCAGCTGCTGCCACCTCGGCTGCAGCAAACGCCGCTCCTGGCCTGATCCTAGGCACCCCACCTCGTGACCGACCCCCATGCCCATACCGACTCCCATATCCAACCCCATGCCCATGCCCATGCCCATGCCCATGCCCATGCCCATGTCCATGCCCATGTGCATGACCATGCTCGTGCCTGTGCAATCTTCCCTCCACGCTCTCCCCTCCGTACCCTCCAAAGGCTGATCCGCCAAAAGCAGAATCCCCGCTGCTCCCCGCGCCAGATAAAGCCGCACTGCCCCGCCCGCCCAGCACACTGACAGGGCAGGAGTTCCCGCTCACTACAGACAAATCACCGAAGCTACTGCCCGTGGCTCCGCTTCCCGAGCTTCGGGGGCTGTCTACGGATGCCGAACCTACTGCATCCACCCAACTTGCCCCTGCCTCCCCTTTCGCTTCACGTCTTCCTCCTCCTCTCTCGCTCTCATTTCCTGTTCCTCCTCCTACTGCTAATGCCTTTGCCCCATCTCCTCCTGCCTCTCGTTGTGCTTCGCCTCCTCCTATTCCCCTTTCTGGAATGTCTGTCACCCCTCCATCCCCTTCAATTGTGTCACGCGTCTCTCTCATCATTATCACACCTCCTCCCTTATTGTCACTCCTCTTGTTCTCACTGCGCTTCCACTGCCCAAAGGAAGGCTCCCGCACATCACACCGCATCCCCTCTTCCTCCTTACCCTCGCCCTCCTTCCCCTCTCCCTCCTTACCCTCGCCCTCCCTCCCCTCTCCACCTTCTTCCTCCTCCCCCTGCTGCTTCTCCTTCCTGGCCCCCTTTTCCTCACACTCATCCGCACCATGTAGCACAAAAGTCGGTCGAAGTATGGCATTAAACGAAACGGAATCGGAGCTTTCCTCCCCCTGCAAATCCTTCATCTCCGCGCCTACGTCTGCTTTAAGCTGGGCTTGAATTCCCTTTCCCTGATTCATCCCAATCACGCCGTTTTCCCACTGGCCGAACGACAGATCTCGACCGTCCAAAGACTGAGGGCTTCCAGGGCTGCCTGATCCACCCGAGCCACGTGGCAATGAGCCATTCGACGCGGCTGAAGAGGGGCCTAGAAGGACTGTCGGCTGCTCTATTACAGAAGGGGCAGACTCTAAACGAGGCACGGTCAGAGAACGAGTGCTATCCCCGTTAGAAGGCAGAACTGGTGCTACAATTGTAGCATCATGAACAGAAACGCCCAATTCGGGTGTATTTTCCAAGTTCTCGTCACCAGCAGCACCTGCCACGTCATCGTCGTCATCCGACACGTCATTCAGGATCTCCTCCAGGCTGCGTCCGCCCCACAGGCCCTCCTCAAGGTCGTCCACGTCATCAAGCTCGTCGTCGTCGCTCACCGCCGCCAGAAGCGCGTCAATATCGATGTCGAACTCCACCTTCGCGGCTTCTTTACGCTTCGGTTCTGCCTCTTTACGCTTCCGTTCTGGCCCTTTACTCACCAACTCTGCCTCGTCACTCTTCCCCTCTGCCTCTCTGTTCTCCATCTTCGCTCTGCTCCGGCCTTCGCGGCCGTGGAATCGCAGTGCTTGGTTCTAACGCCGTCCGTCTCTTTATTCGCCTTTTAGTCCGTTTCCGTCGTTTCCTTCTGTTGCGCGAGTGCCTTCCGCGTCGTCCAATCCAGGACAAGCCATGCCTTAGACACTAATTCGCGCGTCGTGAAAGAGACTACACCCAACACCCCGACAATCTAAGGTTGCTGCCTGATTGACCACGCAAGGCCATGCTAGAATGGGCATACCATGTTTATGTATGCTACTACTAACGCCATGTATTGTGATCAAAATGAGCAACCGTCGCCTGTCGCCTGAATGCCGTGTGATTTGACTGATAAGGGAATGCCGTGCCGAGCTGCAGCAACGGCAACAAAACGCCTCCTTTAGTATCTGCTCCGCTTGCACAGATAAACATAATTGTTAAAGCATTCTTAGTATCCCAGCATTTCAGAATACTTCCAAAAATTTCTACTAAATATCGATAATCAGAACACGCTCTCATGAAAAAATTTTGAGGTTCAGAAATTCGGAAAATAAATTCATCTATTTATATTACCGATCTCGGACGTGTACTTCCGAAAGTTGGGGTTGTTTTACGCGAAACAGTATTCCCCTTTAATGAGAAAAAACATATTTAGATTCAGAATATTTGGACAACATCAGGCAAGCCTTTGTGCTAGCGATTAGTTACAAACTAGCAGGTTTATCTTTGTGTGATGAGACAGTAAGGAATAAATCTAAGCTATTCAGTGCTATCTGCTTTGTAGTACAATATGTAGAAGCTGGGCACATCTATAGTTGCTATACAGTTGTCCAGCGTGACAAAGAGCCGCACGTGATCACAAATCAATGAGGACAACGGACAATGACGTTCTGCATGTTTGCAAGAATAGTTCCACTCCCCCGATTCCTTTCGTATGTATATATTCCAGGATTACTTACACCGGAAGGTCCAGATTATGCACAACGTTTCACGTAACCTCTTTGTTCTAGGCGTTTCACGTACTCTTTGTTCTAGGATGAAATGCTCCCAGCTCCTAAACACAAGCTGTTGAGTGTCAACTACGGGTGTCGGTCACAGTCACCCCTAGAAGTTTTTTGTGTTGGTTGTGTCACAGGCCTCTCGTCAGCACACGTCATTCACTGGCTTTCGAGAGTTGGCAGGCTGGAGAGGCACCTGCCCGCCGCATGAAAAATTATGCTGTACACTGGCTTGGTCTGGTCAGTGCTGGAGATTTGCCATGCCAGCGTGTCAGTCGCCCCACCTCTCCTTCCCTCATTGTTGGGCTTCCTAGATTCTTCCTCCGCTCAACAAGGATCCAGCCAGCGCCCCCCCCCCCCCCCCCCCCTCCCTCCCCTCCTCTGAACCTGCACCAACGAGCCCCAATGAATACCAAGCGCGGAATTTCTTCAGTGACAGCGTGGCTCTCAACGGGCAAGAGCGGATCAGCCATTGACTCCAGCTGCCGCTATTCAATGCTTTTGTTCGATCCTGCTCGAGCTGCCACCGACGATTGAAAACCCCACAAACCATGACGCAAGCATGGCCATCCATCACCCCCTTTTCCCCTCGAAATTTCCCTTCGCCATGCCACGCAAGCTCATGCCCTGCTGTGGTTCACATTTGTTGAAGTGTGTGTCTCCCTCAGACCCCGAAAACTACATTGCTCCCAAAAAAGCGCAATGCGCTTAGCGAACTTCTGGCTAAGCGCAATGCGCTTAGCCACTACGGTAAGAAAAGTGCATATCTCAAAACTTCTGGTCAGTGGAATGCGAACTATCTCAATGCGCTTAGCGAACTATCGCAACGCGCATAGCCACTACGCTAAAAGTGCATATCTTAAAACTTCTTCTGGTCAGTGGAATGACCAATGAAAGAGAAGTCTAAGGAAAAAACAGTATTGCGGATCCAGGGGGTTGTGTGGAGAACAAGTATTTCAGAAAATCTATGGAGGATGAGGTTCGGTCAGCGTCGCCAAACTGACTGCGCTTTCTCTGGGGGCTTCCTGACGGTTTCCCACCGCAATCACCCACCGCGTCATTTCCAACCAATCTCTTCCCCCCACTCATCTCCCCCCGTGCATCCCGCACCTTTTCCCGCTTCCCGTTACCCCGGAGTCACTGCCCCCGGTTCCCCGTTCTCCGCCGCTCTGCACCCCTTTCCCCCAACCAGCTTGACCCTCCAGCCGCCCCGCCTCGTGCTGCTTCTGAGAGCCTTCCCCCCTCCACCTCTTTTCCCTTCCCTTCCCATCCCACTCCCCGCTCACCCTCTCTCCTCCGCTGCGCCGTCTGTGCCTCTTCTCTCCTCCCCCGCTCCCCCCTCCGCTCAATCAACTCGTTCCGCGCCCCACCAAGCGTGCATTTCTCCCCTCGACCCTCTCCTGTTTCCAAGGCCTTCCGCCTTCTCCTCTCCGTTGCTCTCTCTTGCTGCGAGCGCAACTTGCATCCCCTACGGACTTCCCTCACACACCTCGAGATTGGTTTCATCTTCTCTGTCGTGTCTCTGGTCGTGAAACTTGTTCAGTGGTTGCCTCTTCCACCATGGACGATTGGTCGTAGCTGTTATTTGATTCCGAGAAAAAGGATCGTTAGAGTAGAATTTCCCAGCTAGAATCTCGTTGCAATGGCTTCGCGAGGAAGGTCCACGCCGTGTGGACGATCCATGGCGGGAATTTTGGATGTTCATGTCCATTATGCGGCAGGGCTCCCCTCATTGTGTGACTATGGCGAGCAGGACGTTTACGTTCGTTTTTTATTCGGCGAGCTCGATCCCCTCTCCGGTGCCGTGTTACAGGTACACGAGTCTGTTTTTTCGTCGACCAGTTAGCAGCAATTCACGATTCTCGTCTATTCTTAACCGTTAAACACTTCCCAATATGGCGAGACTTACTTGACTTATTCTTAGTTGTTTCGAGCTTGCGTTTCCGCCCTTGAGGCTTAGAGGAAATTTTGTCGTAAGGATTGTTGCTCGCGTAGCGTAGCGTCAAGCAGACCTGCGTCCTGTTTCTATGTTACCTGCGTGAGCAGACCAGGACTGTTCGCAAGGGCGGCACGCGTCCCATATTCGACCAGTCTCTGCAAGTCGGAGTCCCGTCGGGCGAGCAGGTTGGTGCTGCCGTGTTTGGTACACTACCATAGTTTTCCTTGCAATCGTCACGATAAGATGCAGCATCAACGTGTCATCTCCCATATTCGACCAGTCGCTGCGAATCGGAGTCTCCTCGGGCGAGCAAGCTCTTGCTGCCTTGTTTGGTACTTCACCATGGTTGTTTCTTGCAGCTATCGTCATAGGATGCAGCATACGACCTGCCATATAGTCAACCAGCCGCGTCACATCGTAGTTTTGTCAGGCGTTCAGGGTCGCGTCGATTGTACTCATGTTGCGCCATTGAGCTTCGAGTAGTTTTGTACGGAACTTTTTTTCTTGCCACCCTTCGGCGTGTACGCAAGAGAGTAAGGTAACTGGCGATGTGTCAAGCGTTTTTGCGTTCCTTGCCGGCAACTTTCTCCCGTTATACCCGTCCCGCGCTCGTCGCGCTCGTCTCGCGCTCGTCCCGCTCGTCGCGTTCGCTCCGCTCGTCCCGCTCGTCGCGTTCGCTCCGCTCGTCCCGCTCGTCGCGCGCTCTCTCGTCGTTCCTCGCATTCATTGTCCACCACCCCTCCCTTCCTCCCTCCTCCGCTGCGTCGCCGTTGCGGAAAATCGCGGATCGCTTGCGTCGCGTTCGCACGGTGGAGTTTAGATCCTCGTCACGTGGCTTCCCGCCGCCGCTCATCAAGCCGTCTTTTCCCTACACCCGCGCCCTTTTCCCCTATCTCCCTTCCCCACCTCCCCACCTTCCTTCCCCAAACTATCCCCCCCAATTTATCGCGACGCTCGCTCCCAACCTCTGTGGTGCGAGCTGTTCATGTGGCGGCTGCCTCGGGGTCGCGGTCTGATGCGGTTCACGCTTTCCCCCTCATCTCCCCTCTGTCTCCTCTTCCATCCATTCCCCCGTTCCCCGCCTCCCTCTTCTCCCCGCTTCCCCCTTCCTTCCCCTCTCCCCCCTTCCTTCCCCTCTCTCCGCCCATCCCCCCGCCTTTTCCCCCGCTCCGCGCAGCGGCTGCGCTGCGAGGTGTTCATGTCGCAGCCGCGCGGGCGCGATCAGCTGCTGGGCGCCGCGAACGTGTCGTTGGAGGAGATTATATCGCGTACAGCCAAGCTCTCCAAGAAACCCGCGGAGTTTAAGTGAGCTCCGGTCTCGCGCTTCATCCATTCGAGCATTCATTGGCGCATGTTGTGTCCGATCTTCGCGAATCGCCTCCCCTTTCGCACACCCCCACTCCCCTCCCCGCCCCCACTCCCCCCTCCCCCTTCCGCCCCCCCACCCCTGTTCGATTCCCAACTTCCGTTGTCTTTTCAGTCTCTTCTCCTACCTGCTCTTCTCTTGCCCTTCTCACGCCTCCTCCCTTTCGTTCTCGCTCGGTTTAGTAGTCTTGCAGGTTCGTACCAGTTCAAACCCGTCTCTCCTCTCGTTCTCTCCCCGTGACGCTCTCGTCTTCTCCGCTTCCCCCCGCCAGGCTGCTGAGCAACAGCAGCGCTCCCGCGGGTGCGCTCGTGCTCACGCTCACCTACCACGGCCGCTCCGCCTCTTCCTCTCGCCCCGCCGCGCAGCCCGCCGCGCAGCCCTCCGCGCAATTCGGTGCGCAGTCCGCCGCGCAGTCCGACGGACAAGCCGGCGCGGCGGCCGCGGCAGCGGCGGCGGCTGCCGGGGCGTTCTCGCGGTTTGCGTTCCCGCCTTCCCCGCAAGATTCCGCCTCCGCCGCCGCTGCCGCGATCGCGCTGCTCCCCGCAAAGAGAACGCCCCCCCCGCTCCTCGCGTCGTTCGCGATGGTTGCGCCCCCACCCAATTCTGGATCCCACCCCGCGTCTAGCGCTGTAGACGCGATAGCAGCCGCGCTATTCCCGCGGGCGCACATCCAAGCGCAGTCTCAGGCGCAGGCTCAGGCGCAGGTTCAGGCGCAGGCGCAAGCGCAGGCGCAAATGCACCCGCAGATGCTGACATCACCCCAGCTGACTCCGCCCATGTTCCCCCCCGCGTCTTCCCCGTTTCCGCCTCCCCCTTCCCCGCCTGGCGCTATTGCGCAGGCGGCAGGGGCTTCTGCGCCGCCCCCTTCGTTTTTTAATCCTTCGCCCTCGTTAGTATCACATCCCTCGCCTTCGTTAGTATCACATCCTGCCCCCTCGTTACTGTCACATCCTTCCGCCCCAGCGGCGCCGTTACTTTTCAACCACCTGGCCTCGTCCGCCGCTGCGCCGTCATCGCAGCGCTGGGGCGCAATAGAAGGCGCGTCGCAGCTAGAATCAAGGCGGGTAGTAACGGGGACGGAGGTGGAAAATCGCGCAGTCGGGGACTTTACCAGCGCGAACGGGGCGGGGCAAGGCGCGCTGCGTGGTATACCTTCCGCGGAGTTCAGTTTGGGGGGAGCGCGGATCGGCGGAGCGGGAGTAGGCGGCGCAGGAGCAGGGGGGGCGGGGGGAACGGCGGGGGTAGCGGGGGCGGCAGCGGAGCTGATGACGATGGCACAAAACGACAGCACGCACAGGTCGTATCTGGCCAGGCAGTTACTGGACTCGAGCGCTGCAATGCAGGGCGGCGCGAGTATGGGGCCGCTAGATTTGGGTCCATCCAACGGTGGAGATGCAAGCATGGGGGCGGTAGATCTGCGGGGTGCTAGTTTGGGGGCTGTGGCCGCAGGATCCGCGGAGCCCGTAAAGGCGGAGCAAGCAGGCGGAGTTCTGGGGGAATTGGGTGGGGGAAGGATGGGGGGAACGGGTAAGACATCCCTGCCCCCCTGCTTGGATCTCTCCGCGGGTCTGGGCAGAGCAGGGGGAGCGGAAGGGGGCATTGGGGGGAGAAGGAAGAGCTTGAGGCGGGAACGGGAGTGGTGGAGTGAGGCGAAGGCGGAAGCTATGGAGGTGGAGGGGGGAAGTGAGGGGTGCAGGGGAAGATCCGGCGTAGGGGTGGTAGAGCTTGGATTGTCCACTGTGGCAACAGCAACAGCAGCAGCAACAGCAGCAGCAACAGAAGCAGGTGGGAACGAGAGCGCAGCGGATGGTAGCACGAGTGCAGCAGCAGCAGGACCGAGAGCAGAAGCAGGAGCAGAAAGGAGCACAGAACCTATTGCAGACTTGCTGAACGTTAACCATGCTCATCGTCAAAACGAGCAGCAGCAGCAGCAGCAGCAGCAGCAGCAGCAGCAGGAGGAGGAGGAGGAGCCGAGGCTGATGCAGCTGCTGCCTATGCAGTGGTGCTCGGAGGACAGAGAAAAGGACAGTTCCGTGCATAGTAGAAGCGGCGACAGACCGTCAGGACCGTCAGATAGACGGCCTGGTCTCACTCTTTCAGATAACACACTAGCGACCGTTGCAAGCCCGGACCTATCCATTGGTAGGAGGGCAACGAAGCTGAGCCTGGAGCCTGCCGAGCCAAGCAGGCACGGCTTGGCGTCAACTTTGACTCTAGGTTTGGAACCCGAGCCTGTTGGTGAGTCGGAAAGAGCGCCCGTCGCCTGCCACCCTGCGCCCTTTTCCATGGCCGTAGGCTCATCCTTCGAGCCGATCCAACAGGCGCCTTTTCAGGTGCCTTTTCAGGTGCCACAACAGCATCCTGGTCAGGCGCCTCAACAGGCGCCCATATCTATGGTTCCGGGCGTGGGCGTGGGCGTGGGCACGGGCGCGGATACATACGCGGATACATACGCGGATAGTAGTCATCCGGGCAGTTTAGGGGATCAACTGCATGCAGCAGTTGCAGCGCCCGCTGCTGCTGCAGCCGCTAGTGTTGCTGCTGCTGCTGCTCCCGCTGGTGCTGGTACTGGTGCTGCTGCTGCTGCCACTGGCGCGTTTTTCTCTGCTTTCCCATCGCATCCACCCTCTTCCATGCATCTACCGACACAACCCGTGCCGGCGCTACCCACAGCACCTGCCTCTGCTGCATCCCTTTCGTTCCAAGGCCCCCCCGTCTCTGCCTCCCCCCCTGTCCCTCTCTCTGTCCCTGTTCCTGTCTCCATCTCTGCCCTTATCTCTGCCCCTGCCCCTGTCTCTCTCGCCCCCCCTACTTCTATCTCCTCCTCCTCTCGCCCAACTGCCTCTGCGTTCCGCCCCTATCCAGCCACCCTGCGCACTGATACCAAATCGCCCCAGGCAGCATCTGCCGCCGAGCCTAGCCGGCCCGGCGGGGACTCTTCCAGGCTCGGCACAGAATTGTCGAGGCTCGGCGCCGAGCCATGCCGGCCGGCAAAGAAGCAGTGCTGTTCGCCTGCCCGGCAAGTCTACCCCGTCTCCCCTCAGCAAGCAGCCGCCTCACCTCAGGACCACACTTTGCCTCAAGACCATATTTTACCTCGGGATTCAAAACAGGTTGCTGCTGAAAAGCCCGCTTCGTTGCTCCCGTCCCTCCCCTCCTTCTCCTGTCGCTCCCGCAGCACTGCTGCCTGCCCTGCGGCTGCTGCAGCCAGGTCTCTGTTTGGAGCCCTCATGGGGTCAACTGGGTTTGGTAGTGGCGGTGGTGTGAATGCCAGTGCCAGTGCCAGTGGCACTGGTAGTGGTGGCAGCTCTGCGGCTGGATCATCAGCTGCTGCTACAGCATCTACAGCCGATGCCACAGCTGCTGCTGCTGCTGCTACAGCCCCTACAGGCGCTGCAGCTTCTACAGCCGCTACAGCCGTTGCAGCTTCTACAGCTGCTGCTACAGCCCCTGCGTCAGCATGCCCGGGTGCGCCCGCGTGGCTTGTGGCTCTGTCGTCCTCGCTTGGTATGGGCGGGTGCAAGCAGCAGCAGGCGCAGCAGCAGGGGAAGCAGCAGCAGGCGCAGCAGCAGGCAAAGCAGGGGAAACTGCTGCT